>CADEBD010000339.1:0-467676 GCA_902825455.1 Arctia plantaginis
CGGGGGGTCACGCTCGACCCCCAGACAGAAGAAGATTACCGCGCGACCTTGTTGCGGACTAGAGAAACCCCGGAAGGAAGGCGGTCCACCGACCCCCGGGTATCGACAGTCCCGACCCTCTATTGCCTCTTTAGTTCGCCTGTGCCCCGCCGCAGGGGCAGACCTTGGTCTGCCCCTGCGGCGGGACGACGACGAACTCCCACAATCAAACCACATATAATGCACCCGTCGTGTTGTATGTTTACAGGACCTGTTGTTGCTGCGACCGCCCTCACCGGACTACGAGCACCTGCGCCTATTTAGCCCAAATAGGAACATCGTGCGCAGGCGGGGACGACCGCCGCCACAACAAAAACAACACGACAGGGTGCTCCGCAGACCGCGAAGCGGTGCGGATCGACCCAAACTAACGAAAACTCAAATAAAAAATCCCGGACGAGACACCAGAGGGGTCGCCGAGTAAGCCGCCGCCTCTGTCGCTGGTCGCCCGGAGCCGGGCGTCCCCAGTTACCGCCTGGGGTCTCACCTGGCTCGGGCTCGACCGCCGAGGCGGCGTGAAGATCGGCAACCCCCCCAAATAAACATCCAGAACAAATAACATCCCACGACCTACCCCTGTTTAGGGGTAGCGATAGACACTGCTGGCGGGGGGCTAAAGCCCCGATCCAGCCACCACGCGTCCCCTGCGGGACGGTGTGAAGACCAGCGGAGGTTCGAGACAGTATCGTTTTACGACACAGCGAGTTAACATCGAAGTGAATTTCTAGTGCGACTAATGAGTAATATAGTGATTTCTCGATTAATTAACCGACAACTTTTATTTATTGTACACCCTGCTCGTTACAATTTGGTGTCAGAAGTGGGATAAAAGTATGCCGGTTTTACCCAAAGAAGACACGGAAGTCATCCGTATGATAAGCTTCAAATTTTAAATATTATTGTTTTTTAGGCTTATGTATGTATGTTGATATATAAGTATTTGTGTATGTATTTTGGTACGTATGAATGTATGTATATTTATCGCATTACTTCTGCCTAACTTATCAATCATTTTCTTTTACTTCTCCTATTAATGTCTAGTGCACCTAGCCACATATTTCAGCACCACCCTAAGGTAGACTGGGAGAAAATGCCTATGGCATTAAGTCCGCCAATGTACAACTATTACTTGTGCATAAAGAATAAATAAATAAATAAAAAAGCCAGCGCCAGCAAAAGGTCGACTACGGTAACTGCTGCTTTTTCGGTGCGAGGGTTCAAAGTGCCGCCATTAGATGGAACATCTTCGTGGTCAGCCTAAAGGATCCCGTTTCCGTCCCTATTCCGCGTTAATGGTAAATAAAAATTGGCGTCATGTGAAATAAGTACACGTACAATTGTTGTAAATTTAAAAAAAAAACTTAGGTACTACTAGATACTACAACTAATGCACGAGTTTACCATTTTAGTACCTCGATTACAGTGAATCGATTAAATGCGACGCAGTTAGATCCTTATATAATAATAATAATAATAATAATGAAGCCTCTTTATTCAGACAACAAATTTACAATTACGTTTCTTGCACTACTTCACTGTTATCTATACATTTTTTACATTATTAAAATTTAAAATTACTCAGCGTATTTGGTGCTTCTTTACTCTCTGTAAGTCTGTTTGCCAGTTGGCTAAGGCTTCCTCCATCCTATTGTATTCTGATCTGTCTCTAGCTACTCTACACTATGTTACATTGAGGACTTCAACATAGGTTTTTGATATTCTGTGGCTGTTTTCGTTTTTGGAGGGTTGTCGTCTCTATCCCCCACGAGGACCAGTCGGCTTGGGGGAGATTATGTTATTTATTTTATTTTATTTTCGTAATTTGGTTGGATTATCCGTTGGCCGGTTGTTAATTGCTATTGGTTTTTATTTGTAACGACGTCAGAGAGAGAGTTTACTCGGGTTCTCATCAATTCGAAGGCGTTTGTCCTGTTAGTTTTAGTAGAACTTATCGTTTGTTGCTTTTCACGTTTAGTAGTTGACGTTGACTGTGGTGAAGTAGATAGTTCTCTTTTCCTTTTGTCATATTTTAGATTTTACTAGTTTATCATATTTTAGAAAAACAGTTTTTTTTTCTTTTTTCTTCTCTAGTAGCTGTGGTAGCAAAGCTTTTCTCGTTTCTATCATCATCATCATCAGCCTTTAACAGTCCACTGCTGGACATAAGCCTCTTCTTAGAAAGGAGGTTTTGGCCTACTATGCCACGCTGGCCAGACGGGTTGGTATAGGGTTTGTGTCAAGTTTTCCTTCTCTCTGCAGTGCTGGTGTTCTGCGTAGTTTTTTCCCTTTGTCGGCTCTTACGACACCCACGGGATGAATAGGGGTGGTGACACTCTGTATTCTTAATCCGTCACCACACGGACACATACTTCCTTATTATATATTCTATAACTTCCTTAGAATAGTTTTCCAATATATAGATTCCCTTTAAACTTTTTTTATTCTTTATAATTTGGTCTTATTTCCATCCGTTTGTAAATGAGAATACCACAGGTCTATGTTTGTTCTCGACTTTATTTTTTCCTAGACGGTATAGTCTGTTCACTTCGTTCACGGTATATTTCGTTCACTTTACAAATTGCTTAGGGAAGTGATGCTTAATGTCGACCGTAATACGCCGGTTTGTGCTTTGTTCATGGATCTTACAAAGGCTTTTGATTGTGTTGACCATGAACTCCTAAAAAACAAGTTGTGGTAAATCCCCTCGCCCTAAATCTAATAATTTCTTATCTGAGCCATAGACAACAAGCAACTATGATTACTAGAATGTGTAGAATGGAGATAAAAGAACGATCCTTTCTGTCTGGGTATAGAGAAATTAAATACGGTGTTCCTCAGGATAGCGTCTTGGGACCCCTGTTGTTTCTAATTTATATCAACGATTCCCCAGGAGCTGTTACCTCTCCAATTATTCTTTTCGCTGACGATAGCACTGTCATATTTTCTGATAAAAATCATGATAAATTGAAACACAGCATAACCGAAAACCTAACAAATATAGTTGATTGGCTAACAAGCAATAACCTAATTATTAATTACGAAAAATCCAGTCTAATGCTATTTAGAAACAGAACTAGACTTGCTTTGGATTTTGAAATCGAGTTCTCAGGTAAAAAAATAAAAGAGGTTGAATTTGCAAGGTTCCTAGGCCTAGATGTTGATTGCAACAGGCCGGACGGGGTTCCAGCCCGAGTGATGGCCCGAGCCCTCGACTACATGTCGGACCACCTCAGGGAGGTGTTGGACGCTAGCCTGGCGTTCGGACGCTTCCCTGAGCGCTGGAAGTGCGGGAAGCTGGTCCTGCAACAGACGGACGGCCTGCCGATTCGATCGCGGGCCATAGGCCTATCGTGTTGCTGGACGAGGCGGGTAAACTTTTTGAGAGGGTGCTCTCTGCCCGCATCGTCCGGCACCTCTGCGAGGTTGGCCCCGATCTGTCGGACGCCCAATTCGGTTTCCGGGAGGGGCGTTCGACGATCGATGCCGTAATGCGCCTTAGGGCCGTGACCGAGGAGGCCGTTAGCTGCGGCGGAGTGGTGTTGGCGGTGTCCTTGGACATCGCCAACGCCTTCAATAGTCTGCCATTCAGCTGCATCAGGGAAGCGCTCCGCTACCACGGAGTGCCAGAGTACCTGAGGCGGCTGGTGGCAGACTATCTTGAGGAGCGAACCGTCATGTACGAGGACCGAGATGGCGTCTTGAGACGCAGGGCCATGTCGTGCGGTGTTCCGCAGGGGTCTGTCCTAGGACCGCTCCTGTTGAACCGCCACGGGAGTTTCCCAGGTGGTCGGACGCATTGAGGCGTTGGGATTACGGGTGGCCCTGGATAAGACGGAGGCCCTATTATTTCATGGGCCCCGTCGTGGTCCGCCCGCCGGCGCCTCAATCGAGGTCGGCTCGGTCTTCGTACCGGTCCGGGCCCAGATGAGGTACCTGGGTCTGGTCCTAGACGGTAGGTGGCTCTTCGACGAGCACTTCCGACAGCTTGGTCCGAAGCTGGTGGACACTGCCTCCGCCCTAGGGCGACTTTTACCCAATTTGGGCGGGGCCAGTGTTCCCACGAGGCGGCTGTACGCGGGGGTTGTCCGGTCCATGGCGCTGTATGGTGCACCGGTGTGGGTGGCGGCTCTGACCGCCCCGAATAGGGCGCGCCTCTGGCGCCCCCAGAGGATATTGGCGGTCAGAGCCATACGCGGATACCGCACGGTGTCCACCGAGGCGGCCTGTGCCTTGGCCGGAACAGCCCCGTGGGATTTGGAGGCGGAAGTGCTCGCCGAAGTTTATCGGCGAGTGGCTGACTTCCGGGCGGAGAGCGGATTTCGCCCTCCGCCCGAAGACGTGCGCGAGTGGCGCGAAGCCGCTCGCCGAGCCACGATGGCTCGTTGGTCGTTCCGGCTGGAGACTCCACGCGCTGGCTTCGCCGCCGTGGAGGCTCTCCAGCCGGTCATCGCCGAGTGGGCAGGGCGGCAGCACGGGACCCTTACCTTTCGGCTGACGCAGGTGCTTTCCGGGCACGGTTGCTTCGGAAAGTACCTGCACTCGGTCGCTAGGTGGGAACTGAGTCCCGCCTGCCACCACTGCGACTGCAGTGAGGACTCGGCCATGCACACGCTGGCGGTCTGCCCCGCATGGGCGACGCAGCGCCGGGCCCTCACTGCAGTCATCGGAGTGGATCTCTCGCTACCGGCCGTAGTACGCTCCATGGCCGGTAGCGACAGTTGTTTTACCGCGGTCGCAACCTTCTGGGAGGAAGTAATCTCGCAGAAGGAGGCGGCGGAGAGGGCCCGGGAGGACGACCTCCACTCGGACCCGATCCGCCGGCGGACCGACCCGAACCGGGCGGCGGAGGCGCGCCTATCACCGCCTCATGCCGCCCTGAGTGTGGCCGCGGGTGGACGGGGTGGGTTTCCCCTCCTCCCGCATTAGTTTGGCCAGCCGCGAGGGGGCGGCGTCCGCGTGTGCCGCGTGTCCCCGCACTCCGATGACTGCAGTGAGGGCCCGGCGCTGCGTCGCCCATGCGGGGCGGACCGCCAGCGTGTGATGGGCCGAGTCCTCACTGCAGTCGCAGTGGTGGCAGGCAGGACTCAGTTCCCTCCTAGCGACCGAGTGCAGGTACTTTCCGAAGCAACCGTGCCCGGAAAGCACCTGCGTCAGCCGGAAGGAAAGGGTCCCGTGCTGCCGCCCTGCCCACTCGGCGATGACCGGCTGGAGAGCCTCCACGGCGGCGAAGCCAGCGCGTGGAGTCTCCATCCGGAACGACCAACGAGCCATCGTGGCTGGGCGAGCGGCTTCACGCCACTCGCGCACATCCTCGGGCGGAGGGCGAAATCCGCTCTCCGCCCGGGAGTCAGCCACTCGCCGATAAACTTCGGCGAGCACTTCCGCCTCCAAATCCCACGGGGGAGTTCCGGCCAACGCGCATGCCACCTCCGTCGAAACGGTGCGGAAACCGCGTGTGGCTCTGACCGCCATTACCTTCTGAGGGCGCCAGAGGCGTACCCTATTCTGGGCGGTCAGAGCCGCCGCCATCACCGGTGCACCGTACAGTGCCATTGACCGGACAACATCCGTGTACAGCCGTCTTGTCGCGACGCTGGGTCCACCCATATTGGGCAAAAGTCGCCCTAGGGCAGACGCAGCGCCGACCAGCTTTGGAGCAAGCTGTCGGAAGTGCTCGTCGAAGAGCCACCTCCCGTCGAGGATCAGGCCCAGATATTTCATCTGGGCCCGAACCGGTACGAGGACCGAGTTGACCACAATTGAGGCGCCAGGGGGAGGACTACGACGGGGCCCATGAAATAACAGGGCCTCCGTCTTATCTAGGGCCACCCGTAAGCCCAGCGCCTCAATGCGCCCGACCACCAGGGAGACTCCCCCTGTGGCCAGGCGCGCCGCCTCTTGGAAGTTTGCCCCCCGGGCTGTCACCAGGGTATCGTCTGCGTAACAGATTACACCCAGCCCGGGGGGGAAATCGGCGCGAAGGGCCCCAGTCGTACCCTATGTTCCACAAGAGGGGTCCAAGAACAGACCCCTGTGGAACACCGCACGACAAGGGCCGACACCTCAAATTACCCTCTCGGTCCTCGTACACGACGGTACGCTCCTCTAAATAGTCTGCCACTAGCCGCCTCAGGTACTTTGGCACCCCATGATAGTGGAGTGCTTCCCTGATGCAGCTGAATGGCAGACTATTGAATGCGTTGGCGATGTCTAATGACACCGCCAACAGCACGCCGCCACAGCTCACAGCCTCTTCGGTCACGGCCCTCAGGCGCAACACGGCGTCGACTGTCGAACGCCCCGCCCGAAAACCAAATTGGGCGTCCGACAGATCGGGGCCCACCGCGTAGAGGTGCCGGACGATGCGGGCAGAAAGAACCCTCTCAAACAATTTACCCGCCTCGTCCAGCAGCACGATGGGCCTGTATGCCGCGACCGAATCGGCAGGCCGTCCCGGCTTCCTTAATAGGACCAGCTTCCCGCTCTTCCAGCACTCTGGGAAGCGTCCCGACGCCAAGCTAGCGTCGAACACCTCCCCGAGGCGGTCTGCCATGTGGTTGAGGGCTAGGGCCAGCACTCGGGCCGGTACCCCGTCTGGCCCAGGGGCGGTGTTCTTGGAACGCATCCGTAGAACAGCCGCCCCTACCTCCGAATCCCGGACGGGCGGAACATCATCCTCCTCGTGCTCCCCGTCGTTTCCGGCCAAGGAGGCCATCGCCGGGGAGTGTGTTCCGCTCGTTGCGGGAAAAGGCCCTCAACCACTTCTCGTAGGAAGCTGGGCTGGAGAGTCTCCGTAAGGGGGGGGCCCGACGCGCGGAGCTTTTGTCGCGCCGCGCGGTAAGGGCGACCCCAGGGGTCACGATTAAGACCCTCCAGCATCTCCTCTCTCTTTTCTTCTTTGGCGCGGCTAATGGCCAGCTTCAGAGTTTTCCGCGCCTGTGGGTTCTCCTCATGAAGCCGGTCCTCCTCACCGTCTCCACGGTGACGCCGCCGACTGCGCGTGTAGGACCTCCGGGCACGTGTACAGGCCGCACGGAAGTCCGCCAGCTCCTGGGACCACCAGTAGACCTCCTTCCTTGGAGGCCGACGACCTCGAACGCATCGCGAAAGCGACCAGCCCCCACGTCGACCTCCTCGGTCGGAACCTGAGGAGACAGCCACGAGTGAATTATGGCTGCCTCCTCTAGTATGTCCCGGTTCAGTCTGGCAACAGCCAGACTGAGGGGGATAAACGCCGCGCCACGTGACCCCTACTGGAGTCCTGGGTCCGGGAGAGCTCAAATCGGATATACAGATGATCCGAGAGCGTCTCAACCTCTTCCAGGACACGCCAGTTCCTTACTCGTGCGGCGAGGGCAGGGGTAGCGAACGTAAGATCCACTATCGACCCCCCCTGCTGTCGCACGCACGTGTTGGTGGAGCCTCTGTTGAGAAGACAGAGGCCCACAGAGGCCGCCCACTCCTCTACGGCCTCGCCCATTGCGTCCGTCCTGGGGGAACCCCACGCAATGGACTTTGCATTGAAGTCCCCCAACACAAGGACGTGCCCAGACGCTAGTCGCCGTATCGAGGTCTCCAAGCTGGTTAGGAAAACCTCGAAGTCGTTCAAACTCCGGTTGGGGGAGAAATAAACACCATATATGGTGATCCCCCCCCCCAGAGAGGCGGCAGAGCATTCTGCCGGATTATGCCCCGTTGGACCGCCGCGGAAACACAGTCCGCCGCAGTCAAAGCAGCTGTAGCACTTGACGCGCGTGTGTCCCGATGCTAGGCATTTGTAGCACCTCATCGGTCTCGCCGCCAGGACTGTGATCCTGGCGCTCACGAAACCGATGAGCAGCCTGCCGGCGTCGGCCAATACTTTGGCCGACGCTACGGGACAGCTGACCCACACGGCGCCAAGCCCTCCTGGACCGGGGCGGATGGTGCCGACCCTGACGTTGTCCGCGCTGCACCCCGTCTTCTCCCGGATTACAACGCGGACATTTTCGGCCGTTACGGAGTCGTCCAGGCCCGAGATGCGCAGCTCTGCGCACTTAGTAGGCCTGGCGATCTTTACACCATCAGTAGCTGTAAAGAGTCCCCGCAGCTTCTCAGCAAACGTGTCTGCCGTCTTAGCGCCTTCAGCCCATGGGAACTCGAGGACTCGAGCTCCCGTCTGGGCGAGGCGCATTCTAACCCCCACCGTCCCAAAATCGTTGGCGAGGCTGTCCCGAGCCTTTTTAAAGACGGCCGCGTAGGACAGCCCGCCGTCAGCCGCCTCCGGGGACACGGTCACCACTACAGCCGCGCTTTTGGGCGGCTGCAGATTCCGCGGCCTCTTTGTAGAGGCCGTTGCCACCGGTGGCGAAGGCTGGGCTTGGGCTGCTTTTTGGGCAGCCCTTCTGGCCCGCCTTCGGGACTTCTTGGAGCCCCTCGCCTCCTGCCAACCCTCGTTGGAGGGGGCAGGTGCGGAGGGTCCCGGCAGGGGTGTCGGAGTGGGGAGCGGAGGGAATGCCACTCCGCTCCTCGGCGCTGTTTTAGGCCCCGTCTTGGCCGGCACTTTAGCCTGCGCCTTGGCCGGCGCCTGGGGGGGGTGCCTTGGCCGGCGCCTGGGCCGGTGCCTTGGCCCCCTTCCTCGGCTTTTGGGGAGCCGATGGAGTAGGGGCAGACGCCGCCGCCGAGTAAGACACGCGGCCTCCCACCACGGGAAGCGCGGTCGGAGCGGCGGCCTTAGGCCGCTGTGCCGACGGCCGAGCGGGGGGCGCACAACTGGCGCAGGGGGCAGTCTCGCCTCCATTCCAGCCAGGCGTCCGTCCAGCATATTCATAACTGCGATGAGGATTTCACGCAGTTGGGAGTCAAATGCCCCTGAGTTGGTGGTAGGGGCAGGCTGGGACGCGGACGGGGCTTCCCGCTCGGGGAGGTTCGCCTGGAAGCGGGCAAACTGAGCGCTCAGCTCGTTCACCCGCTCCGTCAGCCTCTCGTTGGCCACCTGTAGGCGCGAGACGTCGCCCACTAGGCCCTCCACGACCTCCGACAAAGCGGAGGAGGAGTCCTTCAGGGCCCTCACAAACGATCCCTTAAGGTTTACGGACTTGGTGGCCACCTTGTGGATGACGGCCACCGCCGCTTTCGCCCTGTCCTGCACGGAAACGGGAGCCTGGGCGGCATTTCCCCCCACCGGCTCCCGAACCTTGAGCAGGAGATCCGCGATCTCCTCCTCCGCTATGGCCTCGCCGTCCACTCGTACGTTCCTGTACGACTCCGCGTTTGAGAACGCGGAGCCTGACGGGGTCGAGACCGAGGCCGGTTTACGTGCCCTCCCTCGGCGGCTGCTTGCCACCTTTGGTGGCATCATCTCTGGGACGTATCGGTTTCCTCGTCCCTGGAGCGTCCGCGTTTCCGGCTGTCGCTTCGCTCCGCCTCCATGGCCTCCGCGCCATCCGACGAATTTTCGGCTCCCAGAGACCAGCGTCAGACTGACTTCTGGGAGCCCCACCGAGATAGGCGTTCCCGACGCCACCTCACCCTCAGTGGACGACCCATCCACTCCACTGTTCCTCCTCTTCGTCTCCTTGTCCGTTAGGCTTGCCTTTGTCTGTTGTGTGTTTTTTTTTTTTCCGATCGTTTTCGTTTTATTTAAATTAAGATTTTCCATAATAATCCCACGAGTGGGGGAGAACTAAAGGTCCACCCGGGCAGAGATCCCCCAATACCAGGGCAAGCGTAAATTTATGCCTAACCGAGGGGTCCGCAAGTGCCCCGGCTGGGAGTGCGCTTACGACTGAACTACCCATCAGCCATGCATCCCCTGGCCACGCACCAGAACACGGGATTCGGGGAATTTTTTAGAGAGGTTTACATCCTCGCGGTCCGGGCGGTTAAGCCAAGACCCTCGTCCCCGATCAGAGCCGCGAGACTTGACCACAGCGCTCTTCTTGGGATTACGATATGCCGACGGTGACAAGGAGACTACGTCTCCCTGCCTGCTCGGTGGTAGTGTCAGTACACGCCGAGCCCGTCCTCCTCTCTCCACCGCTAACAGCGGAGAAACTGGCCCCTATAGGGCCCCACCTTCTGGTTTTTTACCGAGGTTTCCTCCTCCATGCTCCGAAGAGCGAAGAGCCAGCAGGGCAACCGGCAGACACGCCCACCCTGCTGGACCAGGCCTTGCCCGAGAGCCGATATACGGCTACCTCTTCTGCTAGAATATTAGCCGCTGGCGATAATCCTTTCCTCCAAGAGGACAAGGAGGAAACAGTGCCATCGCCAGCGTTTCCAGGGTGCACCACGGGGAGGTTTTCTAGCATAGCACCCCAACCTATTAACCTACCCTTTTTTTTTTTTTTTTTTTTTTTTTTAAGTGTGGAAATCCCCTCGGACCGTCACCCCGCCGGGGCTCTCTGTTCGGCGGGGCGGTGTGTCGGACTCGAACCGACTAAAACCACACGGTGTGCCCTCTTTGCGCTTCCAGTTTAGGAAGGGTCCAGGTACCTATCTCCTTCTGGACCCCTCCCAGCGCCGGCCCGCTCCTGGCGCGGGCTCCGTCTCAGTGGACCCTCTCTTTGGGCGGCGTCCGGCACACGCGGACGCCGCCCCCTCGCCGCTGGCCAACTAATGCGGGTGGAGGGGAGAACCCATCCCGTCCACCCGCGGCCACACTCAGGGCGGCATGAGGCGCAGGTGACCGCGCCTCCGCCGCCCGGTTCGCCGGCGGCGGATCAGGTCCGAGTGGAGGTCGTCCTCCCGGGCCTTCTCCGCCGCCTCCTTCTGCGAGATTACCTCCTCGCAGAAGGTTGCGACCGCGGTTAAACAACTGTCGCTACCGGCCATGGAGCGAATTACGGCCGGTAGCGAGAGATCTGCTCCGATGACTGCAGTGAGGGCCCGGCGCTGCGTCGCCCATGCGGGGCAAACCGCCAGCGTATGCTGGGCCGAATCCTCACCGCAGTCGCAGTAGTGGCAGGCGGGACTCGATTCCCTCCTAGCGACCGAGTACAGGTACTTTCCGAAGCAACCGTGCCCGGAAAGCACCTGCGTCAGCCGGAAGGAAAGGGTTCCGTGCTGCCGCCCTGCCCATTCGGCGATGACGAATGGGCAGGAACGGAACGACCATCTCACCATAGTGGCTCGTCGAGCGGCTTCGCGCCACTCGCGCACGTCTTCGGGCGGAGGGCGAAATCCGCTCTCCGCCCGGAAGTCAGCCACTCGCCGATAAACTTCGGCGAGCACTTCCGCCTCCAAATCCCACGGGGGTGTTCCGGCCAAGGCGCAAGCCGCCTCGGTGGACACCGTGCGGTATCCGCGTATGGCTCTGACCGCCAATATCATCTGGGGGCGCCAGAGGCGCGCCCTATTCGGGGCGGTAAGAGCCGCCACCCACACCGGTGCACCATAAAGCGCCATGGACCGGACAACCCCCGCGTACAGCCGCCTCGTGGGAACACTGGCCCCGCCCAAATTGGGCAAAAGTCGCCCTAGGGCGGAGGCAGTGTCCACCAGCTTCGGACCAAGCTGTCGGAAGTGCTCGTCGAAGAGCCACCTACCGTCTAGGACCAGACCCAGGTACCTCATCTGGGCCCGGACCGGTACGAGGACCGAGCTGACCTCGATTGAGGCGCCGGCGGGTGGACCACGACGGGGCCCATGAAATAATAGGGCCTCCGTCTTATCCAGGGCCACCCGCAAACCCAACGCCTCAATGCGCCCGACCACCTGGGAAACTCCCGTGGCGGCCAGGCGCGCCGCCTCCTGGAAGTTAGCCCCCCGGGCCGTGACTAAAGTGTCATCCGCGTAGCAGATTACACCCAGCCCGGGGGGGAGACGCCCTCGTAGGGCCCAGTCGTACCCGATGTTCCACAGGAGAGGTCCTAGGACAGACCCCTGCGGAACACCGCACGACATGGCCCTGCGTCTCAAGACGCCATCTCGGTCCTCGTACATGACGGTTCGCTCCTCAAGATAGTCTGCCACCAGCCGCCTCAGCTAAATGGCAGACTATTGAAGGCGTTGGCGATGTCCAAGGACACCGCCAACACCACTCCGCTGCAGCTCACGGCCTCCTCGGTCACGGCCCTAAGGCGCATCACGGCATCGATCGTCGAACGCCCCTCTCGGAAACCGAATTGGGCGTCCGACAGATCGGGGCCAACCTCGCAGAGGTGCCGGACGATGCGGGCAGAGAGTACCCTCTCAAAAAGTTTACCCGCCTCGTCCAGCAACACGATAGGCCTATAGGCCGCGACCGAATCGGTAGGCCGTCCCGGCTTCCTCAGCAGGACCAGCTTCCCGCATTTCCAGCGCTCAGGGAAGCGTCCGGACGCCAGGTTAGCGTCCAACACCCCCCTGAGGTGGTCCGACATGTAGTCGAGGGCTCGGGCCATCACTCGGGCTGGAACCCCGTCCGGCCCGGGGGCAGTGTTCTTGGATCGAATCCGTAGAACAGCCGCCCCCAACTCACGGTAGTTAGGTACTCACTTGGTTAATTTAAAGAACGTATAATATATTTTTGTTTTCGCGTGATGTGTAGACCAGGCAAATCCGCACACAAATTTTTGTTGGCATTGTCACATAGGGTGGAGATTTTAATTATTGCAGGTGATAATTACCCTTAATAAGTAGGATATATGTTACGTAAATGAACCAAGTATGAAACCATATTTTAATGACTTAAGTTAGTCAATATAGTTACTAGATAAAATCGTATTAAAAATTTTGTTCCATTGAGAATGAATATTGAACCCTAATTTTAAACTGACTTGAAATTTTTAAAGTGTTGAGTATACAATTTTACTGTATTGTTGTTATTAGGTTAAAGTACTTTGAACTATTGATTTTATTTTGATGATATATATAATGTACAATTGTATTTAAACCTTAACCTCCTCGTTTAGCTTCATTTTAGAGCGAGAGTTGGTAATGATTATTACCATGGGCAAGAATCAAAGCAAAGAACAGAAAGATCAAATCATTATTGCACAATCTGGTGCAAATGCTTCTGGTGTAGAAGCTCAGGTAAGTCAGTTCAGTATAACAATTTCAGTGATATTGGTAATTTTAGCAATAATCATTGCGTACTTCGTTTATAAAAAGTGTCATAAACGTAAAGAGTTGGGTACAACGACAGGTGATGGCTATCACACCACAGTAATGTGAACAAGGTACTATTACGCCTTCTGTACCACCTGTACATTCAGTACCCAAAGTTAAAATTGTAAGTGTATAAAACACACATTATTTTTTTCCATGTAACGTAATGTATTTGTATTTTTTATTGTATTTTGATTTTATACCAGTGTTTTTACTATACTCGTATATGTATTAATGTGTTGTATTGTCGTATAAAGTACATTCTAATGGATATTTTATAAAAAAAAATTGTTCTTGTGAAATATTAAATGTACCTATCAGGAAGTTCTAAATAAATTAAACCAAATTGTATGTTAAAATCTGTATTTCAAGTAACAAAGGTTAAATATGTAAAAGAATAACAATTTTATTTCAATATAATTTTAAGTTGGCTAAATTCATACATTGCAACATGTAAGTAGGTATTTCGTTTCACTCACGACTCATATCAACAGCGATCAAGTTTCTTCTTAATAAGCATGTTAAGTCGTAGGAAGCGAGGTGCTTATTCTGTTAAAGGTTTTAAAAGTTATTCTGTAATACTTTTGTCAAAGACATTTTGTTGTTTAAAAATTTTTTTTTTAATTTTTTTGTAAAAGGGGAGGATTGATGTGGTGACACAGTTTATGTAAGCGTACGCATGCAAACCGCGTACAGCAATGTCATCACATTTATACGAGTATAATGAATACAAGACGTCAGTCACACTCCGGCCCTCTCCCCGGGTTAACATGTCTTAATAGACATTCGCGTTATTGGTTTTATACCTGTTCGGGTTATGGTTACCGTACAGGGAAAATAAAAGATAGAGTTAAGCCAACCTGGTTTATATTAACTTAACTAAATCTACAATGGTATGGTTAGATAGTGTGAGTACAACCGAACGGAATGGTGACCGAAAATGCACTGTTTTAATGTTATAATAAAATAACGTTAATCGAGTTAAATCGCTGACCGCGCGGAACGTGATATAGCGCGGTTTGTGTCGATCTGTGGATCGTACATGCTGCCGCCTCGCGAAAAGAGTGTTGATGAGGGTGAATGGTCGTGAATGATGGTGAGACAAGGTGATAGACAATTTATTATAATATAAATTAGTGTCCTTATGGTTTATCATCATTCATACTAAAAATGGGTCTATTAATTATCGGAGACGTGGATTCGTCCATGACCCGGTGTACTGGTTGCACTTCACTAACACTATGGTCTCTCATAAGTACACTCTGGTCCTTCACATTAAATTGAAAGGCGGCGTTGGTGAAGCCGCGCTGAGTGACTTGGTCTGTTGCCACTGGGTTCACTTGCGGGGACGCCTGCCCCGCGGAGTCCCGCGCGTCCGCCACACCAGGGTGGCGGTTGCCGCGGGACCGCCACTGCCGCACACCGTACGCTACTGCTGTCACACCGCACACTCCTACCAGCAAGTAAATGGCGACGTAATGGTGTATGTCATGTTGTGACACCTGACTCACTAAGCCTGTCTCCGACTTCAGTTGGTTCACCTTAGTGCCTATGTCCTGCAATTCTTTCTCGTGACCACTGAGAATGGTTTCCGGTTCAGGGAGTGATCCTGTCCAATTGTGGTTGAAGATGTGGTTCACGGGTGGAATGTCTACCTTCGGGATGTCAGCGTATATTGTCATATTGCTGCGTTGCTGACACTGGGAAATTATAGTAATGTCGTCACCTTTGAGGACGCAATCGTTACCCAATTTCATTAATCCTCGGTTGTTGAGTTGAATGGTGCTAATTTGGTCTTCGCATATGAGTCTTAACGTGCGAGGCTCACAGCAGAAGAACAGGTATGTATTTAAATTATGCAATTGGACCCACGAGTCTTGGCACGCCTCAGATCTGGTTTTACAGAGCTGTGTTTCTTGGTTTATGGAGCACAGTCTTTCATGAGCTTTTATGTGGGAAATAGGTTTCTGAAATTGGCACAGTTGTGTGGTCATATCGAGATAAACGCATTCTGTAATTTCTATATGTGATAATGGTATAAACAAATCCTTTCGTAAGTTGATAGCCGCGTAATCTGAGACAGATAGTAGGGTGACCATGCTGGTTCGAACTTTCTTGGGGATGGGTATAAGTTTATATACTTCATAATTATCTCGACTAACAAGGGGTATTCTAACTTCAAAAATAAAGTATTCTTTAGTCATTCTCGCCCTTACTTTCAATAAATGATATATTTTTGGTAATTCTGTGAGGATATTATCTATAGGTAAACTCAGTTCCTTTGATAGTTGTCCGGAGATGATACTTAATTCTTCCAATAGTTGTTCCGGCTTCAAGAGATGTACATTGAATTTCCCGTAATTCACTTCGGAGATGGTATCTAATAATACATCCTGAATATTTTTTAAGTTCATAGCTAAACTGTTGGCTGCCGTGGAGGACAATAAAAACTCAAAGGTGGTCTCTATATCGTTGACTTCATTCTTTATGGTGTTAGTAACATTTTGTAATTGGTTAAGGTGCTGGTTGAACATTTTATGCTGCCTATTAATCGAAGACTCCATCCTTTGCAACACATTATATTCGGCCTCCACTATAGAAGTTTGGTTCTTCCATAATGCCGCTAAATGGTTCTGGTTAATTCTAATAAGATCAATATCCTGCTTATATTGTTCGGCGAATTGGTCATCAAGTACACCGAACAAACTGTGTGCAATATTACCCACTGCTTTGATAAGCCCCCGGCGTTTACGTCGCGCGTTGTGGCCTGGGAACTTCTGACTCGACAATATGTTATTATAGCGCTCCAACTCATGCAAGCTGTGACGTAATTGTAATAAAACTGATCCACAATGACCTTTATCAGCTGATTGACTGCATATATTCTCTAAGCGGTTTATATATTTTTGTAGCAATGTATTTCCTTGCCAATATGGATCGACGTTATAATAGACAATAAGCTTCCATTCGTCTCGAGCAACGTGAACAGTAGATACTTTATCCAAATATAAACTCTGACTGTCGTTTAAATTGACTATATTATAAGAACACGTGATGGGTGATATTAAAAAGGTAAACAACATGAGAGCTATGGTCAGGAAATGGTGTATTGTTCCTCTGGTATTAAGGTTTTTTCCGGTTTTATTTTTTGGCGTTTGGTCGTTTGATTCGTCAGGTAGAATCGCTGTTGTATTTTTCGAGGGACAGTTTGTGCCTTCACTGATTGGTAATCGGGATAACTTAACAACTGGCCGTTTCACAAGTCCATTCTGGGTACGAACAGATACAACTCTGACAAGGTTATCTCGTCCTGGGTGGAGTTCTACTACTCGTCCTAGAGCCCACCTTCCCGGGGGGAGGTTGGCATCATGTATTATTACGATATCCCCGATTTGCATGTTTAGTTGCGACCGTTGCCATTTTGATCGAATATTTAACTGCGTTAAATACTCTGTTCGCCACCTCTTCCAGATATCTTGGTGTATCTTTTGAATTAGCTGCCATCTGGTTCGTAAATCTTTTTCTGTCTCAATAATGGTCAATGTGGGTCCTCCTGAGAGAAAATGTGCGGGGGTCAGTATATCTAAGTCCTCAGGATCTTCAGTTAACGGACATAGAGGCCTAGAGTTGAGACAGCCTTCTATTTGAGCCAACAAGGTCGAGAACTCTTCAAATGTCAACCTTTGTTCTCCTATCACGCGCTTTAGGTGTCCTTTTAGACTCTTCACGGCAGATTCGCATAAACCTGAAGCGTTGGGCCATGATGGAGCGTTAAAGTGCCATTCGATTTGCATTTCTGTTAATACACAGTAGAACTGGTCGTCCACGATCGATTTTAGGTTAACCATCTCCTCTTGCAGTACTCTGTTGGTTTTTACAAAATTGGTTCCGTTGTCACTGTAGATGTGACTAGGTGCTCCCCGTCTGGCTGCGAATCGACGAAGAGCTGCTATAAATGCGCACGCCGTAAGGACGGATACTATCTCTAAATGTATGGCCTTGGTTGCCATACAGACAAAAACGGCGATATATCCTTTACTACACCGTATACCGCGACCTTTGGCTGACTTTACCTCTACAAAGCCTGTATAATCCACTCCCGTATGGTGGAAGGGTCGAGTAATATTGGTTCTGGCAGCTGGTAAGTCTCCCATTAACTGGTAATGCTGGGAGGGACTATGTCTTTTGCAAATTACACAGTTCCGTAACCGTTTTTTAACCGCTCTATTCCCACCTATTATCCAATATTGTTGACGTAACCATGCTAATGTCAAGCGGGCGCCACCGTGGAACGTCATTTTGTGGGCCTGATCAATGAGCATATCTGTCAGGTGATGGTTATTGGGTAGAATTGCGGGGTGCTTCATGTTATCTTTTAAACTAGCCTTTTTTAATCTCCCTCCGACTCTCAAAATTCCTTGGTTGTCTAGGAATGGATATAATTTTAATAGATAGCTTTTAGGATTTGGTTGGTTATAGTTTTTAATATAAATAATTTCTTCATAAAATTCGGAATGCGCTTTCCGCAATTCCGGTATGGTTAAATAGGTTGGTTTACTCTGTAACCTCAACCAAAATCGCAGTGTCCATGCAAGTACTCGCGAGTAAAACTGCTGTGTCTGCTTATTATAGAACTAATGACTTGGTTCTCGGATTGCATTGTCGCTACACTTATTGTAAAGGTTTTCTTTAATACTAGCTCCGTATGGTAAGTACTGGTTTTCATGGTTTTTTCATCAAAGGAGGCTAACCATGTGGGGCCATGCCACCAAATAAGGTGACGGATTAATTGTTCAGCATTAATACCTCGGCTCGCACAGTCAGCAGGGTTTTGTTTGGATGGTACGTAGCGCCAACTGGTTGGTGGTATTGTTTCTACTACCTTAATTACTCTATTAGTGACGAATGGCTTCCAACGGCTAGGGTCGCCGTTTAACCAACCTAGTACTGCCGTAGAATCAGACCAACCGAATATTTTTATGGTGAATTGCGACAAACATTGACAAATGGTTTTCATCAATTTGGCCAGCAGAGCGGCAGCACACAACTCTAACTTAGGTAGGGAAACAGTTTTCCTAGCTGGCACGAGACGTGACTTGGCAGCTACGATGACTACTGATGACTTAGTCTGCTGGTTTTTATTGGTTTTGATGGCTTTGCAGTAAATAAAACACGCATAGGCCTTTTCAGATGCATCACAAAATCCATGTAGTTCTATGGTGTCACCCTTACTGCTCTGTAACCATCGCTGAATTTTAACACTATTAATCTGGTTTACGTCGTCTTTCATGGTATCCCACTTTGCGACGATGGCATCTGGCAAGAGATCATCCCATAGTACGTTGAGTGACCAGACTTCCTGGAATAACAACTTGAATTTGGTTGTTACTGGTGACAACCATCCAAGAGGATCGAAGATCTTGGATATTGTGGAGAGCAGGGTTCTCTTTGTAATCTTGGTTGGTGGGTCTATTTTTAATTGAAAAGTGAAGTTATCGTCACTTGATTGCCACTGTAATCCTAGGGTTTTGGTGGACTCCTGGTGCTTGAAGTTGTCGGTCTGTGTGCTAGTATCTAAGGTAGAATCTTCGGCTAATAGCTCTTGTTTATTACTAGACCACTTTCGAAGGTTAAAACCACCGGCGCTTAGCAGTGCTGAAAGATCAGCCTTAAGCTGTAGGGCTGACTCCATGTCTTGGTGTCCTGATAGCACGTCATCCATATAGAAGCTGGTTTCCAGCACTCTGGCTGCTTCTGGGAATCGGTGACCTTCATCTTTGGCCAGCTGCTTTAACGTCATCATCGCTAAGAATGGTGCAGTCTTCATACCGTAGCTTACAGTCGTCAATTGGTATTCCCGAAGTGGTTCTTTGGGACTGTCACGCCAAACTATCTCTTCTGCAGAGCCTGGTCATCTTCTTGAACAATAATCTGCCGAAACATTTTTTCTATATCCGCCGTAAAGGCTATACGATTTTGTCTCCAACCTATGATAAGAGATAACAAATCTTTTTGAAGATTCGGCCCGCTATACATTAAATCGTTTAATGAATAGCCTGTCGACGTTTTAGCTGACGCGTTAAAAACAACTCGAGTCGCGTTGGTCCGGTTTCTGGTTACCAACACACTCTTTCATATGATTTAAATATAAATACTCATGAATGAATTGTTTATAACTCTCATTTATCAGTTTATTTTTTGTTAATCTTTTTTCCAATTGGTGGAATTGGGCGACGGCCTTAGTTTTCGAATCTCCTAATTTCTCTGTAAAATCTGGTCGAAGTGGTAATTTTACAACGTAACGACCGCTTGGTTGGCGTTTCGTTTGTAATTGGTACTGTTGTACACACTGGTAATCTTTATCGGTCATATCTAGCCTATTTTCAGAAAGATCTTCTATCTCCCAAAATTGGCAAATATCCTGCAGATTTACCATTACGACGTTACAGTAATTTTGTGGTCGTACCGTGTGGCTTAAAATCCACCCGAATTCGGTTTGTTGCGCTACTGGTAGGGATGCACCCTTGCGGATAATTCCTGGTAATAATATCAACTCGTACACTTCTACGCTCAATATTAAATCAACCGATCGACTTCTGTAGAATTCAGGATCAGCTAGAGGTATATTTTCGATGTGCGGCCATATTGGTTTCGTAAATGATTGGTTTGGTAAGTTATCCACTACATGCTTCATGACGTACGCTTCAGTATCTATAGTAAAGTTGTTATGTAAGGAAGATATTGTAATCTGAATAAGGCCCCTACTAGTATTGGCCTTAGCTCCAACACCTACGACCATACAGTTTTGTTTAGCTCGGGGTAGCCCCAATAATTGCGCGGCCTGCTCTGTGATAAGTGAAGATTCGGCACATGGATCAATGAGGGCGCGCATGGTATAGTAGCGGCCATCTATTGTTTTGATGTTTATTAGGGCGGTGGCGAGTAACTTGGTAATGGTTCTTGATGGCCCTTGGGTGACGCATATGTTTGATTTTCGGGGTTCTTTTTCAATTGCTGACTTGGAAGTCACATAGGAATGGTGCAATAATGAATTATGCGCTGCATTGCAAAACCGACAAGTTTTTGCTGAACTGCAAAGATTGTCATAATGGTTAATTAAACAATTTTTGCAATAATTGTTGTCCTCAATAATTTGACGACGTTTTTCTGGCCCAGATTCAATGAATGTTTTACATTGAAATAACGCGTGATAATTTTTACAAAGTAAGCATTTCCGTTGAGGTTTCGTCACTACGTGATTAATTGATGGTTTATGTTGAAATGTTTTATTAAATGAATTGTTCGAAGACTTAAACAAATTCCTTTTTTGAGTAACACTGTATTGAGAGTGAAATGTCATTGGCTTATTAGTATCTTGTTTTCTTCTTGCAGATTCTAATGATGTAAATTTCGCCTCAAGGAAATCCAAAAATTCGGTGATGGTGGGCAGTTCTCTAGGGTTCCGTAGCGACTCGATATAGTCATGGTGGGTCTCTGTGTCTAATTTTTGAGCTAGAATAAATACTATGAGCGGGTCCCAATTGGTTATGTCGACCCCCATAGCCTTAATAGCGTTAAGACACTCATTAGTGGTATCATGTAGCCTTTTAACTAGAGCGGCTGATTGTTGTTATAAGGTTGGTAGGGCTAAAAGTACCTGAATATGTGAGTTAAATATAAGTCGCATATTGTTGTAGCGATGGTTAAGTATATCCCAACAAATTTGGTAATTGTCGGAAGTTATGCGCAGGTGTTGTGTAAGCTTGTCTGCTTCGCCTCTCAATTTTGCTTTAAGATACTGCATTTTTTGCGCATTTGGTAATGACTTGTTATGGTGTATGGCTTCACAAAATAAATCTTTAAAAGAAATCCACTGTTGGTAGCTGCCGCTGAACGTTGGTATGTCCATTTTGGGCATAGACTTCTCTCTATAAGAGGTCGACCACATCCTGCTGTTTAGAGCCTTTTTTATAGAGTTATATTTCGCCTCATATCCGTCAAAGGCCAACTGGTATGCCTCGTTACTTACGATACTTTCATTTTCAATTTCCCAGTGTAAAGTATCAATAGTTGTCCACCTGGTTTGAATGGTTTTGAGTATATCCTCGAATTCCCACTTCTCCGATAAGCTATCGAGGTCAATGGTATCTATGGTCCGTGAAAATGCTCTAAAATTGGTCTTTTGCTTACGTAGCATCTCCTCTATTTTGCTCGGGTTACCTTGGGTGACCGTCTTAGTGGTAAAAGGTGACTGGGAGGCCCCCGCCTTGGTATAAGTGATAGGGTCGTCCTGACCCTCGGCCGATTGCGCTAATGGTGTCCCTGGTCTCAAAAATGGTTTGATAACATCAATGGTTCCGTATTTCTTTATCAGCGTCCTAATTTCACTGTAAAAATTAAACGCTTTTTGGTAGTGATTTTCACTGAAATACGGATGACTTGGCTCTTCGAATTCTGCTCGCAGTTTCGTATGGGTCAGCTGGAATTCGTTCCAATACGCATCTAAAGTGGCTAATCTTTTTTCAAGATAGGCTGGAGTCTTACGCTCGGCACCATCCTTCTTGAAGTTAGTGCGGAGGGTGTCCATCGCCGACATAATTTGCTCTTGCGTGGTCAAAAGCCCCTCCATGGTGATTTAGTCGTTATGGTAATTAATTATAAAAAAAGGAAAGATCTTACTCAGTAGACTGGTACTTGGTGACCTTGTTAGTCCCGGAGTGCGATCCTGGTGACGTACACTGGAGCAGAACTGCTGAGTCCTTTTACTCTAGCCAATGGTAAATTGGTAATTTGTACACTGGGCGACCTCACAAAAGTTACTGGTCACTTGCAATTCAATTGGTACACTGAGATACTTTATGGTTAATGGTTTATAGTAATTGGTAAATGGTTACTGGTCTACTTTATGGTCAATGGTTTATGGTTAATGGTTTCACTGGTAATTGGTAAATGGTTACTGGTTTACTTTATGGTCAATGGTTTATGGTTAATGGTTTCACTGGTTACACTATCGTAAACTGGGTCACTGAACGAGTTCACTTTTAACACTTCTTGGAGACCACGATGTACGGGTTATGGTTACCGTACAGGGAAAATAAAAGATAGAGTTAAGCCAACCTGGTTTATATTAACTTAACTAAATCTACAATGGTATGGTTAGATAGTGTGAGTACAACCGAACGGAATGGTGACCGAAAATGCACTGTTTTAATGTTATAATAAAATAACGTTAATCGAGTTAAATCGCTGACCGCGCGGAACGTGATATAGCGCGGTTTGTGTCGATCTGTGGATCGTACAATACCACTGTATAATTGTGTACCTACCTGTTGTAATTCTATTGAACTCTAAATACATAACAATCAAAGACATTTACAAATTTCTATTTAACCCTCAAAACCCACTTAGCTTAACACCAATGACAGATATCCCTTAAATTAATACATCACAAAACTAGTATAAATATTTTTGTAGTATTAAACAAACATAATTTTTATTAAGACTTGAAATGTAAGAACTGAAACCAATATTTATATACAGTAATGAAGAGTCTTGGTGCAAATAAAAGAATGTTGATTTATAGCGAGCGTATAATACGAATGAATCGGTTACAAGAATGTGTCCTCTTATAATGGGCCACTAGACATTCTAACTTACTACTCGTGCGAATTAACTGTGCACCTCGCTCTGTGACGTGATTCGGACGGTACCGTTTGCAATATAAAAAATGAGAATCATGTTTAAAAAAATATAAATTACCATTTTTTTGTATGTTGATAAAAGGTTGTTTTGATGATAAGGCGTCATTTTACTCATGACGTTTTGCACTTAAATTGATACATATGGACCGATATGATATTACAGCTTGACAATAAAGAGACGACAAAAATGAGGGCGCTAGATTTTTCAATGCGGGTACATTTTTGATAGTCTAAGATCATTTTTATATGTAATAATAAGTAAATGCGACGCTGCTTCTCCGTGAACACAATTTTATTTCAGATGCATGCAATCGTCAAATGAGATAGCGTGCGCATGACATGCGGTTTACGTGAACAATAGGCTTAAAGTAAGACATTTATTTTAATCAATCGTTTTCGCTACTATAATTAATTTCTTCAACTCCCGACATGGTATCAGATTCGTCATCATCAATTTCGCTTTCAGAGCTGGATTCTTCGCCTCCAAGGGAAATTATAAATTCTCTTTCTGCTATTTCTTGGAGATGATCTTTGTACCAATACTCTTTTTCCAACCTTTCAATGTGGTTCGTTTCTTTCTTCTAGTCAGCAACTGTAATGGACTTTATAGCCTCCCTCGCCAGATTAGCAAATTTCTCTCTCAGATTGAGTAACGTTTTTGTCTGCCACCCTTTGCTTAACTAAATTCCATATATATTCTATTGGATTTAAATCGCAATGGTAGGGTGGCAGACGCAAAACTTCATGGCCGTGCTCTTTCATTAATTCGTCCACAATGTATTTTTTTGGAGGCTTATTAATTACAATCAAATGATACAATTAGCGTTTTGTCATTTTTTCATCATAAATTATGTTGTTGCTTCGCAGCCAGTTTTGCATATCGCTTTTGAGTGACGAGCTTACGGGAGGCTTTTCAGATTGCGTCGAATGATAAGGCGCGTTATCAATGACAACAATGCCATTGTGCGGCAAGTTTGGTAAAAGTTTTTCTTTCAACCATTTCGTGAATTTTTTTGTGTCCATTTCATGATGGTAGTCTCCCGTATTGCTCTTACATTTGTATAAAAGGTCGGATCCGGGAATGAAACCATTTTCACCGCCCGCGTGGACTAGAATCCATCGTTGTCCGGGTTTGTCATTTTTTTTAATACTTGCGTCGCTACTGTTTTGCCAACATTTAGCCACGGTATAATGCGAATGAATCCATGTTTCATCAAAGTATGTCACCGGTTTTTTATTCACTCCGAGGTCATTGTTCTCTTTCTTCTTTCGCAGGTAGCGAGCCCTCCAAGCGACGATGTCAGGCTTTTGCATTAACACATGTCGCATATTTTTACATTTTTTAAATTTATAACCCAAATTGTTTATAAGTATCAGCCGCAATGTGGTTATTCCACCTGAAAAACATAAAATAAAGTTCGTTAGGTTTATATATTACTCATTGTCATATTATTATTTTGATGTATAAGCCTCATAAATATTTTAGACAAGTTCTTGAAACCGAATTGGATACTTAGTTTGACATGGGATACAGAATAAGTTTTATGTAAGTATTACACGTATCACATCAACACCTAAATTTAGGGTGATCAGGCCATAGTCGACCATGCTGGCCCAATGCGCGTCGGTAATTTTATGTATTCTTTCTACATATTATCATACCTACTTATATAACTTAAAATTGTTTCTGTAGATTGAAAACTAGACAGCATGTTAAAACACAAATTAAATGCTTACCTGGAAAATGTAGGTCCTTTTTTGCAGCCGCCAATATTTTTTTCAAAGTTGGTACTTCTTTTCTAACTGTATAGAAACTGTTGACAATGTTTCGCAATGCGCATAGATCAAAATTGTCCAGTTCGATCTTTTTGGCGCTTGATCTTCTTTTTTTGCCTGGTGTAGACAGTTTTGGTATAGGTGTTGGACCTGAATCTGACACCGATGATGTACGCAAATCATTTTGTCGTACAACCTTCGCTTCGTTTTTAATTTTCATCAGTGTTCTTTTTGATATACCAGTAGCTGCACAAGTTCTTTTTATAACTTGGTCTACAGGCATTATAAAATGTTTATTTGCTTTCTCATTTTCAAAGAATTTTAACACCTTTAATATAAGAGTCCTTGCCTCACTATGAATTGTCTTGCCCATAATGTTGGTGCAACGCGTCGAAAATGTCCAAACAAAAACAAACTTAACAAAGCAAAAACTCAAAAGAAACAGTAATAACAACAGGGGATTGACTGGTTTAAACACTTAAAACGAGTCACGCGCAACGGTAACAAAGATGCTATCGCTACTGAGCGCTTACGGCGAATGCGGGGCGCCGCGCGGGGAAGCGGGAGAGGGGTCGCATTCCAGCGGAGTGCACAGTTGATTCGTACGAGTTGTAGGTGGGTAAACCTATATATATTACACCCCTCCACCTTAAATAATACATCATTACTTTCTAAATTGTACTAAGATACATTATTTTCTTAATTCTAGACTTTTATATTTATACATTAAATAAGGTACACACTACATAAAACTACTTCTTACGATTTTTTTTTTTTATCATTTACATTTATCACATACGTTACATTACAACATTATCTTATTATTTTACATTTACATTATAACATTAACATCTGGGTTGCCTTTTTTTTGCGACACGCCCGTAAGGGACGGGGGCGGGCAACTTCTGGAACAGGATCCTCAGATTGAGGAAGTATTACACACCCCTCAGGACTAGAAACATTAGTGCGAGGAACTGAACCAGAAGTTGACACCGACGGCAACTCCTCTACAATCGCCGCTCGAACTGGACTTAACTCCCTCACGCTCCGAGGGCCTTGTGTCTCCCCGGCAACTGACGCTGGTATCACCTCGGATTTTTCGGAACGTTCCGCTTCCAGAGAACTCCGTTCTGATGTGCTTGTCGGACAAATTAAAGAGCTTCGCGAACGCTGTCTTAACTGGTCAATATGTCTATGAGCTTCCCTACCCGACAAATCCATGACTTGTGTACCTACCTGTTGTAATTCTATTAGACTGGACTTCTATTGGACTCCATGACTTTATAATCCGTAGTAATGGGTACTACGGATTATAAAGTCATGGATTTGTTCTATCCACTACCTGCCCTGGACTCCATTTTTCATTTCCCCTATATTGTCTCATCCATATTTCCTCCCCTTTTTTTTTCCGTGCGGAAATCCCCTCGGATACCACCTATCGGTGGCATGTCGGACTCGAACCGACTAAAGCCGGGGAACCAGGTATACCCTAGAAAGGAAGTCCCTGGTGCCCTGACATACCTCGGGCCATCTACAACAACAGGTAGACGACCCCCCCCGTGTGGGAACCCCATGTTCCCTCTGCTCAGTGGAAGCGAGCGCGCTTCGCAATGCGCTCGCCGCCACCCCGGCCTGCTTCTGCTAGGGTGACAGATGGCCTCACCTGTCACCCCCACACCTGCGCTTATGGAGGACGGAGGTCGTTCTGCGACCTCCGGCGCCTGAGTCGCCTGCGGTACCTGGCCCGTTACCGTGCCTGGCGAGCCGGGAGAGTTCTAAACCTCTCCCGGTCCCGCTCCGCCGTCTCCTTCGCGAGCATAACTTGCTCGCAGAAGGAGACGGCAGAGTTCCACGCACTCTCGCTCCGCACGATAGCCGCAATCAGGCTATCGAGCGAGAGAACTCCCACTCCGATGGCCGCCACGAGGTCTCGCCTCTGCTCAACCCACGCCGGGCACTCTGCCAGCGTGTGGAGAGCCGTGTCTACGGTCTGGCCATCGCAGTGGTGGCACTCTGGCGTTGGCTCCTTGCGGATCAGACACAGGTGATCCCCGAAACATCCTTTCCCAGTGATCACCTGCGTCAGTCGGTATGAGAGGGTCCCGTGAGGCCTCTCGAGCCAATCCTCCATAACGGGTCTTACCGCCGCGATGACGGCGTGCCCGGCGCTCGGTTGCCCGAGTCGTTCCCTCCACTCCCCTATGATGACCTGGCGAAGTTGGGATTTCCGGTCATCGATTTCTTGAATCTCGGGACACCGACCCAACTCCCGCGCCTCCTTGCCCCACTTATACAGAGCCGCAAGGGCTCTCGCCTCCAGGTCCCACGGTGAAGTTCCGGCCAGGAGACTCGCCGCCTCAAAGGAGATCGTGCGGTACCCCCTTATGATCCTGATTGCCAGCACTCGCTGCGGTCGTTGCAGTATCGCGACGTTGCTGGCCTTCAGGGCCCCGACCCATACGGGGCACCCGTAAAGGGCCATGGACCGCACAACCCCCGAGTAGAGTCTCCTGCAGGAGTCATCGGGTCCCTTCATGTTGGGCAGCAGCCGCGCACGCGCTGCCCCAACCAACTTGGGGACCAGACCTCGGAAATGATATCCGAAGTCCCATCGGCCATCGAGGACGAGCCCCAGATACCTGATCGAGGGCTCGATGCCGATGCGAGTGCCTCCTACCGTGAGGCTAGATCCCTCAGGCGGCTTCCTCCGAAGCCCGTGGAAGAACAGGGCCTCGGACTTGTGCAGAGCCACCTCGAGACCCAGCCGCCGGATACGCTCAACGACTTGGGCAACCCTGGCCGTGGCCCTCAGGGTTGCCTCGTGGTGCGTCTTGCCGCGCGCCGTCACGAGCGTGTCGTCCGCGTAGCACACGACTGCGACACCATCCAAGAAGGCACCACGAAGCACCCAGTCGTAGCCGATGTTCCACAAGAGTGGCCCTAACACCGACCCCTGCGGAACACCGCACGACATTTCACGCCTACCGAGACCGGTCCTACTGGGGTAGACGACGGCTCTCTCCGACAAATATGCCCCGACTATGCGGCGGAGGTAGAGAGGCACTTCGTGATACACGAGCGCCTCCCTGATGCAGCTCCAGGGCAGAGTGTTGAACGCGTATGCGACGTCCAAGGACACCGCCAACACCACTTCGCCCCGGGAAACTGCTTCCTCCGCCAGAGCCTTCACGCGCATGTTCGCATCCACGGTGGAGCCCCCCTGACGGAAACCGTACTGGTTGTCCGCCAGATCCGGCCCCACCATCACGAGATGCTTGACGAGGCGCCTTGCAATCACTCTTTCAAAGAGCTTGCACACCTCGTCAAGCAACACTATGGGCCGGTAGGCGGAAGGTAAGTCCGCCGGGAGCCCCTCCTTTCGGATGAGGACCAGTTTCCCCGTCTTCCACAATTTCGGAAACTGGCCCCGCTCGAGGCATGCGCTGAAGAACCCTCGCAGTCGGGGCTCGAAGAGCTTCGTCGACTAAGGCCAGGACCCACTGATTTCAGTAAAGAGATTTTATTTTCCAAAACTTCTAAAAAACTTTTAAAATTATTTTAGAATTTTGATAATAAACAGCAGAACCAGTGACATCCTCCTGTGACAGTTTTGAGGCGTCAGTGAAGAATTTCTGGAAATCATGGCATTTTATATTTGTCAAGGCATTAAGCACTGCTTCAGAATTAGGATTGCCCTTGGATATGCCAATATTAAATAAAATATTTGGTTTAAAACATAATACCTCTAATTCATAGTTAAACAAGGGGAGCCTCTCGAAACTGATTAAGGGACACTCTATGTTTTCAAAGGAGTGGAAAGCTTTTAAAATGAAAAGTATATCCTTATGTCTCCAATACTGAGTAGAGTTTATAAGGGAATTTAGAAACTTTAATTTTTGAATAAGGGGATGGGTATTTCTGCATACTAGACGGAATATAAAACGCGTTGCTAAATATTGCCTTCTTAATTCGAAAGGGGGTTCAGCACATTCAACTTCTAATGCATTTATAGGAGAAGATTTCATGCACCCAGTAATGATCCGAAGACACCTGGCCTGAACCCTATCAAGGCTCATAAGGGCCCTTTTCTTGCAGGGGCCTAATAAAAAGACACCATAATCCATTACACTGCGGATAAGAGCGTTATAGATCAGCTTCATGGTGTATGGGTGAGCTCCCACCACACACCAGCCAGAGCTTTCAAAATAGGGATGACTAGTTCGCACCTTTTGACCAAGCAGTTAAGGTGGTGATTACCTGTCATTTTATGGTCCAAGTATATACCTAAAAACTTTGCATTTGTATCCACAGGGATGTTATGTCCTTGAATGTTTATATCTATTTGGGGAATGACCCTCTTCCTTGAAAATATAACTGTTGAAGCAGACAGGTTCAATCCATGATCAAGCAACCACTGGTTTAAAGATTCCAGAGAAATTGATAGGGATGTGGTAGCGTCAGTAATGCATTGGTTCGTCACATATAGAGCCAGGTCATCAGCATACTGTAGTACGTGGCAATTGTTGTTAAGGGATGACCTTAAATCTACAGTATATAAGTTTAACAACAAAGGGCTTAGAACGGAGCCTTGCGGTAAGCCTTTCCATACCCTTCGCTGCCCGAACTCTTCCCCTTGGGCCCTGAGAGTCAGTGAGCGTGACATAGTGATTTGGCATATGCTATGTACCATTCTTGCTGAGATTCTCAGCTCTTGCAATTTTTGCCTGAGGATCGGAAGAAGGACGTTGTCATAGGCCGAAGTTATGTCGAGGAATGCCGCGACTACCGAGTCATTTTGGGATAGGGATATTCGGATATCTGTGGTGAGTATTGCAACGCTATCCATAGTGCTGAGTCCTTTTCTAAACCCGAATTGGGAGCTTGGAAGTAAATCTCTAGACTCCACAATCCATTCCAACCGATTTTTAAGCAGGTGCTCGAAGATTTTTAGCAGGACTGATGATAGAGCGATTGGTCTGTATCCATTTGGGTCATCTGAATTTTTTCCAGTCTTTAAAATTGGGATGATTATTTGTTCTTTCCACTGATTGGGGACTGAACAAATAATCATCCCAATTTGCACATGAGATGATGGCGCCAATGAGATTCTCTAGACAGTTCTGTACATGGCAGTGATTAGATAGGCTCGGGCTTTGAAGATCTGAATTTGGAAAAGCGTTTACTCTATCCTCCAGTAAATCAGTGTACTTAGACCAGTCTGCATTAGTTAGGTTGAATTTTAATAAAGGGGGTGGGCGTCTTTCTAAGAAAGTTTTACCTGAAATTGAAATAACTATGGGATAGTGGTCACTGCCATGTGACAGGTCTGAGCAATACTATTGAACAGCAGTAGCTAAATCAGCTGAACAGAATGTGAGATCCACACAGCTTTTGAGTTGACCAGGCAGAGATCGGTGGGTAGGACAACCATTATTAAATATGACATAGTTAAGGTCATCTATGATCTCCACTAAGCCTTCCCCAAACGCATTACACCGTTCAGAGCCCCACCTATAATGATGACTATTGAAGTCACCCATTATAATCACTGAGCCATTGATATTCTGAAATATGCCTTTTAGAGTAGGTAAGAGATTTCTATGAGGATGAGCAATATAAATAGATATAAGCGTAATACCTTCAACTTTGCAGGCAACCATATTTCTGTCATCAATAGTGGTAGTGTGTGTTGTGTCGCATTATATTAAAATTCATTCTGTCTTCTGTTATCACCTTGGTACAATAAAGAACTGATTACTCCGTTGCCGAACTCTTTAATTAATTAGTAGTAAAACAAGTATTACTCGCTTCGCTTATAGTGATTTATGATAACAACTCATAAATAGTCGGGGGATTAACACGTTCAACAACACTAGAACTGGTGCGGGTTCGATTCCAAACCACTTCGCTTCACGAGTGCAAGTTCGCTCCGAACCACTTCGCTTCGCTAGTGCGAGTTCGATTCCAGCCTAATTCGCTCGACTAGTGCGGGTTCGATTCCAGTATATCCCACTCCACAGTGGTGACCCCGGAAGAACATGCCGGACGAAAAGACAATAGGTACCAAGGAAGAGTTCCAAGAAGCATGTCGAGTTGGAGTGAGGACACCGGTATTCAACCCGGATGATCCAGTACTGTGGTTTGCGCAGTTGGAAGGTCAGTTCGCATTATCTAATATGACTACGGACTCGACCAAGTTTTACTTCGTACTGTCGCAGCTCGATCCTCAGCACATAGCGGAAGTGCGAGACCTAGTAGTTTCTCCACCAGCTACAGGCAGGTACGAGAAGTTAAAGGTTGAGCTAATAAAGCGTCTGTCAGCATCCCAAGAGCGAAAAATCAAGCAGCTTATAATGCACGAGGAGCTGGGTGACAGAAAACCTTCACAGTTCCTCCGCCACCTACAGCATTTGGCTGGCCCAACGGTCCCTGCTGATTTCATGAGGACTATCTGGTCGAGCAGACTGCCGACCAACCTGCAAACCATAGTCGCGTCGCAAGTCAACATGAGCCTCGAAGACGTGGCTGAACTGGCAGATCGAATCAATGACATAGTGACAGTAACCGGACAAGTAGCTAGCGCAAGTACTCCCCTGCAAGTAACGACTGAACCACCGGCTACCGCTATGGAATTACTATCTAAGCAAGTAGCGGAATTAAGTAGAAGGATGGAGACGATGAGCATGGAGTTACGCGACCACCGCCGTCCACGATCCAGAGGTCCACAAGGATCACGCTATCGTTCGCGATCACGCTCCAGACCACGCTCCCGGTCCCAAGAACACCCTTATTGCTGGTACCACTACCGATTTGGTGATCGAGCCCTGAAGTGCACGCATCCGTGTCAATACAAAAAGTCGGAAAACAAGCAAGGCAGCCACTAGTGGCGGTAAACGACTGCCTAACAGTATCAAGCCGCCTGTTCATCACGGATCGCAAAAGTAAAGTACAATATCTAATTGATACGGGTTCAGTGATACCTGTGCGTGTACCCACGATCCGCTGTTCGGGAGCCACGTATAAGGACCAAATACGAGCTGTTCGCCGCTAACGGGACTGTAATCGCGACTTACGGTTACTTGCCGCTTACATTGGACCTAGGCCTGCGTCGCGCATTCACTTGGCGATTTATAGTTGCAGACGTATCTAAGCCAATTATCGGTGTCGACTTTCTTGGATATTATAACCTGCTTGTCGACTGCCGCAACCAGCGTCTGGTGGATGGTGTGACCACTATTACAGTAGCCGCACAGACTCAAACTACTGCAGAAGCAATTTCATCAGTCCGCACTACAATAGAACATACGGAGTTTCACCGTCTGTTGAGGGAGTACCCGGAGATTACACGCCCTGCTGGTAACCCAGGTACTCCTAAGCATAACACAGTGCACCATATTCGCACTACCCCGGGTCCGCCCGTATTCAGGCGCCCCCGTCGCCTTGATCCGGAAAGATTGCAAATTGCCAAAAAGGAGTTCGAAGAGATGCTGCTCAATGGCACAGCGCGCAGATCAGAGAGCGCTTGGTCCTCACCACTGCACCTGGCACGAAAAAAAAACGATGGCTGGCGCCCCTGCGGGGATTATAGGTCATTGAACGCACGAACTATACCGGACCGATACCCTGTTCGTCACGTGCAAGACTTTGCCAACCAGCTGGTGGGTAGCACCATCTTCTCGACCGTAGATTTAGTGAAGGCTTATAATCAGATACCAGTCTTTGAAGAGGATATACCCAAAACAGCAATCACTACACCCTTCGGATTGTACGAATTCCCGTTCATGACGTTCGGGCTTCGCAATGCCGCTCAGACCTTTCAGCGCTTCATGGACGAGGTCTTGCGAGGAATAGATTTTTGCTACGGATTCTTGGACGACATTTTAGTATTCAGTCACAGCAGTAATCAACACCTGGAACATCTGAAACTACTCTTCAGCAGGTTGAGAGAGTATGGAGTTCTTATAAACACTAGCAAGTGCACGTTTGGCCAATCAGAAGTGAATTTCCTCGGTTATAGAGTGTCCGCAGCCGGGTTACAGACTCTTGACTCCAAAGTGCAAGCCATAAAGGACTTCCCAGCACCCAAAACAATAAAAGACCTGAGAAGATTCCTCGGGATGATTAATTTTTATCGTCGCTTTATTCCAGCTGCAGCTTCCTTACAGGCACCGCTACACAAACTTATATCAGGTCCAAAAGTAAAAGGTTCACAGCCAATCATCATGACGCCGGAGCTGCTAGAGACATTCGAGAACTGCAAACAGAGTCTTTCCCAGGCAACGCTCTTAGTACATTCAGATCCACATGCAGAGCTATCGATTCAGACAGACGCGTCTAAAATCGCAATCGGAGCAGTCCTTCAGCAACAAAAGGACCAGGAGTGGCTTCCACTGGGTTTCTTCTCCAGGAAACTGAGCCCGTCGCAGAAGATGTATAGCCCATATGATCGCGAACTCCTGGCTATCTATGAGGCGATTCGGTACTTTCGCTACATGGTTGAAGCAAGGAACTTCTCGGTAATAACCGACCATAAACCGCTGACTTTTGCCTTCACTTCACCCAGAGATAACTGTTCCCCCCGCCAGTTCCGATACCTGGACTATATCAGTCAGTTCACTACAGATATTCGATTTGTGGCTGGCAAGGACAATTTGGTAGCGGATACTCTGTCACGTACTAATGAAGTTAGTTTGCCCCTAGATTACCAATCCTTGGCCTGCGAACAAGAAGACGACGCGGAGTTGCAGGAACTGCTGCGGAATGGCTCTAGTCTTAAACTGGAAAAGATAAGACTATCAGAATCAGGACTGGAGGTATACTGTGACGTCACCGCAACTCCACGTCCATTCGTAACCAAGACATTTAGGAAGCAGGTCTTCAACTCGCTTCACGGTTTGAGTCATCCAGGTGTTAAGGGAACAGTCCGGTTAGTAACAGAAAGGTTTGTCTGGCCTGGAGTAAAGAGAGACTGTCGACAGTGGGCCAAAGAGTGTCAATCGTGTCAAAGAAGCAAGGTGACAAGGCACACAACAGCGCCTTTAACAGAGTTCCAAACACCATCAGCTCGTTTTCGCCACATACACCTAGATTTGGTTGGTCCTTTACCCTTATCTTCTAGCTACAGGTACTGCCTCACAGTCGTCGATCGTGTCACGCGTTGGCCTGAGGCATACCCACTGCAGGACATCACGGCGGAGACCTGTGCGGCTGCCCTAACCACCGGGTGGATCGCGCGGTTCGGCTGTCCCGAGCACATCACCACTGACCGGGGCAGGCAGTTCGTGTCTCACACTTTCAAAGAGCTCGCCGCCCTAATCGGGGCATCTCACCACCTAACAACTGCTTATCATCCCGCAGCTAACGGCCTAGTGGAGAGGCTCCATCGTCAGCTCAAGGCTGCTATTACCTGCTACAGCACCACGAACTGGGTAGAGGTGCTGCCCTGGCATTCGCAGCGCGTGGAAGGAAGATCTGCAAGCGTCAGCAGCGGAACTAGTCTATGGGGAACCACTACGGTTACCTGGACAATTCTTCGAGACAGTGGATGCGACTAGTTTGATAAGTAGACTCCGTTCGCACGTGACCAAGCTGACACCACAACCCACGTCTTGGCACACTAGTTCCAATCGCCCGTTTTACGTGCCTAAAGACCTTGACAAAGCAACCCATGTCTTCCTACGTGTGGGTCCAGCGCGTAAACCACTTGAAGCTCCGTACCTGGGCCCATTTAAGGTACTTCACCGCGACCGCAAGACGTACGACGTAGAAGTAAAAGGGAAGGCCCAGAGGGTCACAATAGATCGCTTGAAGCCAGCATTCGTCGCAAGAGAGACACCAATCACGACCACGGACCATCCGGCACGGCAGAGCTTAATAAGAAAAACAAGAAGTGGACGTACAGTCAGATTTCCTGATTACTTTCGCCCGTAGTCACGGTCTCACCGGGGGAGTGGTGTGGCGAGTAGGCGAGTACCCCTATGCGTTAGGACGAAGCATTAGATCATTCGATCTACGTCACATGGCGTGATGTTCTGCACGTGTAAGGGATAGATAAGGAAAGCCCCGCCTACCGCAGGATGGCCGCCCACTTTCTATTGTGCTACCAGCGCGCGCGCAATATAGTGGACGCACATCTTTTGTTCCACGCCGACGCCCACATTCCGAAGTGCCAGGATCGAACCTTTATTATTATTAATTGTTTATGTATATAAATACCGTGTCGCATTATATTAAAATTCATTCTGTCTTCTGTTATCAACTTGGTACAATAAAGAACTGATTACTCCGTTGCCGAACTCTTTAATTAATTAGTAGTAAAACAAGTATTACTCGCTTCGCTTATAGTGATTTATGATAACAACTCATAAATAGTCGGGGGATTAACACGTTCAACAACACTAGAACTGGTGCGGGTTCGATTCCAAACCACTTCGCTTCACGAGTGCAAGTTCGCTCCGAACCACTTCGCTTCGCTAGTGCGAGTTCGATTCCAGCCTAATTCGCTCGACTAGTGCGGGTTCGATTCCAGTATATCCCACTCCACATTATATTGAGCAGTTTTGTCATAGGATGGTGCAAGAGGAGCGTGGGATCTAGGTTTAAGCAAAATCGTTTTGCGATGTGATTCGGTGGGTTGGCTTCTAGCAGCATTAGCATAGTTGCGGGACGTAACAGGTATCAGTTTACGTGCTTCTATGTAGGATATGGCTTTTTCAACCATAGATGTCTTAATTGCCCACTGTCTTCCATACTCCGGACAATCCTTACTGTTAGCAAATTGACTCCCAGAGCAAAGAATGCAGAAAGCATCTGCCGCAGCAACAAAAAAACCGCTACCTGTATAGTCAAGCCCGCACTTAAGGCAGCGGGGCTTAGACCTGCAGGCTGCCGCAACATGACCAAACCTACAGCACTTGTGGCATTGGATGGTTGGGTATATATACTGCTGTATAGGGAGAGATGTGTAACAGCAACACACTCTCTTGGGAAGTGTCTGAGCATCAGAGGTTATGACGCATGTTTCAGTGGGTTTCCATTGGGTGACTTCATCTATTGTAACTTTGCGATTTATTCGTCTGATTTATAGGATGCGATCACAGCCTGAGGGTACAGATATATAATCCATTGCCTCTTCCTCAGTCAAGTCAACTGGCACCCCACTAATGACACCCATACGCGTGATATTTATAAGATGGTATGAAGGCATTAAATTAATTTTTTTGTAAGATGGGATTGTTTAGAAAGGCATTGGCATCTTGGGCAGACGAGAACTCGATAGACACTCGATTCCGACCAACTCTTTTAATTCCGTCTTTAATTATATTACTTATATTGTTTTTGTATAAGAGTATGCCTAATGACACTGGGTAGAGAGTAGTGCCCGAATTGGGTTGTAGTTCTATCCGCGAAACATGCACAATGAATGAAGTTTTATCTTCTGCTGTATAATAGTCTCGAGCTACTTGGCTCTTCGATTGCTTAGTGGGACGACCAGAAGAGGGTTCTTCCTCAACTGGACGTTTCCGGTTTTGAGCGTCAGGAATATTGCAAACCACTTCTGCAAACTGTGTCAATGGGTTTACTGAGGAGCCTACTAAGAGGAGCGGTAGGAAAGATTGGGGGAGAGGAAAAAGTAGGAGTTGGAGGTGGATTATCATCAGGAGGGTCGGGGGGTTTTTCTTTACCGATTGCTAATGAATGTCTTAATATAAGACAATATATATTATATTAAAACCTCACAATACCTTATCCCGGTTAGTACTACAATATATATACACAAGAAGTCACAGATTTGGTCCAATGATCACAAAAACACTTAATATTCGTAAACTTTCAAGGCACACGTGCTATCCAAACACACGATAACTTGACAGTCCACGGATAAGTCGTTCAGTTGATGTGCGCCTAACAACAGATGTATCTAGTGTATGACGGTGCCCCTTGTATGAATCTGCCCCACTTCCCTCGGGAGTTGGGGCACCTTGATACGATTTTTAAAGATAAAAGATATTGACAGTAACATCCAGTTTAATAATTATAATATATTCAATATATATTCAACTAACTTGTTAAATTCAAATTAACCATTAGATTTAATCACAAAAAGTATTGTGAAGTGTAGACTCCAATAAATATAAAAATTAGTTATTATCTGTGACACAATATCTCTTGTCTATGTAAAATGTCTATGATTGTCTATTGCGGTTAAGAAATCTAATAAAGAGATATTTTCTCCACCGAGTTTTATTAAATTACAACATCACAAACATTCTGCAAGCCCATAAATCATCACAGGTTATGGGCCCAGAATACGCCACTGCATAAATTACGGCGAGAGCAAACATATTGTGAGAGATTTTCGCTAACTGTGTTGGCCGTGTCGAGATTTTGAGACGCCATCGGACGCCATTGTGTGGTTATTGAATTCGCCGGTCGTCGTAAGAGTGGAAGAAAATGGATCTGTCGCGGGTTATTCTAAAGGCCAAAGGCCTATTTGAGATCGTGGAGGGTTCCATACCTAAACCTGGCAAAGATAAACCGACGGAGTACCAGGATTGGATTTCAAAAGATAGTAAGGCGCAAGGTTGGATTGTTTTCCATATTGAACAAAGTATAATGACACATCTACTTACTGCCACTACGTCTGCCGAGATGTGGACGAAATTAAATAATATCTACGAAAAAAAATCGTCAACATCATTGCACCTTGAGCAACAGAAGTTTTATTATCTCAAATGCGATACTGATATTTCCCTATTTTTCTCAAAAATAGAAGAGATAAGAGCAAATATTCGCCAGTTAGGCGATGATATATCTGACAAGATGGTTATCACCAAGGTACTTATGTCGCTACCAGAAAAATATCGCCATTTTATTGCAGCTTGGGAATCGGTCCCTACAGAAAATCAAACTGTAGGAGAACTAATGGCAAGATTGTTGATTGAGGAAGAACGCAACATGTCTATTTCAACAACTAGTGTTCACTTCCCTTCGCGGCACCGTGCGACTAACGTGTGACTTCGTATGCTAACAATTTTAATATTGTTTTCTGTGCTTTTATGTGACTAGTTTCCGGTTTGCGGGCGGCTAAAGGTTGTGAATAGTGTTTCTAAAGAATTTCAGTAAGTTTTATTGTTTTATAAAGATAAATATAGTGCCGAATTCTTTTATTACGACTATTGGTGAGTAAATTTATTTTCTTTCTAAAAGTGGGTAGGAAGTATCCTTTGTTTAAATTGATTTTTCTCTGCGTATTGTTTATTTTTAAGCTTGTTTTTGTTTTCTTTTTTAAATTGTTGATTGGTGTATCTTTGTTTGGCTACGTCGGTCGTTAGCGAGTTGCCGGATCCCGGCGGTACAAGTGAATTTCTAACACCAACCGGGAAAAGGACATTTGGCGAAGTGTCACCTGCGGATTTCACGCCGAAAGACGGAAGCCGTAGACGCATTATTAATTCGGACTTAAGTGGAAATGTTTCGTCTCCTACCGGTCGTGATAACTGTGGGGAATACAATTACTGTGACTTAGTGTCACAGGCCACCGATTACTTATCAAAAATTAATGAATTAGTTAATGATCAGGGATCTCGGATGAATGTAGGGAATAAAACGGCGATTATGGATATTACTCAACGAATTACCGGTATCGTATCAATGTTAGCAATAAAATCCTTCAGCAACGAAGCGAAGTTAGCGAATTTTGAGCGACAAATGGAGGGTATCGCAACTCAACAAACGAGTTTAACGTACGCGGACAAACTTAAGCTTCGCTTACCACCTAAATCTGCCCCGTGCCCGGTACGTACTGAAGCGCGCGTTCCTATAGATAAAATAGATATATGTAATAACGACATTAACAAAATGAAATAATTAAATTAATAAAAAGTATTTACGAGAATAAACTAACATAGTTACAATGAACAAAAATGTTTACACATTAAATAAGTACATCATAAGAACATTAACACATTAAATAAGAATATAAATAAGTCCGCTACATCACCCCCCCCCTGGAGACCGTCCTACGGGCGATAATAGTCAGGAAAGTGCACTTTGCGGCCTGACCGCGTCCTTCTAACATTAAGTTCCTCAGGATCAGGTTGACTGGGAGTCTGGGATGAGTTATGTAGTAGCGGCGTGTATGATGTATGTTGGTTTGTGTCTGAATTTAAATGTGTATTTCTGGTGTGTGAGTCATGCAATATGTAGGCTGGTTTAATACGGTCTACTGATACTGTGACTTTTTTACCGTTCATAAGAATAGTTAACACTTTATCGTTCCTTTGAAGTACCTCGTAGGGGCCTGTATATGCAGGTTTTAGGGACCCGCGGTTTATTTCTTCCCTAAGTAAGATGTGGGATGCTGTAGCGAGATCTTTAGAAACGAACACTGTTCGATTCCCGTGTCGTGATGCTGGTAATGGCTGTAATTGCCTAGCAAACATACGAATTCGTGACAGGTAGTCGGTCACGTCATTAAATTCGCTTCCTTGGGACTCTAAACACTCTCCAGGTAATCTAAGGGTCTCACCGTAAACAAGCTCGGCTGGAGAAGCTTTAATGTCTTCCTTATAAGCACTCCGTATACCAAGAAGTACTAGTGGGAGAGATTCAACCCAGTTATCAGTGCCGTGACATGTAATTGCAGCCTTCAACTGCCTGTGGAATCTTTCCACCATACCGTTACAGGCTGGGTGGTAGGCTGTGGTACGCTTGTGTTTAAAGCCGATTAATTCTGATAGACGTTTAAACAAAGCTGATTCGAATTGTACCCCCCGATCGGTGACGATATCCACGGGACATCCAAAACGAGCTATCCATCCATATAGTAAGGCATTGACCACAGTCTCAGCGGTGATATCACGTATTGGTATAGCCTCTGACCAACGTGTGAATCTATCAACAGCTGTGAGACAATACCTATGTAACTGAGACATAGGCAATGGACCTACCAAATCTATATGGATGTGCGCGAACCTCGCTCGTGGTAATTTATACGTGCCGACCGGTGATAAGGTATGCCGAGAGACTTTGGACCTTTGACAAGCTAGGCATGCCTGTGTCCATGTTCTGCAGTCCTTCCTAATACCCGGCCAAACATATCGTTCAGCAACAAGTTTGGCAGTTGCTTTAGCACCTGGGTGGCTAAAGGAATGCAGACTCTCGAAGACTCGATGACGAAGTTCCTGTGGGACGTATGGTCGGGGGGTGTTGGTACTCACGTCACAGAACAGTTGAGTATCCAGTGTTCCCGGAACTCTGACTTTTTTTAAGCACAATGATGTGTTACGTACCAGTAGTCTGCTTAACTCCGTGTCGGAGTCTTGATGCTTTGCCAACTGTTCTAAGTCTACTGGTATAGCAATTTCCTCTATCCTGGATAAGGTATCTGCGACAACATTGTCCTTACCAGATATGTGCCTAATGTCAGTGGTAAATTGGGATATAAAATCTAGATGCCTGAATTGTCTGGGCGAGCAGTTCTCCTTACGGGAGTGAAATGCGTAGCACAGAGGTTTATGGTCAGTAAATACTACAAAGTCCCTTGCCTCAACCATATGTCGAAAATATTTTATTGCCTCATAAATGGCTAATAGTTCACGATCATAGGGTGAGTACTTACACTGTGAAGGACTTAGCTTCCGGGAAAAGAAAGCAAGGGGTTGCCATACGCCATCACCTCGCTGCTGTTGTAGTGCTGCGCCTAATGCCGTGTCTGAGGCGTCAGTTACTATGGCCAACTTGTATTGCCTATTCGGGTGTGCTAACAAGGTAGCATTACATAGGCTTGTCTTGCAAGCCCTGAAAGCTTCATGCTCGTCCTCGGTGAATGTAACAGGGTGGGAACCCTTTACAGAACCTTCCAGTAGCACATTCAGAGGCGCTTGTTGCTGTGCAGCGTCAGGAATGAAGCGCCTGTAGAAATTAAGCATTCCTAAGAATCGCCTTAATTGTTTCACAGTCTTTGGGGCTGGGAAGTCCTGGATGGCCTGGACCTTGGCTGGGAGCGGCACAGTGCCTTTGGCTGATATGCGATAACCTAAGAATGTTACCTCTGAAGCACCGAAAACACACTTAGATGTGTTGATGACCATGCCGTACTCCTTCAGCCTGGTGAATACCTCTCGTAAGTGGCGTTTATGGGTTTCCTCATCCTGTGAAAATACTAAAAAATCGTCCAAATATGGGTAGCAATAGTCCAGCCCGCGAAGCATCTCATCTACGAAACGCTGGAAAGTCTGTGCGGCATTACGAAGACCAAAGGTCATGTACTGGAATTCGTAGAGGCCAAATGGTGTTGCGATGGCGGTCTTCGGAATATCCTCAGGGTTGAGTCTTATCTGATTGTACGCTCTGACCAGGTCTATGGTAGAGAAGACCTTACATCCCGAAAGACCATGCGCGAAGTCCTGGATGTGGCGAATAGGGTACTTATCTGGGATGGTCCTAGCATTAAGCATCCTATAGTCCCCACAGGGACGCCATCCGCACTCCTTTTTAGGAGCCAGATGAAGTGGAGAAGCCTACGGTGAGTCAGAAGGCCTGGCTATACCCAGCTGTAACATAGTGGTAAACTCCTCATTAGCGATGTTTAGTCTATCAGGAGCCAGCCTACGTGGTTTACATGATACAGGCGGTCCGGGTGTAGTACGTATGTAGTGTACTGTATTGTGTTTAGGTGTTGAGTGTGTGCCAGATGGGCGAGTAATGTCGGGAAATTCCATTAGTAAACTATGATAAACAGACTCACCAGTGACAACCTTAACCGAAGAAATAATGTCACAAGGATAGACAGGCAAAGCCACGGTCGCGAGGCTTGTGTTGTTATCCACTAATTTCTGATTCCTGCAATCAACAATCAAGTTAAAGTGAGACAAAAAATCTGTCTGCAATTACGAAACGCCAGGGAAAGTCACGGCGCAACCCGAGATTTAATAATAGGTTTATATAACCGTAAGTCTGTATTCTACTGCCATTAGCAGCACACAATTCATAATTTGTTTTATTTAGTTTTTGATTTAACATTTTAATTGGAAAAACACATAAGTCACTACCAGTGTCAATTAAAAATTGTACCTTCGTTTTCACATCCGTAACGAACAGGCGACCGGTAGTCGGACGGTCATTTGTCGCCATTACCGACCGCCCGCGTCGTTTCCCGAGTAGTCGCAGGGTTTAACACAACATTTCGCTTTACCCCCAAATTTGGTATGATACCAACACAGGGGATGGGTAATTAGAAGCCGACCTTGTGGAATGAGATCGACGACGATGACGGCTACTGGAACGGTTTTTATCTCGTCCTTGTCGTGTCGCTCGTGATCTCCTGACCTCAGTTGAAAGCGTTCTAACCTGTTCAGTGAGCGCTGCTATTTGTCGCTCCATTGTGGCTACTAAGCTGTCTGGTGGTGTGTGGGAGGTGGAGGCTACGTGTTGGTAGGATGGGATCACATCGTGTATGCGGTCTGCCAGGTCTGCCAACTCCTCCAAAGATGCTTTCAGCTGCGATGCAATGATTGTTTGCGTCCCTTGCGGTAGCCGACTCGACCAAATGGTTTTTAAAAAATCTTCCGGTACACCGGGGCCAGCTAAATTTTGCAAGTGTTGTAAAAATTGCGACGGCTTTCTGTCCCCAAGCTCCTCATGGGTAAGCAGCTGCTTCACCTTCTTTTCACGACTTGCTGAGAGTCGCTTGATCAACTCCGCTTTCAGCTTATCGTATTTTTCGCTTGTAGGCGGTGATGTAATAATATCTTCTACCTCCGCCGCATATTGTGGCTCCAGTTGGGCGATGGTATAGTAGAACCTGGTCGTATCACTCGATATGTTCGACAGGACGAACTGCCCTTCCAGCTGAGCGAACCACAACGCTGGTTTCTCTGAGTAAAATGGTGGTACCCGCACGCCTACGCGGCATGACTCCGCGTACTCCTGTTCTTCTTTCGGCATTTTTTTTTGCAGTATTCTTCCTCGTGATCACGTCGGGGTCACCAGTTATAGGATCGCGTGTGTAGCTGACCGAGTGGTAAAGTAACGAAAATAAATGAAATTAAGGGTCAACGAAATTCCGATATATTTTATACTACACAGATATTACACAGTAACAGTCTACATAAGAAACACGTAAGAACGACACATATACAATAGGTACAGAAGGTGAGAAAATACTAGTTTATAGAAAATAAGTACGAAAGATAACAATTTACGGTAAGGGCGGTAGTTAAAGGCATCGAGTGCAATTCACGACTGGCTAGCGGCGGGAGCCGAAGGAATGGAATGTGTTCTCCCTCGGTTCGTGGCCGCGCCGCCGCCGCTGTGACGTAGCACTCGATACGATAGATATAAACAATATATTTAACCCTGTCGGTTTGTCCGACAACTATATAATTTATATATAACAATATTGTTCGAAGTATGAAAATAGATATATGTAATAACGACATTAACAAAATAAAATAATTAAATTAATAAAAAGTATTTACGAGAATAAACTAACATAGTTACAATGAAAAAAAATGTTTACACATTAAATAAGTACATCATAAGAACATTAACACATTAAATAAGAATATAAATAAGTCCGCTACAATATTAGTAAGGATTGGATTGGTATGTCTTGCCCAATTGAAAACTCGCTAGATTATAAGCTGACAATATTTAGGTTCAATTTACAGTGCTACAAATAACCCTGTAAAATTAATACAATATGCATCAAAACATAAATAGATAAATAATGTCAAATTTAAAGTAATACACATAAAAACTTTATTTATACATAGGTACCGAAATAGTTAATTTTGCTGGTTACCTTTCATAACACCTAAAAATGATCATCAAATAAGCATGTAATTTATGTTTACCGTAATATTAAAGTCAGTTATATCATCGAATACGATTGCAATGTCATTTTACGAATAGAAAGTATATTCATATTTACCATGGAACAATATCATAATGAACGATTACTACAGCAACACCGATTTGTGATTACAGTCGAACACTATCGTAAAGTTAGTTTGCGTTAATTTTTTCCATAGCTTATTTCAGTAATGGACATTTTCACAATTTTCTTACTGATAAAGAAAATTTATGATAAAAATTTAGTAAAAATCTAGTGCAAAAAAATATTCCCTATTTTTGATAAAAGAATCTTCTTTTTAGTCTTGATAGAATTCAAGATATTCAGTTTTTATTTGCTCCTGTAAAATTGTAATTTTCCTATTACGATTTTGTTCGTCGGGGACTGCGATATGTGTTTTCAAAGAAGCTTATTTAGTGATTTTGAAGAGTATGAATCCCACCAGTCAGTAATAGTTGGTGATGGCAGAGAACTACAGGTTATTGGTAAGGGAAAAATAATCCTTGAAGTTTTTGATGGAGAGGAATGGATTGATACCACCCTGCATAATGTGTTGTATGTTCCCAAACTGACAGTTAATTTGTTTGCTGTGAGAAGTGGCATAGACAGAGGCTATGGAATTTGAAAAGGACCATTGTGAGATAAAGAATAAGGAAGGAAAAGTTGTGGCAACAGGGTACAGAGAGAAGAAATTGTATGTCATGTGTTTCAGGTATGGTTCTAATCCTATTGCTAATGTAGCCATAGCAGTAGAAAGCCTACAGATCTGGCATGAGCGCCTAGGGCACCAAAACTTTCATTATGTCAAGCAGTTCTTAAATAAAAATGGAATTAAATATAAAAACGATTTGGTAATATGCTTGTATGGAAAGTAAAATGCACAGACTAAAATTTCAGAGAAGTGATACTATTTCTAAGAGCCCATGTCAGTTAATACACATGGATGTTTGTGGCCCTATGGAGGTTGAGTCTTTGGGAGGTTCTAAATACTTTCTATTAATGAGAGATGATTATTTCACTTACAGATTTGTATATTTCTTAAAACAAAAGAGTGAAGTCCCTGACAAGATTAAAGAGTTTATAAATTTGGCTGAACAAGATACAGATGAGAAGGTAAAAGTTGTAAGAACTGATAATGGAAGAGAATTTATTAATGCAACGGTTAAAGAGTTATTTAAGGAAAAAGGCATAAGGCATCTACACACCATACAAAGCATACACACCGGAACAAAATGGCAAAATAGAAAGAGACAATAGGATAGTGGTGGAGGCAGCTCGAGCTATGATAATAAGTGCAAAATTACCCAAAGAGTTGTGGGCTGAAGCAGTAACACTGCTGTCTATACTCTTAACAGAACAGGACACAGTCATGAGAAAGGCAAGTCACCTTTTGAATTATGGTTTAACAAGGCTTATACCAATTTACAAAATTTAAAAGTGTTTGGTCAAAATGTGTATGTACATATACAAAAAAATCTAAGAAGAAAGTGGGACTCTAAAAGCAAAAAGGGTTGTTTTGTCGGCTATGATGAAAATGTAAAAGGTTTTAGAATTTATTTCCCTGATTCAGCCACAATAGACATAAAGGGAGATGTTATTTTTGAGTCACCTAAAAGGGAAGAAATGTTCAGTGAAATACTAAATGACACTTTTGAAGAAGAAATAAAAGAAAATGTAAATGATGAAGAGAAAGAATATAATACAGATATATTTAGTGATACAGAAGCAACTAAAGAAGAAGTGAAGAAAGATTTACCAGAAAAGAGAATAAAAAGAAAACCTATGTGGTTACAAGATTATTACACAGAAACTAGCTTTATGTGTATATTAAATGAACCTAAAACTTATAATGAAGCTATTAACAGTGAGAGTAGTGAGAAGTGGAAAGAAGCCATGAAAAAGGAATTGAAAGTTCTAAAAGAAAATGATACTTGGAATAGTGAAATAAAAGTACCTAAAGACAAGAGAGTAATAGATAGCAAATGGGTCTATAAAATAAAACAAGACAGTGAAGGTAACATTACCCAGTACAAGGCACGTTTGGTTGCCAGAGGTTTTCAACAGGAAGACATATTTGAAACTTATGATGTGTATGCACCAGTAGCTAGAATTTCTACTTTCAGGATTTTAATGGCTTTGGTCGTTTTCAAAATTGTGCAAATGAAGCATTGTTAAAAGCTCTAAAAAGAGTGCTTAGGTATGTAAATGCTACACTTGACCTGAAGTTGACTTTTAATAGTAATGAAAGTACTGATTTGATTGGATATGTTGATTCCGACTGGGGAAGTGATATTAATGACAGAAGGTCAACATCAGGATGTGTGTTTAAATTATTTAATTGTCCTATTATGTGGTCATCTAGGAAGCAATCTACTGTTAGTTTGTCATCTTCTAAGGCAGAACTTATAGCTCTGAGTTCTGCAGTTGTTGAAGCTTGTTGGCTGAAAAATATTTTAAAAGATTTTGAGATTGTCCTATCACTATCTTTGTAGATAATCAGGCAGCCATAAGTATTGGAAATAATCCTGAAAATAATAAAAGAGTAAAACATGTTGATATTAAGTTTAATTTTCTTAAAGAGAAAATTGATAGTAATATTGCAGTTCTGAAATTTGTTAAAACAGATTGTCAATTAGTTGATTTCTTTACAAAGTCTTTACCTGTGAGTAAATTTAAGAAATTTAGACATCTTTTAGGTTTAATGTGAGTGAATGTTAAATGTATTTTAAATAATAGTTATAAGTTAAGAATAACCATAGAATAAGATCTAGATAAGAGACCTGTATTGGTATTGGCAGTCTACTACTGAGGGGGTGCATGTTTTGTTTGTTAAAGAGCTGATATTTTTTTTCAAGAGTGTGATTTTTATTTTATTGAGGGGGCGTGTGAAGTGTAGACTCCAATAAATATAAAAATTAGTTATTATCTGTGACACAATATCTCTTGTCTATGTAAAATGTCTATGATTGTCTATTGCGGTTAAGAAATCTAAAAAAGAGTACAACGTGATTATTTTCTCCACCGAGTTTTATTAAATTACAACATCACAAACATTCTGCAAGCCCATAAATCATCACAAGTATTAGAGCCTATTTACTAAAAAATGAAATTTGTATCAATGTACCCCACATTCGGGGTACATTGATACATATACTGGGGCACTTTGATTCATAGAAATATTTCTACAAATAAAAAAGTTTTATTGATTTTTATGACTTTTATTTATTAATTACTTTTTTTTTTACTTTTTGGTAAATTTTGTGCACTTAAGTACTAATTGAAATAAATACTTTTTGCGGTCTTTATATAAAAATAGAACAAGTAAATCCAAACAATAAACTATGCCATGTAGAATATTTAAACAATAAGATACAATCACTCTTTATTTGGCTTAATCAGTCATCACTAGTTTTACATTTAAACAATAAGACATGATCATTCTTTATTTGGCCTAAACTGATTAGTCATCACTAGTACCCGATATTTTGTTAAATGTGTGTATATGAAAGACTTAATATATTTTTATTTTCTTTATAGAAAAATGGTTCGAACATATAAACGCAAAACGAAGAGAACTTCCATCGATGAAATTTCTGCGTTTGTGCTTTTCGCTGACTAAATAAACGTTTAAATAATGAATCGACTATCGCCCTTTTATTGCCGTAACGTTGTTTGAGAATGTTCAAGGCTTGTTCATAATTATTCTCCGTTACCTTTATATGTTTCATCAAGGCTTCAGCTTCCCCGGTGAGGCTCAGCTTCAAATAATGTAGCTTTTGTACATTGCTCAATGTAGTGTTGGAATCCACCAGCGAAGAAAATAAATCATAAAATGTAGGCCATTGTTCATAATTACCAGCGAACGTCGGAAGTTGCATTATAGGTAATTTTACTTGAGGTAGATGTACATTCGATATATCACTTGTTTCCATCTGGTTAGATTTAGTCGCGTTCAAACTAGCACTTAAATCGGCAACTAAACAAAGATATACCTCTTCCACGATGTAATAGTCTTCATTAGAAAAATATTGTATATCCATTCGCTGTTGTTTTGGTGTGCACCTTACTAATTCTTGATGCGCAGTTTTAAAAGATTCAGTCGGTCAGTAACACCGAGTGTGCCTGAGCAACAATTGCATGACTGACCTCTCTGACGGGAAAGTTTTCCCTCGCGACTTGTGGGCTTGCGCCCTCTCCACATTGGCAGATCCAATGGATCGCCGAATGGAGCCACCCTACAACGCCGGGGACCAACGGCATGCCGGGGGCTGCTTAACTCCGCAGAAGACTGCGTGTTCACCTCTATAGCATCCGCATTTCACCGAGAGAATACTGGGACCACTGTGGAGTAGAATTAGAACAGCTCTACTCCATCACTGCTTTACTGTGTAGAAACGGACTCCCCATTCTAGCAGAAGTTTCGCAGTTAATTCTTCATCCCATTCCAAGCCAGCAAGCCAAAGCTTTTGAATGAAGATCTTGGAGATAACAATGCAAGTCCACCCAGTCAAACGGATCGAACAAACGTGCGATTTCGGATATTACCTTTCTCTTAGTGATTGGAGTCTGCTGTGGCTCAATTTGTACTGAATATTTAAATTCATCACTGTCACGATCCCACGAAATTCCTAAAATGTTTATAACTGAGTCCAACTTAATATCCTTTCCCTGTTCCTCTTCCTTATTCTGTATTACTTGTGTTACCGTATATTCTTGTATTTTTTTGTTTAATTCATCGCAGCTGCTAACCCATTTCTGTAGTTGAAATTGACCTTTGGCAAGTAACTCTGTTAGTTTTCTATGTATGTGTAAACCTTCTTCAACTGTCTAACATCCTGACATTAAATCATCCAGGTAAAACTCATTTTTTACTATATCAGTTATTTCAGGATGACCTCCGCCTTCATCAACTGCCACCTTTTTTTTTTTTTTTTAAGGGCGGAGGGGTCTGTCAGACTCCTACTGACTAAAACCCCCCGGTGTTCCGTCTCTCACCTACGCCGGGGATCGCGGGAACTGAGGTGACTTCCGCAATCCCCGACTGGTGCCGGCCCGCCGCTGCGGGCCACATCGCGTCAGCGAGGGGAGTGAGGTGTTTGACTCCCCTCGCGACTACACAGAGGGGCGCACGGGAACACAACGCGCCGCCACCTCGGGTCCAGATGGGGCGACGAACATCCCCAAGTCCGTCGCCCCTGGACCCAGCTAGGGGGGCCGGTGGAGGGCAGCATATGCCCTCCTCCGACGCCCGGTGCGCCTGCTGCCGATCGGGAGAGAGGTCAGGATCTCCCTCTCCCTCTCCGCAGCCTCCTTCTGCGAGATAACCGTTTCGCAGAAGGACGCCACCGCGTCCCAGGACTCCTCGCTGTCGACCATATAACGAACTACGGCCGGCAGCGAGAGGTCACTGCCTACTACAGATATGAGGGCACGGCGCGGCTCCTCCCAGGCGGCACACTCTGCCAGCGTATGCCGCGCCGTGTCCTCCCGGCAGTCGACGCAGTGGTGACACCGAGCGTCCGGCTCCCTGCCTAAGCGACACAGGAACCTCCCGAAGCAGCCATGCCCAGAGAGGACCTGCGTCACACGGAACGACAGGGAGCCGTGCCTTCTGTCGAGCCAGAGGTCGAGCATTGGCCGGATGGCCTCGATAGTGACGAGGCCGGCGGAAGGGCGTGAAAGCCTGTCCCGCCATTCCACCACCAGGACCTCGCGCAGCCGTGACCAACGCAGCTCGATGTCTCGCTGCGCCAGTCCCTCACCGCGAGCCCGTGCGTCCTCACGCCACCGATGCAGTGACGCGAGGACTTTTGCCTCCAGGTCCCAGGGCGAAGATCCGGCCAGTACGCAAGCCGCCTCGTGGGAGATCGTGCGATAACCCCTAACAACTCTGACGGCCATCACCCTCTGCGGCTTCCGCAGAACGGTGATAGCGCCGGCCGTCAGGTCAGCCGCCCAGATCGGGGCCCCATATAGGGCCATCGATCGCACGATCCCCTCGTACAGCCACCTGCAGGCGGCTCTCGGGTCCGACTGATTGGGAAGCAACGTTGACAGCGCCCTAGCCGCGCCCAACAACTTGGGCGCCAGCCGCCGGAAGTGGGGGCCAGGATCCCACCGGCTGTCGAGCACCAATCCTAGATATTTTAGGGTGGACTTGACAGCGATTCGAGCCCCCCCAACCACCATGTGCAATCCCGGCAGCGGCGCCCGTCGGGGGCCATGAAAAGCTATGGCCTCCGACTTGTTGAGGGCCACCTATCAACTCCCACCTGCTGTAAGGATTTCACTGCAAGGTAAGGAGTAGCTGCTGTGCCAAAAGTAACTCTTACTAATTTGTATTCTTTCATTTCAGATTCTGGTTCATCGCGCCACACTACTCGCTGAAACTCTGCATGTTCAGGAGAAACCTTCACCTGTCTGTACATTTTCATGATGTCAGCACAGAGACTTATGGGATGCATTCTCCATCTCATAATGATGTGACGTAATGGAGGTTGCAACTTGGGACCAACCATTAGATCGTCGTTCAAAGACACTCCATTTAATCCTTTCATTGAAGCGTCAAACACTATTCGAACCTTGGTTGTAGGGTGACTCCATTCGGCGATCCATTGGATCTGCCACCTCAAATCTTTCCACCCGCCCGGCAATTTATTATATATTAGTGGTGCCATACAATAGACACTTTTACGCATTAACTTGGTTTGACAACTGTAGTGACGTAACTTGCTGTTGTCGCGCCTGTTTCTTTGAATCACATCAGCCAGACGTTCAAAGCGACTCGGGTTCCGTTTAACAAATATAGCTACTTCTAAAATATAAATATGACGCCGTAGCGGAAGCGAGATTCCACTATACCGTAATAAGCAGTAAGAAGTGCTTTATTGTTTACTATGGAGGATAGTCTATGTAAAGCATATGCCGATGTATTCAATTTTTTGCACAGAATCTCTATATGTGCTTTCCAGTTGTTACGTTTGATAAGTCATTGTGTCGGCTTGGCTGTGGTTCTGATAGAAATAAATTAATAACGAGACAGGTGAACTTAACTGATGTATATTGTATAAAATTACAAATAAAATGTATATTCCGGGTGTGCATCGCCCGACGCGTGCTGACAAGCAAAAGGACCGATCAATATGGCGACCGGTGTCTCGTAGGGAGGCGCCTCCGCGCGCCTCAAGCATAGTGAAGGGAAACCGCAACACCAGTTTAAGCGGTTATCTATTTGTAGACCTAAAAATTTCGTATCACTGGCCTTGTTTATGATGTTATCCTTGTACTGTATATGAAGATTAGGTACATCGGGCGTACGTTGTCTAAAGTACATTATCTTTGTCTTGCTTACAGGACATCATTCACGCTCCATACAAAAAGTACCCAAAAAGTGCCGGCCAACGAAAAAAAATGGTTTTATCGGTTAGAGAATGACATTCTAAGATTTTTTTCTCTAGACGGCTAAGAGGTAAGACCGATTATGAGTTATCTGACTTAGAAATAATAAAAAAAATGCATTTATACGAGTTCGTCTGAACAATTTTTACTTCATCACTACAGCAAAAATCAAATAATGATGATAAAGAATAACTTAATCTCGCTTATTAATAATATAATATGACAAAAAACCTAATTATATACAATCATCATTATGTACCAAGTACCTACATGGGTACTTATGTGTAGGTATTAGTGTTATAAAATATATTATGTAAAGAAAAAGACTTCATTTCGTTACCTACGTGGCTTTATTCATATGTTATAATTCCGCAGGTCTTATGATAACATTTTCTAAACCTAATGCAGGTGGATTTATGGTAGGTTGTTGGTGCCTCGCGAACGTCATGTACCACACTATGCACATAGTGTGGGAACAGCAGCCCACCGTTCTTTTGCCAACATTGCATGAGCAATAATAATACGGTATGGCATCACGGCCACTCAATGATGTGTCGATGCCAATGTAAACATAATATACTCTGGCCCGAACATGCCGAGATTGTACTCTTCCTCTTATAATTATTATGTTTTCTCCCAATTCTCTGACGTGTTCTGTTAAAAGTTTGTCGACAAGCTCGACCGTAAAAACACCATTTGGATTGATTTGCTCGCCGTAATAGCTTTTAGCTTGTTTTATTTGATAAATACCCAAAACTAAATAATATTAAATCCTCTTCTGAGAGCCTTGAAAAATCATCGAACTCGGGCATATCGGCGGACATTGGCTGAAATTGTGCTCATTTTATGATTTTCGGAGATTCATTTTGGGTCTAAAAGTTGGTCGTAGACGTTTGTTGTAATAATAAAAAGTGTTTAAAAGATTATTTGCCGTAAGATGACACAGTTTTCTTTTACTGGCCGGCACTTTAATTTTTGGGTACATTTTGAATGATGTCCTTTATAATTAAATTATTTTTGTCTAGCCATCTTATTATACAATCAAGAGAATTATTAATGTCAATTTCATACGTAGTCACACTTTTACAAGGGATCGTTATGGTACTATTATCAGCAAACATAGTCAAAGGTTGTTCAATAGATTTCGGCATGTCATTAATATATATTATATAAACAGTAAAGGGGCCATTACGCTGCCTTGTGGTACACCGAATGCGATTTTACGTTCTTTGGACCACGATATCACTTCGTGTTTATTTATTACGTCAATGTGATTAATTTCACTTATTTGTCTTCTGTCTTATAAATATGTTTTTATAAGTTCGAGCTCGTTACCTCTAATACCGTAGGCTTCTAATTTATTTAATAATGTATTACACACATTTCATTCACAAAAGATAGCACAAATGGGGTTTCGTTTATCGACACTACTGGTAATACTATATAAAAATCATAAATTGCCATCTTAATAGTTCTATGCTGCCTAAATCCTTTTTGTTCCTCACACAGTATGTTATTTTTTTCAATTTATTTATGTATTTCATTGGAGATATATCTCTCAAAAACCTTTGAGATAACCGGTATGAGAGAAATAGGTCTATAATTTTCCATCAACTCATTCTCCTTTTTAAATAACGGTTTAATTATAGATGTTTTCAAAGCATCGGGACAAATACCCGTACTGATACTAAGATTTATTATGTAACGTAGGTGACCGCATATCTCAGTTGACGCTGATTTCAATATGCTAGTGGCTATCCCATCATAACCCACACTACTTGTGTTTCTTAGAAACATTATTATCTTATGGATATCGTACGGTATATTGGGTGCCATGAACATTGATTTCTGTTTTGTGGAAGACGTACATGCCGATGGTTTATATTCAGCATTTATTTTCGGATGTATTTTGTCTACAAAGAAGTTATTAAAAGCGTTAGCGATGTCCAAGGGCTTGCATATAATTTGATTTCCAACTTTAAGTTTTTCTATTTGTTGCTTGGGAATATTGTATTTCGTTTGGATTATTATGTGCCATGTGGCCCTTGATTTATTTTTTGATTGTTGTATTTTATAGCCATTCTGTAATTTTTGTGTCGATTTAATAATTTTATTGTATAATTTAGAATACTTAACAAATGTAGTTGTGTAGTTGTCCGTGTAGTGACGGATTAAGAATACGGAATGTCACTACCCCAATTCATCCCGTGGGTGTCGTAAGAGCCGACTAAGGGCGCAATACAACGCAGGACACCAGCACTGCAAAAAGAAGGAAAACTTGACACAAACCCTATACCAACCCGCCTGGCCAGCGTGGTATAGTAGACCAAAACCTTCTTTCTAAGGAGAGGCCTATGTCCAGCAGTGGACTATTAAAGGCTGTTGATGTGATGTGAACAAATGTATATTTATTATCACTGTTAGGTTTCAGTCTATATTGCCATAAAAGTTCTCTTTTTCTTACTGCAAAGTTTTACTCCACAAGACAGCCATTTAGGTTTATTTAATTTATTAACTTTTCATTCTCTCAAAGGAAAGCATAAATCATAGAATAATTTAAGTGTGTTGACAAATTCATTATAAGCCAAATTTGGATCATCCATAAAATATGCTTCCGCGAATGTAAGATTTTTAGACTATTTTTGATTTTTCTTTATTCTTAATACTGTAATCCCTTCTGGTGATATACCGGTATTTAGTATTACCTACATTGAGTAATGGACATTGTAGTAGCTGTGCTGTATGATCTGAGAGCAAATTCTAGTACGTCTGTTTTACACATCTTTTTAAAGTTATGCGCGAAATTGTCTATACATGTCCCGCTAGCTATTCGTGTTGATTTTTTAAGTGCAAGTTTCAAGTTCGAACTTAGTAGCAGACACTCCAGTGCAACCGAATGATTATTCTTTTTTAACATATTGATACTAAAATCCCCCGCAATTACAATTTTCTTAGTGCGTGTGTTACAAGTATATTTCAATACAATTTCAAGCTTATTAAAGCAATAATTTATATTTCTAGCATTAGGTAATCTGTTATATAAATACATTAGACAATTAATTGATAATCAATAATCTCAACAGCACAACACTCAAAGACTCCTGGCGATGATAATTTCGAAATTTGAGGTATTTCCTTCCATTGGTGACAGTTCTTAATAATAATACATGCTCCTCCTCTTTTCATTTCCTTTCGACTATAATGCGCAGCTAAACAGTAAGTCGGAATGTATAATTGTTTTTCATATCCTTCCCTGATAAAATGCTCAGTAATATACGGACATACAATATCCACATTTATCTTTTTATCTAACAGTTCATTTAGACCGTAAGAGCATTTGATTTATTTATTAAACCAGCAATATTTTATGTAAAATATTAATGTATTTATTGGAGAAAAAGCTGTTCCTTTAGTTCATTATCTGTTGGTTGTATTTTATTGTAGAATTTGTAATTGTAGATTATATAAGTCAATAAACATAGTTTTCATGCCGTAGTCCTTTAGGGCCCCATAGCCAGTGTACATAGAATGGTGATAACTTAAGTTCAAGATGGTCCAGAATATATGCGTGTTGATGCGTAATAATATCCAAATATAACATGTTGTTAAACGTCTCTAATCTTGAATTATATAAAATATTATACTTATTATTAAAGAACAATAGCAGAAACATATTTACCTAAAACTCAAGCGTTTAAAAAATTGACTCACAGTAAACTTAATAAATATTTTTTCTATGATTTATCATTAAACTACCATGTGTTGTATAAGTCTTATAAGAGTTCGGATATTTTTGAAGATTTTATTTGACTAAGTACGTAATGTCAGATTCGCCATCACGTATAACCGACTAGGGATGCGTGATGGCATTATTATATTATGAAATGTTTTATGGAGAATCGATTTTATAGCTTTGGCTGAAATATCTACCGAAGGTTCACCTTTTATGATTATGAATTTGCTTCTGCTTACGGGTTCACTCGCGCGGTAGAGTGACTAAATCAACTAAATTACAAATAATTTAGAATATTTTTAACTCTTTTAAACGATTTTTGCTAGACTAAATTAATAGAATATAAGACGTTATTTTAACAATGTGTGCAGTATAACAATATACTGCACAGTGTGATGAGAAAAAAACCTTGTCGTTGAAAACGGCTCATAAATAGACATACATCGATATTTTCAAAATGTCGATACGTCGCCGTTTGGATCCTGTCGAGTGCCGCACTCACCAGTCTTGTCGTTTGACACTCACGTACATGACTTCATGACCATTGCTTACACGGCAATTCTTTGTTTTTTTATTATTTTTCAATGTAGGTTTAAACTCGCATATATGTTATGTTTTTATATTTTTAATTTCGTATAGTTTTTTTTTTTTTAAGACAACTCCCACATTAGGAATATACACGAAATGAAACAACTTTACAAACATACATGAAATGAACTCAAAGAACACCCAGACTCAGAACAACAATTTTTGAATCATACAGTGTCGTCCCATGTGGGAATCGGACCCACAACACTTAGCGTAGTGTGAGTGGCGTGGCGACCGCTCAAACCATTACGCCATCCGTGCAGTCCTGTATAGTCGATTCGTATAGTCTGTTATGCATGATGTGACGACTTAAAATGCTGTGCATTAATCTCAATATAACGGGTGCATGCTTTAGATTTTAGTAAATAATGTAACAACTACTAGCTTTCCAATAAATAAATAAATAAATTGCTTCTGCCTTGTGTAAATGTGTATTTAAGTACAATTTTTCGAATTATTATTTCAATTTATTATTTATTTATTTATTGCTAGTATTACACCTGCTTGGTGAGCGAAGATTGTTTCTATTGTTTTGGTAAAATAACCTGCACCCTTTTAGAGAGTCGGCTAACACTTTTAACAGCAAAAGAGGGTTGTTTATGAGTAATAATAATGAAAATAATATGTTCTGTTATATAAGACACAACGCCATCTAATTTCAAACAAAACATTGACAATATGTTAGTACTTAACCTCGAAACATTCAAAATACAATATCTTTTTTCCTAGACTTCTCTTGCTAGTAATTTTGTTATACGAATGGTCAAGAATAAATTCTCAAACGTTTTAAGCATTTTTGATATTTAAACGCTACCATTTCAGTTTAAAGAAAATTATGTATGGGGACCTGCCATTGTTCTTTGTATATTGGCAGAGTAATAACTATATTTGTGTTTTTAATATTCTGTAATTCGTGTCTCATGTATGTAATTATATCAAAGTAATATTAATTATACAAAAATCATTCATCATGTAATGTGTTTAGTTTTGCCTTTATATCCCTTAGAAGATGTTTTATACCAACATTTGGTGTTAAGTAGTGGCATATCTGATAGTTGTCTCCAAAATAGTCTATCAATCTCGCCAATAACACGGCATCACAAAGCTCGAGGCCAGGGATACTTATCTGCTTAATAGGGGCGACTTCGCCCCTTCGGGCGACTTCGATGTTCGCGTGTCTTTGTAACTAACAATATGTTAGTGCTATGGACAGTTCGCGTATATACCACTGCTGCATATGCCGATTTTGAGGCGTCACTGAAACCATGCAACTCCACGGAACTAATATCACCGGATATTCCCAGCCATCTAGGAACACGCACTTGAGATAAATCTGACAACGTTGTACGGTAAGTCTCCCATTCTATCCCCCTGACACTGTCTGGTACTTCGTCATCCCAATTCACACCTGGCAACCACAGCTTCTGTATAAGAATCTTAGCTAATATTGTGCTAGGCGCCAGCCAACCTAAAGGGTCAAATAAACGCGCTATGTCCGAGATAATATTTCTTTTAGACCACTTAACATACACAGAAGGAAGCTGTACTCTGTATCTGAACACACCAGGTGAGTCCTATTTTTAACCGACTTCAAAAAAGGAGGAGGTTCTCAATTCGACTGTATTTTTTTTTTTTTTTTTTTTTTTTGTATATTTGTTACGCGATTACTCCGGCAATTATAAACCGATTTGAATAATTCTTTTTTTATTTGGTAGGTCATACGTCAGAGGTGGTCCCATTGTCACCAGGTCAGGATCTGATGATGGGATAATGGGGAAATCGAGGGAAACCCTCAAATTTTGTAGGCATATACACTGTTTATCAGAAATTATCTTAATCTATGTAGATTTTTGCATCTAATGGTCACCATCTGATGTTGCTGAGCTGATGATGAAGCTGATGATGAATGGTTTAGGAGTATGGGATCTCTGTAACAAAATTATGTAATACCATCGAATTTGAATGTGTTTGAGTCTAATTAATAAGGACTCCGATCCTATGTGATATTCAGGGTCTGATGATGGAGACGGTAAATAGCCATGGGAACTCTGTAATAAAATAAAGCAATTCCGCCGTGTTTGTGCTCATTTGATTCGTCTCGACTAGGAGCTTCATGCTAGTCGATTTTTAACCAACATCAAAAAAGGAGGGTGTTTGATTCGACAGTATGTTTTCTTTTTAACCGACTTCCAAAACACAAAAGAGGAGGTTCTCAATTCGTCTGTATTTTTATTTTTTTTATGTATGTTTGTTCCGCGATTTCTCCGTCAATTGTGGACCGATTTTCAAAATTATTTTTGTAATCGAAAGGGTATGGTCCCGAATTGGTCCCATTACCACCAATTCAGGATCTGATGATGGAATCCTAGAGAAATCGAGGGAAACCCTAACAATTATTGGGAATTTGACAGCCCCGACAACGTGTTTTAGTTACGAGTATTTCTTTAGCCAAACAAACCATGGCAACCGTCAGAGACTGCGCGATGTGATGCGCAGAGAACTTGCAGTATTTATGTCCCCACAGTAATTTTCGTTGTATTAAGAGGAAAAGGTTGAAATTTTGTATTCTATCTTGTTAAAATAATTCGGATAGACGTTTTGTTGCTATGGATGGCATCGCATTTCGTTTGTAAGTAATTTTATACTTAATTTATTAAAATAGTTCTGGAAAAAACTCTTAAATTTTGTGTGGGTCAACTTTCTAAGGAGAGGCCTATGTCCAGCAGTAATTTAATATAATCTAACAAACTACAGTTTGTTACTATACATTACGGTACGTAGTGTTTTAAATATCGTACTTATCTACTCATTACAAACATATTCTACACTAAAAATGGTAAAATAAACCCTTTTAAAAAAAAAGTTGAACCGACTTCAAACAACACCGACAAAGAGCACTAAAAATTAAAAAATAATTACAAATCTAAGTAAAAAACTATAATAAGTACCCCCAATGTAACAGGTAACATTATAATACCAATAGTCCCTTCTAATCTGTTTGAAGTCGGTGCCAAGCTCGATGCACAATAAGTAATACTGGTCTATGTCAGCTGTATATTAGCACAATGAAAAATTAAGAATTCAAAATAATTCTAATGAAACATCGAAGATTTTGTTAATTAATAAAGACCAACCAGATAAATTACGTGCGCAAACTTATCAACTACTTATTAAAGCATTCAAAATAATAATATAATTGGAGATGTGCGTCCACTTTAGCTCGTTCAACATGTTTTGCGCAGCATGAAGACTGTTGCAGCTGCCGCGCTACATTCTACCATGCCTATCAAGCACCTATTTGGCTTGGCACCGACTTCAAACAGACTAGAAGGGACTATTGGTATTATAATGTTACCTGTTACATTGGGGGTACTTATTATAGTTTTTTACTTAGATTTGTAATTATTTTTTAATTTTTAGTGCTCTTTGTCGGTGTTGTTTGAAGTCGGTTCAACTTTTTTTTTAAAAGGGTTTTTGTACTCTCAAATATCTCTATTTCTTCTAATGTGTCCTAAACATTACTCTCACCGCCCTCCATTTCCTTAATTATATATGCATTATTGCTATTCCATTTCTGTAATTCGAATCCAACTCTTCTTAATTTTCTCATCTCCGTACACAAGATCTTTCCTTCTTCTACTGTAGAACAACCGACCATCATGTCATCCATATAATAACTATTTGGAACCTTTTCCGCTACCATTGGATACTGCCAACCTTTATCTACTGCGACCTGATGGGGTTATTTTACAGCTAAATCGGGAGCGGAGGCTGTACCAAAAGTTACAGTAGTCAAGGAGTAATCTTAAATATCCTCGTTAGGATTGTCTCAATTCGTTGAAATAGGACATCCTGTTCTGCGACTCTAATCTGTCGATACATTTTTACAATGTCTGCGTCGATGGCTATGTAGTGCGTTCGCCAACGAACAACAATATGTCGAAGGTCTGATTGCAATGTAGGACCTATCATGAGAGTATCGTTGAGATACATGCCCTTGTCGTTCTTACAGGAAGCGTCGAATGCTACCCGTACCCTTTTTTTTTTTTTCGTGCGGAAATCCCCTCGGATACCACCTGTCGGTGGCATGTCGGACTCGAACCGACTAAAACCGCACGCCGTCTCGGGTACTAATAGCCGGGGAACCAGGTATACCCTAGAAAGGAAGTCCCTGGTGCCACTACCCGTACCCTTGTAGTCGACTTGTCAATTCTTATGACTGCGTGATGTGGTAAGTACACAGCGTCGTTTATTTTGTTATCATTACTGTCTACTTTGTTCATATGATCTAATTGTAAATATTCTTTAATAACTTTTGTGTACTTTTCTTTTGGTGTTCCGTGTGGTGACGGATATCCGTGTGGTGACGGATTAAGAATACAGAGTGTCACCACCCCTATTCATCCTGTGGGTGTCGTAACAGCCGGCTAAGAGAGAAAACTACGCAGAACAACAGCACCGCAGAGAGAAGGAAAACTTGACATAAACCCGTCTGGCCCACGTGGTATAGTAGGCCAAAACCTCCTTTCTAAGGAGAGGCCTATGGCCAGCAGTGGACTATTAAAGACTGTTGATGTGATGACTTTTCTATTAGGTCTTGATCTTTATTTAATTTTCTTTCTAATAAGTAAAATATTTTCAAAGCCATATCTCTACTGCTACCACCTGCACAAGTTAGATTTTGATTTTTGAATGGTAGCTTTACAATATAGCGACCATCCGTTGTTCTGCGAGTCGTAGACGCATACCACTCTTCACACATCTGTTCTTCCTCTGTCAATATTTTCTCTGAATTCGGCAACTGATCTTCGATTACCCAGAACTTTTTTAGAATATCCGTTTCTTCACAATCGCTATGAAGCACTTCAGTAGAATATCTAAATGGTTTGGATGTCATGACTTTTAAGATAGCTCTCTGTGCCCGCTCAACTGGAAGGAGATGCATCTTGTGAGCCCCGCCCCATATTGTAATACAATAGGTGATGAGAGACTGACATAGTGCGATATACACTAACCGTAAGATGTAGAAGCAATGCATGTATGAGCTTGAAGAACAAGTTAATTCAGTATATTCGAGGTAGGGGGTTGTAAATAGAAAGGTCAGTTTTGGAAAGATTAAGAGTTAGTAGATTATGACACAACCAACTCATCACTGCTCTCAGATTTTCTTCCGTTGTTCTAATTGTATTTTTCCAGGTATCCTATGGACCAGCAGCGCCGTATTGGTATTAGTATTGGTTGTGGGCTTCGGTTTCCGCATTTAGACTCAGAGTGGTCCTTTATGCGTCGAGGATTGGTTGACTAGGTGAGCCAGCCAAGCTCCTTCCAGAAGCGCAGAAGCCTCCTGGGGCGTTCACAGGCTTCTAGGAGCGACTTTATATCGGGGATGATACTTGCCCGTTGTGTGGCCACTCCCTCGCATTCCAGGATTACGTGGACGGCCGTTTCTTCAGCTTCCAGACATCCTCTGCACAGGGGACTGTCCGTCGCATTGATTATGAATAGTTGTCGGTTCAGGGCTAGATGTCCTGTAATAGTTCCGACAACCATTCTGATTTCCGGTCTGCTAAGACTGACCAATCTGCAGGTGAGTCGTGGTGTGACTTGATTCAGCACCAGTTTGGACTGTCTGCAGCCGGGTGAGTTTTTCCACCTCCGGTTGTGTGCTTCACAGGTCCGTTGCCTAACCCAGCATCGTGTTTGGTTAAACGATATGCCCCTCCTTGCCAACTCATCTGCGGCATCGTTCCCGTGTGAGTTACTGTGCCCTTTAATCCATTGGAGGAGTACCCCATTGAATGTAGCGAGCTGCTCCAGTGCTTGGTGGCATTCGAAGACAATACCAGAGGTCATTGTGTTGCCCTCCAATGCCTTTAAGACGGCCATGCTGTCGGATATTATTCGGATGTTGTAGTCCTTGGTACCCCTTGACATGGCCGTTGTGGCAGCGTAAGTTATTGCCACACATTCACATTGAAATATGGAACTGTGTTGGCCTAACGCTAGTGATATGTTTATATTTAGGTCTTGCGAGAAAACTCCGGCTCCAGTTCCTGACCTAGTCTTGGAACCGTCCGTGTAAATTCGGACTTCGCTAATGCCGGATTGATCTCGGTCATTTCCATGTATCTGGATGTAGTATCTTCTTGTGAAGATATGGTGTTTTGGGATTCTATCGCATGGAGCTGCTCAGCTGCATCAGTGGTTCGTATTCCACCAATTGATCCCATAATTTGGAGTGCGATCCCTCACTTTTGTGCCATAGACCCAGGTGTTTGAGTCTAATGATCGCCATGGCGGCCTCCTGCTGTATGAATAGATCCAGGGGGGGGCAGACCAAGAGCCTCCAGTGCGGCAGTAGGCGTTGTGCGCATACAGCCAGTGAACGCGGAGCATGGGAGTCGCTGGAATTGCTGCAGTTTGTTTATGACGGTGCTTAGCTCTGTTCTCTGCCACCAGACAACAGCACCGTAAGTGATTATTGGTCTTATGACTGTCCTGTTGGTATGATTCCTTTGGTGTTAGGTGGAATAAAACGATAGTGGACTGTATAAATAATATTTAAAATACTGGTTAAGTACAGGGTTGTCGTTGTAGGGAAAAGAATATAAAAATATGAACTGTATATGAGGACCGCGAGCGGGTATGTCTTAATCGCGTCGATCAGCTGAATGCCGCGCTTGTGGCCGGCGCGCGCGCATCTCGTCGTGCCCGATGTCCCCTCTCTTTCTCTCTCGCTGCCGATGTCCTTGAGCACGTGTTGAATGCATGATTCAACATACTCCCCGGGTTGAAGTGTCTTCAACAGAAGAGATAGGAAGAGGGCATATGGTGTTGAAGGCTCGCCGAATGACACCCTTACGTGTGCGGATGTCGGCAACCCTTGCGATGCCGTCTCTGCCGGGTAGCACACGAACGATGCGTCCTATAAGCCACATTAAAGGGGGTAAGCCTTTGTCTTTAATTATTACAAGAGTGCCCTCTTTAAGTTCCCCAGAAGATTGACGCCATTTGGTTCTCTCCTGAAGCCAAAGGATGTACTCGTGAGAGAAACGAGCCCAGAAATGCTGTTTCAGGTATTCGATTCGACGAAACCGTTGTAAGCTGGTGATGTTGTTGCTCTGGATCTGTGGATGTGGCAGCATGATTAGCAATCGCCCAATAAGGAAGTGAACAGGTGTCAAAGGATTGATGTCCGTAGGGTCACTGGATAAGGGAGTTAGTGGCCTCGAGTTCAAAATGGCTTCGACCTGTGTCAAGCATGTAGCCATCTCTTCAAACGTCAAGTTTGTTAGGTCCAAGATACGTTTGAAATGGTGCTTTGTCGACTTAACTGCGGACTCCCACAATCCGCCGCAGTGTGGAGTGTACGCCGGTATGAATGAAAAGTTTATACCTGAGTCAATATCTTTGAAGTTTAAGTCCTGTGATAAAAGATCAGACAATTCATTAAACGCGCCCACAAAGGTTGTGCCAGTATCCGAGAAAACGTTTCGCGGCTTTCCTCTGCGAGCAATAAAACGGTTCATACTTGCTAAGAAAGCCTCTTTTGTAAGGTCGGATACAAGTTCGAGGTGAACTGCCCTGGTAGCTAAACACACAAATATGCAAATAAAACACTTGATGAGCCTACAGCCTCTGCCCTTGCGGTCTGCTATGATGATAGGCCCAGCGTAATCCACGCCTGTGTCCAGAAAAGGAAACTCTAAATGTAAACGCTGCTCTGGAAGGTCACCCATGATAGGTTGAACAGTACTAGCCTTTATCCTGCAACATTTTACACACTGATGTGTGACCTTTTTGGCCAAATTCCTACCACCAATGGGATAATAGTGATGTCGAATTGTAGCAAGTAAGAGTTGCGGTCCTGCATGCAAGAGACGAAGATGGTACATGTTAAATATTAAAATACAAATATTATGAGAGCTGGATAAAAGAATTGGATGTTTTATGTTAAAGTCGTAAAATGAATTCTTTAATCTGCCACCTACACGAATAAGCTTAGTTGCTTCATCTAGGAAAGGTGACAGAGACAAAAGTTTATTTTTTGCTGGCAGCGGTCTACCCGCCAACAATAAGCTGTACTCTTCCCGAAAGGACTCCTGTTGACTAAATCTGAGTAAGAAGTGTAATGAAGTAGTCAACTCACTGCTAGCAAGAAGACCACTGCCTACAGAGTTCTTTCGGCACTTTTTTTTTTTTTTTTAGTTTATTGGGTAAACAAACAATATCACAATAATAGATGGTTACAATAGAGTTTTAAGCTATACATCGTTGCTAATTGTGATATCCACACCGTTTACCACAAGTATGATGTATATACAATTTTAGCAGGTTGAGAGTATTTCAGACAAATGTACCTACATTTCTCAATATTATGTATAATAAGCGGAAATAATTGGCAACACTTATTTTTATTGGGCGTGGCTTAATGACGTCACTTGCCGCTTGGAGTGAGGGAAGGATTGGAGAGGTGGGTCGTGCGAACGCGATCAGGGCTCTCTTGCGACGACACCAGAGCTAGACGGACGTGCTGGGATTGCGTATTGTCAATATTTGTTGCTTGACTTTATTATTGTTAAGTGGGTGTTATTAAATTGTGTACAAGCATACATTCTCTTTTTTTAGTATTTCGAAATAGATTTATAATTTCAGAAGTGGGATTCCTCTCCGCTCTGAGCACGGCTTCCTTGATTTAAATTCAGTGTGCAATAAATTATTGTTGAGTAGTAAATAAAACAAAAAAAAAAGAGAGGAATAATTAAACAATGTCGCAAGGCAAAAGGCATAACGGTCGTAAAGGTAGTGACACGCCGCCTATCTCTGGTTTGGAGCAACAATTACAAACGATTTTGAATCGTTTGACTGCCTTGGAAGATAGTTCAGTGAGTGGTGCTTCGAATAAGAATAATGCGGGTACGTCACGCGACGTTACGGCTCCTCCGAGTATGACGCCATCTTCGCACCTGGACGGCACTGTCGTGCCAGCGACGGAGTCGGAGTCTTGCTCCGCAAGCTTCGCCGAATCCGTACCTTGCACGGGTACGGTGCAGTCCAGTGCCGACATGGTAATGAGTGAGGTTACCGAAAAACTTGTGAGTGTAATTAACGCTATACCGGTAAGGTCGAATCATATTTTTATATCGAATTTTGATCCATGTTTAAATGATTTCGATGTGTGGTGTACGGAAGTTGATCACGTGCGCAGTTTAAATCGATGGGATGATCGCGAGTGTTTGGCGCGTATAGGAAATTGTCTTAAGGGTGACGCGAAGCTGTGGCTCAACGAATGGGTTAGTAACGATCGTGGTTGGTCAAATTTCAAACGAGAATTTAAAACTTTGTGTCCATCACGGATTGATATTGCTAATATTTTGTTTGACGTGATAAAATCGAACTCCGATAACTACCCCACCTATGCAGAATATGCCAGGCGTTCCTTATTACGGTTACGCATTGTTAAGGGAATGAGTGATGAATTAATAGCAGCGGTAATTATGAGGGGCATTACCGACCCGCAGATTCGCGCCGCGGCTACTAATGCGAACCTGTTACCTGACGGCCTAGTACATTTTTTATCGATTTATTTAAAATCAAGCCAAGTTACACCAACGCGAACACGGGGTACCTTCCGGAAATACGATTTACAACCCAATCCTCGCAAACGAGAACGCGTAGACTACCGTGTTAGATGTTTTTCTTGCAATGGCTTTGGTCACAAACAGAACACGTGCCCAAAACGTACCAAAACCGAAACTTCTACGAATGCGTATAATTCGAACAGGCAGATACCAAAATCAGAACTCTGTTCTTTTTGCAAAAAGGTTGGCCATAAAGTCGAAGATTGTTTTACAAAGCAGCGCGCCGAATCGCGTGGTAAGTCGAACGTTAACTTTTGTCGCGAATCAGTTGACGTTTACAAACAAAACGATATTACGACGGCAGTTATTCAGGGTGTGCCAGTTGACGTTCTTATAGACAGTGGGTCAACTATTTCTTTGATTGCCGAATCAGTTTCGAAACATTTGCAATGCACTCGGATACATTCATATCGAGTTTTGCGAGGTATAGGTTGTCAGGACATAGAAACATCGTTTCGTACTACGTTAATAGTAGAATTTTCAAATATTACCCTCGAAATTGATTTTCACATCGTTTCGGATAAATGCATGAACACGCCAGTGATTGTCGGTACAGATGTATTAAATAGAGACGGTGTGACTTACACCCGGACGCGTGGAGTACAACGGCTTACGCGACGTGACAATGTTTTGCAAATCAAGTCTGATCCAATAAATGTGCTGATAGATACATCGCTGTCAGGTGCGGAAAGGGAACAATTAATGCGTATCATTAACGAATTTGGTAAGTATCTCGTTGTGGGTACGGCTACTACCAGTGTGCATACAGGTACAATGCATATTAAGTTACATAATGAAACTCCAGTAGTCTACCGACCATACAAAATGTCTTATGATAAGAAACTGCGCGTCAGAAAGATAATTCGGGATCTACTTGAAAAACAAATCATTAGAGAGTCAGAATCAGCTTTTTCGAGTCCTATATTGCTCGTGAAGAACGGTAGCGATAGGCTTTGCGTTGACTTTCGCGCCTTGAACGCGAATACGGTAAAGGATCACTACCCCTTACCGCTAATAGATGATGACATCGACCGGTTAGGGAAAGCCAGGTACTCTACCAGTTTAGATATGGCCACTGGATTTCATCAGATAAAGTTGGATGAGGAGTCAATTCATCGCACGGGATTCGTAACTCCAGAGGGCCACTACGAGTATTTAAAAATGCCATATGGACTCGCCAAGGCACCAATAGTATATCAGCGCATAATATCCACCACATTGCGTACATTCATCGATACTGGTAAAGCCTGCGTATATATGGATGACATACTGTTACCTAGCCATACTATCGCTGAAGGTTTACAGACATCACGGGAGGTTCTAGGAACCCTGACTAGTGCGGGGTTTTCTATCAACTTGAAAAGTGTAGGTTTCTTACTACAGAAATAGAATACCTAGGTAGAACGATCAGTAATGGTCAGGTTAGGCCGAGTCTATTGAAGGTCCAAGCACTGGTCGATGCGAGGGTGCCAAGCAATGTTAAAGAAGTCAGACAATTTCTGGGTCTGGCTGGATATTTTAGGCGCTATATCCCAGGCTATTCACATAAAACGTCATGTATAGCAAACTTGACCCGCAAGGGTGTACTGTTCCGATGGGGTGAGGAGCAAGAAAAGGTTCGTAAGGACATTATTAAAAGGTTGACGAATGAGCCAGTGCTGGCTATTTTTGACCCTTCCTTCCCCACTGAGGTACATACTGATGTGTCAGCACTAGGGTATGGCGCGGTGCTACTACAAACTCGAGACGGTGGACGTAAGCAGCCTGTAGCCTATTACAGTAAAGTAACTCAAGGGGCCGAACCACGTTACCACTCGTACGAGTTGGAAACGCTGGCAGTTGTTAGGGCATTACAACATTTCAGACACTATCTAATAGGCATAAAATTCAAAGTTGTGACTGACTGTAATGCTTTGAAACTGACTCAGCGCAAGAAGGATCTACTGCCGAGGATTACTAGGTGGTGGATGTACCTACAAGACTATGACTTCGATTTGGAATATCGTAAGGGGACTGCACTATCTCATGCCGATTATTTAAGCCGAAACCCCGTCAATATTTGTGAAATACGGAAGCCGCTAAACTGGGCTCAAATAGCACAGACCGCTGATGAAGAAACACAGGGTTTGGTGCAAAAACTTCAGGATGGTGAACTAGATTCTGCCAGATACATCAGGCACAATGACATCCTCTATTATAAGATGGATGTAGTTGGAGAGCCATCACGCTTATTATGTTATGTACCCAAGGGTCACCGCCTTAGCTTATTACGAGTCTTCCACGATGAACATCAACATATTGGGATTGACAAGACCACCGACTTAGTCTTGAAACACTTCTGGTTCCCTAAATTGAGACAATTTGTAAAGAAGTATGTACAACACTGTGTTGTATGTCTTTCGCATAAAAAGGTACCTCGTCAACCCTTACAACCCATTGGTCATGGAGAAAACCCGACATTCCTTTCAACACCGTTCATACAGATGTACTGGGGCCTCTCCCGGCCTCAAACGGATTCAGATACGTTGTTCTAATTATTGACGCATTTACTAAGTACTGCCTTCTATATCCGATATGTAGACAAGATGCAGGCGAACTAAGAAAAACTTTTGAGGCTGCTATTTCTCTTTTTGGCTCGCCAAAGTTAATAATTACCGACCGTGGACGCATGTACGAGAGCTCTGCATTTGTCAACTGGGTTAAGAAGTTAGGTTGTGAAATACATTTTATAACCCCTGAAATGCATCAAAGTAATGGTCAGGTTGAGCGCTATTGCCGTGCCGTAATGAATATGATTCGCGTTGAATCGAATTATAGACAAGAAAGTTGGTCAGCTATTTTGTGGAAATTGCAGCTCACTTTGAATATTACTATCCAAAAGTCTATTAAATGTTCACCTATGAATTTGTTAGTTGGCGGTGATGGAACAACACCCGTCATACGAGCTCTGGTGCGTGATGTAGCTTTAGAGGCAACCAGTCCGAACCGGGAGTCGCTGCGTGAGCTTGCTCGACAACGTGCTTCGGAGTCTCTCGATGCGAACCGTGCCCGTCAGGACAGTCGCACTAATGAACGGCGCAAAGCTCCTCGCGTGTTCAAAACTGGCGACCTGGTATTTGTTCGCAAGACAAGTCAAGCCACGGGCAAGTTGGATTCCGGTATGCGAGGCCCATACAGAGTACTACAGACGTTGCCACATGGTCGATATGAGTTAAAATTAGTTGTAGGCTCTTACGGGAAGACCACCCAAGCAGCTGCAGAATACATAACACTTTGGCGCGGGGAATGGATCCCCGACGTATGTACCGCTTTCTTTGAACGTAAGCTACTTGTGCTCAACATCCTTTATTTATGAAATGCATAATGTGACCGTTATATTTATGTACTTGTTTCAAGCATCCTGAGGGCTCTGCTTGCTGGTATCGCATCCTGAGGGCTCTGCGATTATGGAGAACATCCTTATGGTACTTCTCTGTGTACATCCTGAGGGCTCTGTATTTGTTTCAAGCATCCTGAGGGCTCTGCTTGCTGGTATCGCATCCTGAGGGCTCTGCGATTATGGAGAACATCCTTAATGGTACTTCTCTGTGTACATCCTGAGGGCTCTGTACTTTCTCAAGCATCCTGAGGGCTCTGCTTGCTGGTATCGCATCCTGAGGGCTCTGCGATTATTGAGAACATCCTTAATGGTACTTCTCTATGTATATCCTGAGGGCTCTGTACTGGTTTCAAGCACCCTGAGGGCTCTGCTTGCTGATATCGCATCCCGTGGGCTCTGCGATAATGGAAGATATTCTTAACACTGTTCCTAAGAGCAGCCTCCCGAACGACTGCTACAAGACTAATGCGAACAATGTTTTATGCTTCCTTTAGATGACAACGATGAGGAGGACGCGGAGGTAGAAACTGAGCGCCAAGTTGACGCGGACGTACGTGTTCCTGTTTTGTCATCCCATGTGGATGACGGCCCTCAGCAGAACCTTCTCTCAGTTCAGGCGGGCGAGGGCGCACCGCTGTCAGGAGAAGCCGAATAAGCGGAAATAATTGGCAACACTTATTTTTATTGGGCGTGGCTTAATGACGTCACTTGCCGCTTGGAGTGAGAGAAGGATTGGAGAGGTGGGTCGTGCGAACGCGATCAGGGCTCTCTTGCGACGACACCAGAGCTAGACGGACGTGCTGGGATTGCGTATTGTCAATATTTGTTGCTTGACTTTATTATTGTTAAGTGGGTGTTATTAAATTGTGTACAAGCATACATTCTCTTTTTTTAGTATTTCGAAATAGATTTATAATTGTATTATAAACATATTAGTTCATAGTGTCATGCAGTTCCCTCATTACTAGGTTTCTGTAAACGCTCGCACTATTTACAAAAATATCAATGTGACTAAAGTTGCAGTTGTAAGAATTCAATATATGACGACTAGGTGCACGCAGGCCTGCATTTGTGCGTGATGATCGTATGGTAAATAGATGTGTTGAACGACAGGCCCGCATGCACGATCTAGTAGGCACTCTATAATTAATATTATTGACAATATCAATGCAGTCGTATCTGTTATGGCAAATGTCATACAAAAACATGGCTTGCATTTGTGTTCTCCTGGACTTTAAGTCTAACAGTTTATATTTTTCCAAAAGCTGATGGTACGATTTAAAATTATGAGAGCATTTATAGTGCATACAACGCAGAAATTTCTTTTGGATTCTTTCTAAGCTATCGGAATATTTTACATAGAAAGGATCCCAAACACATACAGCATATTCCAACTGTGAACGGATTAAGGTCTTATAGAGATGTAGATATTATTAGGACGTACGAAATCATTACTGGCTCGCAGTACAAACCCATACATTTTAAAAGCCTTACTACATATGTTATCAACATGTGCGTCAAGTGTTAACTTAGTATCCAATGTGACTCCAAGATAGCGGATAGTTTGTACTCTGTTTAGATTGTGGCCGCCTATAGAATAATTATGTGTACTAAATGTTCGTTTTCTGGTAAATGTAATAACCTTACATTTATCGAGACTTACCTCTAATTTGTTTTTTTTACAGTAATTGTTAAATTTATTCAGGTCTTCCTGGAACCTGAGGTGATCATTAGAATTATCTACAGGGAGGTAAATTTTTAGGTCGTCTGCGTACAATAAAAAATTACAATGCTGAAAGCAAATATGTATATCATTGATGAAAATAATGAATAACAGGGGACCAAGGATAGATCCCTGTGGTACACCAGACGTTATGACAACCGTATCTGATTCATGTCCATTGATGACTACTTTTTGTGTTCTGTTTGTCACGTACGACTTAAACCATCTCCAAAGATTCCCGCGAATGCCGTTGAAAGCAAGTTTTTCTAGCAATATTTATTTATTTTTATTTATTTTTAACTTTTTGCACAAGTACATGCATCGGCGGACTTAATGCCTAATGCATTCTCTGCCAGTCGACCGATTGGGCGGTGCTGAGAAAGAATGAGGTAGGTGCATTTATGGTAGGGTATGAACGATAGTGGCTTTGTTAAATACCAACTATCTTGGAATTTGGTGTATACGTCGTAATACCACACACATACATATATATACACATACATACTCATAAATATATATATACATATACATATACACATATATATATATATACATACACATACACATATGAGAAAAAAAAAAAAAAAAAAAAATTTAGCCGATGAACTAGGAGCTCGTTGAATCTGCCATTTCGCTCAGCAATAGCTCTTTCACTTTCGTCTTAAAAGAGTACCGATTTGTAGCCATCCTGACTTCGTGAGGAAGCGCATTCCATAAGAGGACAGCCTGGACAAAGAACGAAGAGCCGACAAACCCAGTGGTGTGAGAAGGACAGAGTAGAAGAAGATTGTTGGCCGAACGAAGGTTTCTGTTGTGGTTGTTGCATAACAATTGAAATTGTGTTGTTAAATAAGTAGGAGGGGAAGGGGAATTGAGGATAGTGTACATAGTTGTGAGAGCGCGCATTTTCCTGCGTTGACGAATAGGTAACCATCTTAGCTGGGAACGAAAATCGGAGATATGGTCATACTTACGAAGATTAAAGATGAATCGAATGCAGTTATTGATGAGACGATCTAGCTTGTTGAGAAGATCTGCATTCAGGTCATAATAGCACACGTCACCGTAGTCGATTAAAGGGAAGATAAGAGATTGCACGAGCGCTGTCTTAGTTTTCACGGGAAGAAAATTTTTCAGGCGATATAATGTTCTAAGAATGCCGGTAACCCTCTGGCATACGTATGTGACTTGATCGCGCCAGTTCAGGGTGCAGTCGAGTTGTAAGCCTAGGTCTTTCACCGATCGACAAACAGGTATAGTGATACCATTAAAAATTATTTTGGGGAGCGTCTCAAAATTGACTCTGTTCATCGAACGCTGACTGCCAATTATTATTGCCTGACACTTTGTCGGGTTGACCGATAACCCAAACCTTTCAGACCAGTTTTTGATGGTTTTGAGATCTATGTTGATCTCGTCAATAGCTATTGGTATGTCATCAACATTAGCTTGAGCATACAGTTGCAGGTCGTCAGCATACAGATGATACGCGTTACGAAGTTCAAGAGATAAGAGATTAATAAACACAGAGAACAATAAAGGAGAAAGTATACCGCCTTGAGGAACACCAGAGCCGACATCACACCAGCTCGAGGAGAGATCGTCGACACGAACGGACTGCTGGCGTCCCTGAAGATAAGATGAAAACCATTCCAGCGCTTCAGGCGAGATCTTAAGATAGGAGAGGATGGATAAGAGGATATCGTGGCTGCCGGTGTTAAAGGCGTTTGAAAAGTCAACCAAAATTAAGACTGTCACTTTTGTATCTTCCAAAGCCACCCTGATATCACCAGTCTTCTATGATCCACACGATCAAAAGCTTTCCGAAAATCTGTATAGACACTATCAGTTTGCCTATTGGCGTCTATATTGTCGAACAATTCAGAAGTATAAATAAAAAGATTAGTGACAGTGGATCGTTTACGGACAAAGCCATGCTGTTGCGGCAGAATGGTCTTATGCAATAGTGGATAGATATTATTATGCACTAGTCTCTCCATAACTTTAGATAAAGTGGGAAGGATGGAAATTTGACGATAATTAACTACATCTCTTTTTATGCCTCCTTTATGTATTGGTGTTATCCTGGCTGATTTCCATACAGCTGGAAATACACCCTCCGTTAAACATTTATTATATAACATGGCCAACGGTTTACATACAGTTACGGCAGTATTTTTAATGAAAATAGGAGGAATATTATCAAGACCTGCGCCTTTATTGCAATCCAGTGCCTTTAACTCTTTTAAGACATTTGCTTCTGATAGGTATATGTCACTAATGATAGTGTCATTAAGCGTTCCTTTGTCTATATCGACTAAATGGTCGATACAGAAGGAGTCGGATACATCCGAAGGCTGGAAAACTGAATGAAAGAAGGAAGAAAACCGGTTACAAATGCCTTCAGGACTGTTTGTTTCAGTCCCGTTATAGTAAATACTATTTGGAATGTCTGATTGAACCTGGCGATTTTTTATGTACATCCAAAAGTATTTAATATTTTTCGGAATACTTCTACTGTATTCATATATTTGTTGTAACAGATCAATGATTCTTTCTTAAACCTATCCCGATAAATTGAAAATATAAGGTAATCTGATTTGTTTTCATATACTTTCCACTTAACCCAAGCTTTGTTTTTATTCTTAAATATATGTATTAACGCAGGGGTAAACCATACTGGAAATTTAGAATTGGAATCGCGTTTAGAGGGAATACGTTTACGTATAATGTCAAATATGTTTTCATAGAAAATGTTAACACTCTCTTCAGCAGATTTATTTTGAAATAGTTCATACCAATTAATTTTTAAAATATCATCATTAATTTGTTCATAATTAGCATTCTTGTAGCAATATCTTAAACGCGGATTTATCAGCATAGGCTTGGATAAGTTATTATCGATTGGTATAAGGATGTAAAATGGAGGATGATGTAGGTCAACTGGGACTAAAGTGATAGGCGCAGAGAAGGTTCTGCTATTGTGTACATTAGTTAGGCATAAATCGAGCAATCTATTCATATTATTTTTAAAAATATTCACTTGTACGCAGTCCATAACGGACATAAAATTTATTAAGTGAGAATATGGTGGCGTGATGTTGCTTGAACCTAGAAGTTTTGCTTGCGATCCGTCAAGGTACCAGTCAAGACAAGGCAAGTTGAAGTCACCAATTAAATAAAAGTTATTATGTCCATTTATCTGTATAATCTCTTGTAATTTGTCAAAATAAGTAAAATATATCTCAGAATCCATGCCGGGTGGTATGTAAGTAGCGCTTAATAAATATTGAGAGTTATCGATACGTAATTCTAATAGAATATGATCTATGATGGACGGGATATCGAGAGCGGTGGCGGGGAGTACCGGCGCGCAGCGCACGGCACTCAGCGAGCGCAGCACTGCCACCAACACCCCGCCACCGTCGTGTCGTTTTGTTACAGCGCGATCTCGGTCGCATCGAAATACGTTGTAGCCACGGGAATCCACAAATTCACTGTTTACAATGCCGTCATGTAACCATGTCTCGGTTAATATTATAATGTCATAATTGTGCGACAATATGTTCATGTAAATAGTATTTAATTTAGTTCTTAATCCGCGGCAATTTTGATAGTAGACTGACAATACATTGTTATTTATGTCATTGAATTTTGTATCTAAGAATGTATGGTATTGTATACAAATCTTTAGAGCCACAGTGGATACAAGCTAGGATATTCAGTATAAATACGCATGTCGAGATATAAAAACATGGACTTTGCTTAATAATTAAATGAAATACCGAACACAACAACAAATAAAACATAGTTCTGCTTACCAGAATGGGTATTAATACCATGCCAAAAGTATTATTAATCATAAGTAGATTAGATACGTTACAGTTTAACCAAAGTGTATGACTTACATATAATATTATTAGGAAATCAATCAAGTTCAAATGCGTACACTCTAACTCTGAGATACGAAGGTTTAAAATAATAATAATATCACCCCATGTATTGCAATTACAAGATTTACTTAGAAAAGTGTGATTAATTAAAAAAGTATGCGTGGAACTCTGATTTAACGATTTGAGAATATTTATTTTCTTATAACACATATAATGATAAAAACTGGCCATGTTTACATACGCAGGTTTACTTATAAAAGTATGATCAATTACAAAAGTATAATGTGTGGAACGTTGACTTAACCAATTGAGAACGTTCAAATTTATATTCTTATTACACATAATATAACGATAAAAGTAGACTATATTTTCACACGCAGATTTACTTAGAGAAGCATGGTTAATGATAAACATATAATGTATAAAACCTTGACTTAGCCATTTAGGCCTATTTATATTCTTGTAATATATTGATAAACACTTTCCTTGTTTACATACGCAGATTTACTTAAAAGAGTGTGATAAATTACGAGTATTAAAGTATAATCTATGGAACGTCGATTTAGCCATTTAAGAATATTTACTTTCTTAAAACACATATAACAAAAAAAGTTGGTTATGTTCACATACACAGGCGTAAATAATTTAATTTCAGACATGTTTACGACGTTGCAATGCCGCCTGTTGGCAACCGGGTGTTGTTCGTTTGATGCGAGCGATGTCCTGGAGGCATCTGATTGCAATAGTAGAGGAAGTATCCGTCTTGCGAGCCAGAATGGTGCCATGTTTAACCCATACGTATTTATATTCGTTCTTCTTAGCAGCTTCCCGACACTGACGAAACAACAATTTGTTATTTAACGTTAAGTGTTCGTTTACGTAAATGGTGGCAGGCTGACCAGGTACGGACAATGATGTAGAATTTAACCCTTTCATAGCACGGCAGGCGGCAATCACATTGTCGCGTAGTGTCCTGTTTGCGAATTTTACTATGACATTCTTCGGGCGTCTATCATTTTTGTCAGCGTGAGGTACGCGATGAACGGCTATTATTTCGGATGGTTGTATAGGGTGCTTAATAGCATCACCCAAACACTCAATTATGCTGATTAGATTTTCACCTCGCCTGTCGGGTATATTCGTTATTTCCACATTGCACTGTCTTGCTTGCTGTTCCATAGTATGTATTCTGTTTTCAAGTTGTTGTATTTGAGTGTTAAGGCCATTGGATTGTGAGATATTCTGTTCTACAGTTTTCAATCGGCTGTCAAGGAGGTCCTGTCGTTCATTTGAGAAGCTAAGCGATTTCTCCATTTCGCACAGCCGGGTGCTAACTTCGTTCAATGATTTATTAAGGTTGATAGCATCCGTGTTGAGTTTCAACACATTAGCATTAAGTTCTGATAAGGCGGATGCAATCTTTGATAGTTCGCCCTTAAGGGCTGTATTTACCGCAGTGGCGATGCTGTTTGCGATGGAGTCCGCTATTGTTTTGTTCCATATTTGCATTTGATTATCAAATTTTTCATCAAAATTAATCATACAGTTATTAGCATAGTCCTCCTCCATTTGTTTACGTTTGCGGGTAGTTATGAAACTTTCGCCACTAATCTTTTTTACTGATGCAGGAATATCACCGTCCGATAAGAATACCTTCGGCGGCGTTCGTTGTAAAGACATCGTAATGTATGAGTATATCGGTAGTTACACAGGTGCAAAAGAGTTAAAAAACATAGCGTTGTCCTTACGCCCACCGGTGAGGAAGTGAGGTCCCCGCACTGTCACAGTTGGTCTACGCTATGTGAAAACGAGATGGTAATTGTCCAGTTATCGTTTTTTCACTCAATCCGCTAGTATGATGAATACAATATTAGCACAGTAATCACGACACTAACCACTATCGCACTATGATCTTGTTTTGCGTACATACAATTAGATATTTAAGGAAGTTGTTAACACAGGGTACCACTCTCAACGCTTGTTGCGAAAGGAATGAAACTTGTTAATAAATCGGAATACATATGTTATTATACGTTGTAATTTATTAAAACTAGAGTATTTTTGTGATATAAGCGAAAAATAATTAATGTTGCCGTCATTTGTGTCAACATGATGAGAAGCTGCTATTTCCTTTGAGTCACATGCATCACTCTCAGGAAAGGTCGGCCACAAAAACGGCTCCTGTTGTAAGAATTGTGGGCCTGACCACCATAATGAGGATGACAACAGCTTGTCAGCCCTGAGTCCGCGCGAAGCGAGGTCTGCGGGGTTCTCGAGAGAAGGGACATAACGCCAAGAGCACTCTCCGACAGTATCCTGAATTTCCGAGACGCGATGACGAACGAAGCTCTGTAATTGTGTTGGTGGTGCAGACAGCCAACCCAAAACAATAGTGGAGTCACACCAAAATATTGATTCATGTATATGAACAGTAAGAGACTGACGAATCTTATGATAAAGCCGAGTTCCTAACAATGCTCCTGAAAGTTCCAATCTTGGAATGGTAGTTGACTTGATCGGAGCCACCTTACTTTTAGCGCCGAGCAGGTGAACGCAAACCTCTCCTTTCTCCGACATGCTGCGAACATACTCGTAAATACACGCACCGTAAGCCTTTTCAGAAACATCAGAGAAAACATGCAGTTGCAAAGAAGACACCGAGTCGCATGTTATCCAACGTGGTATTTCGAAGTTGTTCAGGATAGGTAAAGTGATCTGAAAAGCACTCTAAGCAGACTGAATTTCATCAGGAATTGGTTCGTCCCAAGAGCATTTAGCTAGCCGCAAAGCCGTTGCATGATTATTTTAGCAATGACGATGCAAGGAACGACTAGGCCAAGGGGATCAAAAATCTGTGCTATTGTTGACAAAATCTGACGTTTTGTGGTTTTGTCGGTAACAGTTAAATTAATTCTAAACGTAAATGTATCTGTCGAACACCTCCAATAAAGTCCCAGGGTTTTCGACATCTGATTACCATCGCTTAAATCCAAAAAGTCTGGGCCAATTAGATCAGCGGATAGTGCCTGCAAGACCTCATGTGAGTTTGACTGCCACTTGCGAAGATTAAACTTTGCAGACTGTAGAGCAGAAACGACCTGGCGACACCTGTCTATTGTCTCTGAAACAGATGAACCACCAGATAAATAGTCATCAACGTAAAAGTCGTATAATAGTGTAAATCGTATTTCTGGATCAGAGCACTCCTTCGACAACTGAATCAAGCATCTAATTGCAAAAAAGGAGCAGATGCAGTACCGTACGTTACGGTGTTTAAATTGTACGTTTTCAATTGATGACTGGGATCTGCCCTCCATAGGATCTGTTGCAGAGGTCTATGAACCTTACAGACTAATGTTTGTCGGTACATTTTTTCGATGTCCGCACTAACTACAACCTTATGTTGACGAAAACGAAGCAATATTGACAACAAATCATCTTGTAAATTTGGCCCGACCATTTGTATGTCGTTAAATGATTTGCCTGAGGTTGTAGCAGCCGAAGCATCGAATACACCACGAAGTTTTGTTGTTGTGCTTGATTCCTTTAAAACACCACGATGTGGAATAAAATAGGCATGGCTAGAATTAGGTATTTGTTCAGTGACAACAGACATATGCCCCAACCGTTTGTATTCTTTCATGAAGTCTACATACATACCCCTAAAATGAGAGTCTCTGGTTAGACGATGCTCGAGAGCCAAGAATCTACATTTAGCCATCATGTACGAATCGCCAAGTACATCAGGAGACTCCTTCAAAGGAATGTTAACCACAAAGCGACCCTCTGAATCACGAACAGTAGTGTCAATAAAGAGTTGTTCGCAAGCCCGTTCCTCCGAAGTAAACTTATGTTTCGGTTCTATAGAGTCTAGCATCCAAAACCGAGATAAGTCTATTTGTATGTTATCAATATGCATGCACTGATTAGAGGATAAGTGAGACTGCTGACATACACCAGAAACGATCCAGCCCAACTTTGACTCGAACAAAGAAGGCTTGTTTTTACCTAATGCGATACGATTCGCGCCTATGATACTTCCGAGGCGACTAAGATGTCGATTGAAGACGGACTGTAGTACTCAGGGTCGGCAAGACGAATATTCGAAGGTATACAAACATCGCTAGTGTCAATAAATGTGTTCGGTATCGATGACGTTACCTTTGGTAAGACAAAGCACTCAATATTAATTTCATAATCACTATGAAATGATTTGAAAGAAACCGAGCAGCCTTTGCAACAATAAGACGATTGTTGGTTTATACCTGTTACCCTTGACTTGGCATTGTAAGTAGGAAAATGGAGCTTACGTACAAATTCTTCAGATATGAAGTTTGTCGTACTCCCGTTGTCTAGCAAGACTCGAGCCGTGTGAGATTTGCCCTTGGGGTCCATCACTTGCACGAGCGCTGTGGACAGTAAGACAACACGAGATGCAGAACGATGATTTGCTGATAATGCAACATTTTGTGACTTAGAGGGTTCACTATCGGGTTTGTCTGCATGTAGTTGTGTAAAGTAAAGTATTGTGTTTTTTCTTGCAATACCTGCAATGTCCTAACCGACATTTACCAACTTCATGACCTGGTCTAAGACAATTAAGACAGACATTGAAAGAATTAACCTTCTCAAGACGATCCCAGACTGAAAGAGACCTAAACTTTTCACACGAGAACACAAAATGATCCTGCTGACACATCGGACAAGATTTGGATTTGTTAGTGCATGAAATAAAACTTTTATTTGGTTTATTATTGTTATTTTCGCTACTGGATTTTATATATTTTGATTATTCAAGTGTTTCCAATAAATCAGCCCTGTTGCTGAGAAAGGTAATAAAAAATTTTAATGTTGGGTAGTCAGACAAAGTGTTTCTATGCTCCTCCCACTCACGATTTGTAACAGGATCTAACTTGTTAGCCATAATATAAATTATTAAGGTATCCCAATACTGAACAGGCTGATCAAGCGTTGCCAGAGCTCTAAGATTTTTATTTATAGTGTCAATAATGTAACGTAAACACTTACTCGATTCCTTACTGAGAGAATTGACACCAAAGAGAGCCCGCACATGATTATTAATAAGCAATCTTTTGTTATCATACCTATCACAAAGTAACCTCCAGGCAGCGTCATAGTTTTCGGATTTAAAGTCGAGGTTGTCTACGACAAGAGAGGCACTACCTTTTAAAGAGGCGCGTAGATAGTGCAACTTATTGATTTGATCTATACTGTCGTTATTGTGAATAATAGAACAAAATGTATCCCTGAACTCGAGCCAATCAAGATAGCTACCTGAAAACTTGGGCAAATCAATCTTAGGTAATCGAATAGAATTGTGTTTTTCTGTGTGATTAGTACCAGATACAACCTCGGACGCTGAATCTCCCAGGTGATGCTTGCGAGCGCTACTGATCAGCTGGCGTGCAGAGGCCAGCAATCCATAAAACTGCTTCTCAAACGTCTCACGTTCCGCATATTGGGTGTTGTATTGCTCATCAAGTGTTTTATTTGCATATTTATTTTATTTATTTATTTATTTAACTTAATGCACTAGTTGTACAAAGGCGGACTTAATGCCCAAGGCATTCTCTGCCAGTCGACCTTCGGGTGATGTAGAAAAATGAAGCTGTAGGTGCAAGAGAAAACAAAGAATTCGACTTGTTTATATTAAACTTATTAATGTAGGATAAATCTAACTTACATATATACACTATAACCACACCACTATAAATACTATAAATAAAATACTATATTCATAACTACATATATACATAGAGGTCTCAAGTATACACATACAATAGATGAATATACACATTTATAAATACATAAATATCAAAACACATAGTCGGGTACTAGCGATGTGACCTTTCTGCCAACTTATTTTGTAGAAGTTCTTGTACTTTCTTCTTGAACGTAAACCGGTTAGTGGACATCCTAATTTCAACTGGGAGCGCATTCCAGAGAAGAACTGACTGTACATAGAAGGAAGAATTGATGAAGTTGGAAGTGTGAGGGGGGCAAAGAAGAAGCATATTATTTGTTGATCGAAGATTTCGGTCGTGACTGGAGCAAAGGAGGCGGAGATGGGGAACCAGGTACTCAGGTACCGATGGGGAATTAAGAAAAGAAAAAAGATATGTTAGTGAGCGCAGACTGCGGCGTTGATGAATCGGGAGCCATTTCAGTTGGGAACGTAAAGCAGACACATGGTCATACTTGCGAAGATTAAAAACAAATCGAATGCAATTATGAAGAAGTCGGTCTAGTTTATTGAGGAGGTCTGCATTCAGGTCAAGATAACACACATCACCATAATCGATTAAGGAAGTAATAAGGGACTGCATAAGCGTAGTCTTGGTTTTAGTGGGCAGAAAATTCTTGAGACGATATAAGGCGCGAAGACATGTAGTGACTTGCTGGCTGACGTGGGTGACTTGTGCTCTCCAGTCAAGTGTCGAATCAATATGTAGCCCTAGGTTCTTAACCACTGGGCTCAGAGGTATGATTATGTCGTTAAAAACAACTGGTGGTATGGCCGTCATGTCCAACCTATTTAACATCTGTTTGCTACCTATGACGATCACTTGACATTTGCTTGGGTTAACCGACAAACCAAACCCATCGACCAGCTCCTTATGAAGTCCAAATCTTTGTTGACTTTATCAGTGGCGTGTGATATGTTTTCAACTCTCGATTGGGCGTAAATTTGCAAGTCATCTGCATACAGGTGATACGCACATTGAAGGTGTTGGGTTACGAGATTAATAAAAATTGAAAATAATAACGGAGATAATATACCGCCTTGAGGGACGCCAGTGAAAAGATCGCACCAACTCGATGACAAGCCGTCAATACGAACACACTGTTGTCGTCCCTGAAGATAGGAGGAAAACCATTCCAGGGCTTCCGAGGAGATCATAAGATAGGAAAGGATGGATAGCAGAACATCGTGACTGACGGTATTAAAGGCATTCGAGAAATCAATCAAAGCCAGCACTGTGACTTTGGTGTCCTCCATACCCTGCCTAATATCGCCAGTCACTTTTAGGAGAGCGATAATTGTGCTATGACCAGGTCATAGCACAATTACCGCTGGTTAAGTACAGGGTTGTCGTTGTAGGGAAAAGAATATAAAAATATGAACTGTATATGAGGACCGCGAGCGGGTATGTCTTAATCGCGTCGATCAGCTGAATGCCGCGCTTGTGGCCGGCGCGCGCGCATCTCGTCGTGCCCGATGTCCCCTCTCTTTCTCTCTCGCTGCCGATGTCCTTGAACACGTGTTGAATGCATGATTCAACAGTCCTGTATAGCCATAAAGTAAACTTGGGTGATAGTCCCCAGCTTTTGCCGAGTAGCCGCTTGCATTGGCAGAAAATAATGCAGGCTTTATTCAGTTTTTCACCGAGGTGATTATTCCACAGGAGTTTACTGTCCAGTATTACTCCTAGGTATTTGACCTCTTTGGTAAGAGTAAGTTGTGTTCCAAATAGCTTGGGCAGTCTGAGATTTCCTAGGCTGCGTTTGTTTGTGAACATGATCATCTCTGTTTTCGATGGGTTCACTGTCAGGTTGTGTGCTACGCACCATTGTTCCACGATCTTCAGTGCGAGTCTCATTTGATCGCATGTAATGCTCTCAAAAGGACCGCTGATGAGAATAGTAAGATCGTCTGCATAGCCTATTGTGAGGAATCTTTGGTCATTAAGTTGTGCGATGAGCTCATCCACAACAATGTTCCATAGAAGGGGGCAGAGTACACTGCCCTGGGGGCAACCTCTAGCCACCACTCCTCTAGTCACTTCGCTCACAGTGAATTGAATAGCTCTATATCTTAGCATGCTGTCGATCCACCCTGAGATTGTGGAATCAACACCATGTCTAGACAGAGCTTGGCTAATGCTGGTGAAGTTGGTCTTGTCAAAGGCTCCCTCGATATCGATAAAGGTGGCCAGTGTTGACCTTTTGTGATTTAGATTGTCTTCTATATGTGAAACAACTCGATGTAGGGCAGATTCTGTTGATTTACCCATCGAGTATGCGTGTTGATTGAGGTGTAAAGGGTGACTGACTAACGCAGTTTCCCTTATTTCCCTATCTATTAGCCTCTCGAGAACCTTTAGTAGGAAAGACGTGAGACTAATAGGTCGTTGTGATTTGGGTTGTGTGTAGTTACCTTTACCAGGTTTGGGGATGAAGACTACTTTAACTTCTCTCCATTTCATGGGGATGTACTGATGCGCCAGGCAGCCCCTATAATTTTTTACAAGATGGTCTAGTAGTGTCATATCACACCATCTCAGTAGACCTGGGGAGACACCATCTAGTCCTGGCACCTTGAATGGTAGGAAGCTGTTAATTGCTCATCTTAGTTTGTCATGGTTGACAACTTTGCGGGCCGTATCCCAATCTGTATCTTCTGGTGGTTTTCCCCATCTGTCTTCCCATTTTTCCATCATATCTGATATACGACATCCAGGGAAGTGTGTTTTTAATAACAGCTCTGAGGCTTCCGAGTCTGTTTTGGTATACTCACCATCAGGCTTCTTCAGTGAGCCAAGATTGTGTTCGCCTCTACTACACAGTATGCTTTAGACTCTGTTACCCTGGTTGTTGTTCTCTATGTTAGTACAGAAGTTTCTCCAGCACTCAGTTTTCCTGGTTCTGATTCTCTTCTTATATTGTTGTCGGGCCTGCGTGTAGGCATCCCAATGTTGGTCTAATCGCGAGTTTTTTGCTTTATTGAACAACTTTCTCACTTTACGACGTAGTCTTTCCAGTTCCGGACCCCACCATTGGTGTTTGTTCTGTGGTCCAGTTCTGGGTGTGGAAAGTGGGCATGTTTGTTTAAAGCAATCGATCAGTGTCTGTGCAAGGTTGACAACATGACTGTCAATGTCCTTAACAGTCCCCGGAGCGTATGTTGAATTGATGCTTCGCAGATTCTCCGCAGTAAGATGTTCATACCGTTTCCGGTCCATCGTGCGGGGATTCCGTCGGGGATCGGGTAGTTTAAGTTTCATTTCAAAGTTAAATTTGATCCAGCGATGGTCTGAGCACGATGCTTCGTTCGAAACATGCCAGTTCGATATGTGTTGCGATGCGTGCTTACTCGCTAATGTAAGATCAATTATAGTTTGGGCCCTGGATGTGACAAATGTCGGCTCCGAGCCCACGTTGATAATGTTAAGGTTAGTTGATAGTAGGAACGATACAAATTCCTCACCTCTCCGGTTGTTGCTCCTGCTGCCCCACAGCGCATGGTGCGCCTTGGTGTCGGCAGAGATGATCAGCTCCAGACCCTCGCGCTCACAGTGGTGTGCCAGCGCAGCCAGCTCCGTAGTGGGGATGTCAGCATCGCCCGGCAAGTAGGCTGAAGCTATCACCACGTCAGGCAGGTTTGATGAGGGTTCCTTTAACCTAATAGAGGTAAGGTCTCTGGAACAGAACTCGGTCATTAAGGTAGTACACGCATGTTTTGGTGTATAAATACAAGTGCGCGGGTTATCAATGGTAGTGTTGAGAAGTATCTTACCTCCAATATTGTTTAGACCGCAGATCCTGCCCTTCCTAATCTACACGGCTCCTGGATTAGGGCTACGGTATTGGTGTTTACCTCCAGCTCTCTGCGTAGGTTAGCCGTTGCTGTCTGACTGTGCTGGAGGTTGGTTTGGATGGCTATAAGGGTGTTATGGGGGGTGCAGACAGCGCCATCATCGCTGTTCAGCATATCCTCTAGGTCGTCAAGATCACTCTCGCCCAACGGTAGGTCCTCAAACTCCTCAGGAGGTGGACCCCGGCAGGCTTTCTCCTCAACGGGTCTCAGAGGATCCCCTCCATTGCCGTCCTTAGGGTGTTGTGGAGCCGATTCTGGCTCCTCGTCTGGGTTAGTTGGTGGGGCGGGACGTTCATCAAGGAAGCGAACGTAGAGGTTACCCAGTTTGTAGTATACTCTACGCTCGCTAGCCCTGAGATTCAAGACGTCCTCTTCTGGGATGCCGAGCACTAGGAAGAGACATTTCTTTTCCTCCTGCGCCTCGGTATGGTAGAGGGCCCAGTTGGCCACATTGTACTGGCTATTCTGGTACTTTAGCCTGGTTTGTATACGGACCAGTGTATCATCTGGTCTCATTTGTAGTACCAGGAGTCCAGCTTTGATCCTTTTCGGGATCTCAGACTGCCTCCTGACGACCAGTTTGGTGCCTTCACGCGGTGACGGGATCCTGTCCAGGGATCGGCGAAGCCACTGTAGGGCTGAAGCCACTGTATTCGTCGTTGCACCACATTTTAAGGGCGCCCTCACTGTAGAAGGCCTTGCCCCTAAACTGTGGCGCAGCGACGGGTGCGCTTAACGTGCCGGGCGAGAAGATCTCCTCATCTAGCACGCCCTGCAGCTGGCCCTCGATGTCCTCTACCTGTGCCTTGGTAAGGTCGTGGTAAGGCTCCAGCATGACCGCGACGCAGAGGTCATTTGCCTTTAGTGCGTCGGAGTAACTCGTGGAGCCGGTCTTTGGCAGCGGTTTGATTCGCTTGCCACTGCCCTGGGAAGTGCGAGACTCGTCCGGGCGAGTTCTTTTGGCGGGCCTTGTTTCACGTGAAGGTTTCCCTCCATGTGTCGCTCGTCTCGCCCGTTTACCCTGTCCAGGTTGACCCTGCCTAGAGGGTACTTTGGCCGCTACAGGCGTCTTGGCAGGTGGCGCCCCCAGAGGAGTACACTTCCCCGTGGCTAGACTTTCGTCTTCGCCTCGGGGCAGCACATCACTGGCGGGGGCAACGTGGGCCCCTTCAGGCCCTTCAGCGACTTCAAGCCGCTTACTTCCACCCGAGGTCAGACATCGTGCTTGCCTTTCCACTCGGGCTTTCGCCCTGTTGGCGTTGCGGGTCTTCTTGGACGGGTTTGGTTCTTTCGACGCTCTCTTCTTTGTCCTTACCAGGCTCCAGCCGGTTTCTTCCAGGCCGGGTCCCGCAGGTACGGGCATTGCTGCCCTCAAAGAGGAGAGGTCGATGGTCGACACTGGCTCCGTACTCTGGTTAGACACCAGAGGTGTCGCCAGAGTCGTAGATGGCGCAGCGATCGAGTTGTTCGCCTGAGCAGCAGCCAAAGGTGTATTGGCCGGCTTCACCCTTGGGTTGTTCACCCTGGGGTCAGCCGATTGGTGGTTTAGCCTGGCACTTGGGTTGTTCACCCTCGGTACCGGCTTGGTAGTTTTTTTTTAAATATTTTTTAAGTATTAATAGTGATTTTGGTATACTATTCATCTCCTTGTCCTTCCAACCTCCTTGGAGCCCTCAAGTGGGGACGCCGCGGCAGAAGGCACACGACGCCAGAAGTGACAAGGAAATATAGAGCTCCCTCCCAGGCAGAAGGCAGGCCGAACTAGGTAGGAAGACTTGGTCGTCCCACCCGTCGTCCACCCCCACCAAGGAAGAGCTCTCGCCCAGCAGCCCTCTGACGGGATACTACAGCCGATTGACCAAAGGTGGCTAGGCCACTAGGCCTTCAGCCTGACTTGTAAGGAGAAATCCAGGCCAAAGCAGTGTGTTGCCTTTCAGCTCAACTACCAGGATCCCTTCATCCTCCCTTACGGGTCCCCGCACACGGCACAAACATGCGGGTGGTTGCCCCCCCCCCCCCCTCCCCCTCACTCTCAGTCTCTGTTGATAGTGAGGCCGCAGGCACCAACCACTTAGTGTCCGCAGAAGGTGTGGATGGGATAGAAAATGGGATAGGGTAGGTTTTGTGGAACCGGGCACAAGGCGGCAGAGTGCTCTGCCGCCCCTCACTGCCCCGTGAGTGCGGCGGCTAAAAAGCCCTCCAATCACATGATGGGGCGGGGGGGCTGCAAGCCTCCCCGCGCTTCTCGGCAAACGCCGGGGTCTAGCCTGCCGACCCAGGCTACCCCCGACGTCAATATTGCGTCGACGCCGACGCCCTTGTAGGAGGTTGTAGAGACGATCCAGTAATGGATCAAGTCTCCAACCTCCTGGTCCAGACGAATCTGAACCACTGTGCTGCGGCGCAGGATCTTCCTGCAAACCATGGCACAGTGGTCGATAGGTGTTGCCGTAGTCGCGGAGCCCTATTTTGTCGCTCCCCGTCCAAACTGGATGGGTGACCGGGACGGCTCCGTGGCAGTCGTCGGCTCCACGGCGGCTCATTCCCCGCCCTTGTCGCTAAGAGACAAGGGTACTGGATATGTTGCCGCCGATTGGGGGGGAATCACATTTTATGGTGTATATTTCTCCCCCAACCGGAGTTTGAACGACTTCGGGGTCTTCCTTAACAACTTGGAGGCCTCGATGCGGCGACTAGTGTCTGGGCACGTCCTCGTGCTGGGGGACTTCAACGCAAAGTCCATTGCGTGGGGTTGCCCTGCGACGGACGCCAGGGGCGAAGCCGTCGAGGAGTGGGCGGCGTCGGTGGGCCTCTGTTTGCTGAACAGAGGCTCCACCAACACGTGCGTGCGACAGCAGGGGGGGTCGATAGTGGACCTTTCGTTCGCTACCCCTGCACTCGCCGCACGAGTAAGGAACTGGTGTGTCCTGCAAGAGGTCGAGATGCTCTCGGATCATTTGTATGTCCGATTCCAGCTCTCCCGGTCCCAGTAGGGGTCACGCGGCGCGGCGCCCTTCCCGCTTCCCGCGGTGGGCTGTCGCCAAGCTCGACAGGGACCTACTAGAGGAGGCGGCCATTATTCACTCATGGCTGTCTCCGCAGGCCCCGACCGAGGAGGTCGACATGGGGGCTGGTTGCTTCTGCGATGCGATTACGCAGATATGCGATGCGGCCATGCTCCGCGTTCGTGGTTGTCGGCCTCCAAGGAAGGATGTCTACTGGTGGTCCCAGGAGCTGGCGGACCTCCGTGCGGCCTGTGTACGTGCCCGGAGGTCCCTCACCCGTAGTCGGCGATGTCACCGCGGCGTCGGAGAGGAGGAGAGGAGGTGGACCGGCTTCATGAGGAGTAAAACGAAAACTCTGAGGCTGGCCATCTGCCGAGCCAAAGATGTCAGTAGAGAGGAGATGCTGGAGAGTCTCGAGCGTGACCCCTGGGGTCGCCCTTATCGTGCGTTGCGTCAAAAGCTCCGCACGTCGGCCCCCCCCCCCCCCTTAGGGAGACTCTCCAGCCCAGCTTCCTGCAGGAAGTGGTCGAGGGCTTATTCCCGCAGCGGGCGGAGCACACACCCCGTCGATGGCTGCATCAGCCGGAGACGACGGGGGCAGCGAGGCTGATGTTCCGTCCGTCAGGGAATCGGAGTTGGGGGCGGCTGTTCTACGGATTAGATCCAAGAACACTGCCCCCGGGCCGGACGGGGTTCCAGCCCGAGTGATGGCCCGAGCCCTCGACTACATGTCGGACCACCGCAGGGAAGTGTTGGACGCTAGCCTGGCGTCCGGACGCTTCCCTGAGCGCTGGAAGTGCGGGAAGCTGGTCCTGCTGAGGAAGCCGGGACGGCCTACCTATTCGGTCGCGGCCTATAGGCCTATCGTGTTGCTGGACGAGGCGGGTAAACTTTTCGAGAGGGTGCTCTCTGCCCGCATTGTCCGGCACCTCTGCGAGATTGGCCCCGATCTGTCGGACGCCCAATTCGGTTTCCGAGAGGGGCGTTCGACGATCGATGCCGTAATGCGCCTTAGGGCCGTGACCGAGGAGGCCGTGACCGAGGAGGCCGTGAGCTGCGGCGGAGTGGTGTTGGCGGTGTCCTTGGACATCGCCAACGCCTTCAATAGTCTGCCATTCAGCTGCATCAGGGAAGCGCTCCGCTACCACGGAGTGCCGGAGTACCTGAGGTAATAATAATAATAATAATAATATGATGACGCGGATGACACCTTACTTACGGCCCGGGGGGCTAACTTCCAGGAGGCGGCGCGCCTGGCCACCACGGGAGTTTCCCAGGTGGTCGGGCGCATTGAAGCGTTGGGATTACGGGTGGCCCTGGATAAGACGGAGGCCCTATTATTTCATGGGCCCCGTCGTGGTTCACCCGCCGGCGCCTCAATCGAGGTCGGCTCGGTCCTCGTACCGGTCCGGGCCCAGATGAGGTACCTGGGTCTGGTCCTAGACGGTAGGTGGCTCTTCGACGAGCACTTTTGACAACTTGGTCCGAAGCTGGTGGACACTGCCTCCGCCCTAGGGCGACTTGCCGGACGTCGCCTAAAGAGAGGAAAGTTTTGAGACGGAGCCCGCAACAGGAGCGGGCCGGCGCTGGGCCCCTCCCAGCGCCGGCCCGCTCCTGTTCCAAAATTTAAAAATTCTGGGTCACTTAATAAATTATTAATTTTAACGGACTGAGAGAGGCCACTGAGGTAGCCTTTGACAAGATGAAGCGCGAGGCCGCGAACTCCCATTTCTTCTAGCATGGTCAAGAGGTGGGGCACAGACAGTGTCAAACGCCTTAGAGAGGTCTAGAAAGATAGCTAAGTACTTAGACTTAGTGTCCAGTTTGGTTACAACGTGATCTATAATTGCAGCTACCGCATCTTCAGTTGATTTACCTCTTCTAAAGCCATATTGGTTTGGAGCTAGGATGTAAATGTTTCAAGGAACCTTACTAGACGTTTATTAATGATTTTTTCCAGTATTTTCGAGATCACGGGTAAAACCGATATAGGCTTATAATTATTGCCACTGTATCTGTCTCTACCCTTGAAGATTGGGTATACAACCGCTCTTTTAAAAACAGATGTAAAGCAGCCACTACTTATGGGAGTAAAGGACACCGACAGCTTTGTATGGGACTTGGGCCAAGGGGTGGACATTTTTATATTGAAATAAAAACGTTACTAGGTAGTAGCTGAAACTATGTAGAAACCAATAATATAATTAATTTAGTATCCAGGCCTATAAAAAAAAAAAAATTGATTTTTGCAAACATTTAATTTTAATTGTCGTCACCATTACTTTCATACACAATCAAAATATTATCCAGAAACTGAGCTGGAGGAGTAACATTTTCATACCTTGCCCAACTTAGATACCAGATTACGGACATAATGTGAGAGCAACAACCCACAGTTCTTCGACCAACAATGCAGTTACAGTAATACTCTTTAATTGCATTTAAATGCTCTATATTACTGTCAAATAATATATAAATAAAATATGTTTTCCTACTTATGTGTCTGCTTTGTATTTTGGCCCTTAATAATGTGCAATTGTCGGCTGAAGGAAGACTTGGCAAAAGGTTGCTGGCTCTTTCTATACAAACTTCGACTGTATATGAACCATCACTTCTTATGTGTTCTCCAAAATATGATCTAGCCTGTTTTATTTGATAAGTTCCACATGCTAACAAAACAAGTTCATTATATTCTAATCTTGGAAACATCAGATTATCCATACTGACATGAATGTCAGAGAATTGTGTCCGTCTCCTATTTAAATTATTTAATATGACATAATCAGCCATCATATTCTCCATATTTATTTTTTCTAGAATTCTGTTAAGTATCAAGCCTGCATCAGGTCTATCTGATATTCTAGCGTGGAACCTATTTATCAAGGCAGCAGCTATTCTATGTGACTAGCACTAAAATAATGAAGGGACTGACTATCATCTTCAATTATATGCAAATTGTCATTTCGTAGATGGAATTGGCAAATTCGACATTGCTGTGGGATATAATAATTATACTCTGTAAATATATGTACTCTCAGCCACTTGGGAATCCTCAATCTCTCTTCAGAGTTACAGCCAGGGAAAAAACATTGTGATTGGGTATCAGCCGCTCTTCTCAAATCCGGTAAATGGATGGTTCCTTCTGGATTCTGGATTTCACCTTCACCTTCACTAACTCTCTCCACATTTCGAGTAACTTGCCTACTAGCTCTTTGCCAACAAGGATGACAAATTCTGTCAGATGCTCTCAACTAAAACAAAAATAAAATGGTATTGGATATTTTCCTAACTTATAGAATGCAATATAATCCTTACTGCATGTCAACTTGTCTTATTTTTGCATAGGTACTCATTTTAATTGAACTAGATAAATAACACTAGCTATTTGCATATCTCACAGTATTATGGGGAGATCATAGGTTCACAGAACTTTACTTTTAAAGAAAACTACTGCAGGCTACTGTATTGCAAGAAGTAGTATAATTATGTTACACTTACACTTCATTTATTACTAAACTACCATTTTAAACATAATTATCTGTTATGAGAAATAAGAAAACTTACCTCGAGTGGATCAATCCAATGTACAATAACATTTCTTATGCGTCTCTCCCGCTCTGAGTCAATGTTAAGGTTATGAGACCTATGTCTCATAAGCGACGATTTGCAGCTTACACATAGTTGTCTCTGACGCCCTGAGTCAGAACTTGATGAGGCTTCTTCATTTGAGATTGACACATTAGGAGTGTTCAATGCCACAGTCCAACAAGAATGACATATTTGACTGTGACCTTCAATCTGTTGACAAATCAAAAATAAAAGTCAGCATTTATTACTTTTTGTTCATTAGATATATTATGCATTCAAAATAGTATTTAGTGCATTTGCATTCACTACCCATTTAAGTTGAAACATAAAATACTTACTACTTGCGGTGCAATCCATTGAAGAATTACATGTCGCACTTCAACTAAGTTAAGACTATGTCTCCTTCTATGAGTTACATCAGAAGCACAATTGATACAACGTATGGATTCATCATTATTAGGCATATTCAGAAAATCCGTGTTCAGGCATAAGTCCTCATGCAAATCAGGTTCAACATCCAATGAATTGCCAGGGTCAACATTTGAAGAGGGTACAGGGTCCAAAAGTAAGCCGGGGTTGTCGTGAGAAGAATTATTAAAATCCATTTTGAATACAATATCCAAAAATAAACAAATAACAAATAGTAATACCGTGCGCGCCTAAGCCAATGCCAGATATCACATTAGTCGTTGAAATGTGGTTAGAGTAAGAAAAAAATATACCCATGTGCTTATTAATATTCTTCATCATAATTTATTTTTAGACATATATTTTGTCTTAAAATGAGATACATATATATATAGAAAATATAAATAATTATATCTTGTAGGTATTACAGACTTCAAAGTACTTTTTAAGTGAGCTATAATTTATTAGTGTGTTTTTTTAATCACTTTTTCCACTACTTATTTTTTGTATGCAACACTTCGACACGTTTCGCGCACAAAATCAATGGATGTACGTCATAAATAATGATAAATATTTTGAAATACTTTTTTTATATATGTTCACTTGATACTACCAAATTGTACTCATAATTATTTTATAATAAAAGAAAATTATGACCATTTTCATTTATTTATAAAACTGCTGTCCGCACCTTGGCCCAAATCGGTCAGCCTCCTTTTGAGGCCAATTGCTGGCCAACGTTTGCAAAAAAGCTATTGACATTTCTGCGTTTAGAGAGGATGTAGACTAATTTTGAATTATTTTTTTATGATACCAAACGGTCAGCCGCCAAATCAGCGTCCTGGCAGTTCATTATTTCGCTAAATTCCAAGGAAAGTATGCTTGTAATGACCGAGGGGTAATCGACAGAAGTGCAATAAAATTTAGGCGTAGCAGATAAACGTTTATGGTTAAGACATATGAGTATTGGTTTGTGATCGGTTATGTATGTATCAATGACCATTGTCGTAGTATCTAAATTCGATTTGATCATAGCATGATCAATTCAGGAGTTAGCACGCGTAGGGAATACGTGAGAAGGTAAAAAACCATTTGACGCTACCATATTTAGGTATTCACTTGTTTGTTGGGTTATGTTATTAGGGGTAATGTCTATGTTAATGTCTCCCACAACAAGTAATTTTTTTTGATCTGTAATTGACGATAAAGTACGGTCTAGTTCAGTAATAAAATTGTCAAATTTCCGCACTTAGGGTGGTGGTGAACACACACACTATGTTGGTGTTTGCGTCCCCTAAGTGACACACCAATTTTCCTTTATGTCTTCTACCGATTGAAAACGGGTGCCACGAAGTGGTAATTTGAGTTTAGGAAAAAGAAAGAAGTCGGCTAGAGCCATATCTGGTGAAAATTGTGGTTTCTCGATGGTATTTGTTGAGTGTTTGGTCAAAAATTCGTTTACAATTATGGCCTTGTGCGACGGCGCATTATCGTGGTGCAAAATCTAAGAATTTTCTTGCCAGAAATCTGGCCTTTTTCGTCGAATTTGCTCTTTTGAATGCCGCATAACGCTCAAATAATATTCTTTATTTACCGTTTGACCTTCCGGCAAGAATTCCGAGTGCACAATACCGCGATAGTCAAAGAAAACAGTCAATATGACTTTGACTTTTGATCGACTTTGGCGTGGTTTTTTTGGTTTCTGTTCAGTTGGAAGGCGCCACTCCGAAGCTTGTTGACTAGTTTGCATGTCAAACTCGTAAATCCACGTCTCGTCACCAGTAACAATGCGTTTCATGAATGTTGGGTCGGAATTGACTCGTTCCTGCATGTCCTCAGCGACTCTTATACGATTGAGTTTTTGGAGAAAATTCAGGTCTTTTGGGACTAGCCGAGCGGTAACATGTTTCATACCCAAATGATTAGTTAAAATGGTACGGATCGACTCGTGAGATACAGAAAGTTCGGCGGCTATCTCTCTCAAACTTGAATGAGGATTTTCAGTCACTATTTCCTTCACTTTTGCGATCTTAACTTCAGTTGCAGACGTTGATGACCTCCCGTGCGATGCAAATCTTCCATCACGTCTCGACCGCTTTTGAATGCCTTGTTCCACTCATAATCAAGTGTTTTTGATAAAGTCGATTCACCGTAAGCCTTCTGTAACATTTTCAGTGACTCCGAACACGAAATTAAATTGGCGATGCAAAATTTAAGACAAACTCTTTGTTCGATGTTTGTGTCCATTATGAAATTCGCAATACACACTAGATATGATATAACTAAAAACAGCACTGTATTTAATAAAAATAACAAATGCAACTCAAACTCCGCCCTAAAATGAAAAACAGTTGTGCCAATCTAACAATACCATAAACAAATCATCCATTACCGATACTTTTTTGACTGAATGTATGTACCAAATTCGATTTAACAACACCGTCGTTTTGGTTTCTAGGCAAGCTTGTGTGATAAGTTGTTTAGCCCTGTAGCATGGGAATTGTCAAGTTTACATTGCGCCCCCATATGTAAAAATCATTATTTTACATGTAATTTTAAATGCTATGGAGGAATACAACAAATTTATTGAAATTGCAATTGACGCTACAAATGTTAAGGTGCAAAATATTTATGGAATTAGTTGATACTGTCAAGAGACTTTTTAGAGATTCAGGAGTACAATTGTGTGAATTTGGAACACAAAAAAAAAACAATATCGTCCATAGTAACAGAATCAATGGTTGCTAAATTCTGTGAATAGTGCACAGCTGTGAATATTTATAATATTGGCGCCTGTTTGTGATTTATGTGTAGTGAGATATGAGTGTAGGTTATAACTATTGTTTGCACAAAATTTTAGTTGTATACAAAAACAAAAAGACAATTTTTCACAAACAAACCTATAAGTAAGCAACTGAGTTACGACTATACAGAAATATGAAAAAAATAAGGTAACAAAAAGCAATTAGTGAAAAATCTTTCTCAAATATGCGGTTATTTCGATTAAACTATTCTTTGAGTAATTGTTGAAGAGACTCAGAGCAGTGTATAATAATGGTGTCCTTTCCTTCGCACTCTTTGAGAAATACTTTTCCATTACGAAACCAACAAAATTTATAATTGTACGTCTTACAAAAGTTACGGGACCCATAAAATAACCGCCGAGAGCTACCAGGTAGGTGCTCAGCAACACAAATGGGAGTAAGTTGCCCGCTGATGCCAATGTGTCCCGTATTTTCAGTAACTTTTCAGAGGAAGGCAGACCCTTATTAAAGTTGCGTGTAGCATTCAGTACTAGACTTTTCAGTGGTACACTCAAAAATTCAGCCACAATTGGTCTGTTGGTGCCTTCTTTTCTTGGAAGACGATATACGTCACGCAGCTCCGAAGTTTTTACAAGAACTTGTACGGCGTTACAGGTTTAGATGACAGTAGAAGTTAGGTCACTGGTAGTTTCTTTATCACCTTGGGGCACATTTCTGATATCTAAGGTGGAAGATCGATAACTCTGCTGCAGGTCGCTGACCTTACGTTCCAATTGTAGTATATATTAGGTCCTTACATATGAAATTAGCGTTTTGTCGTACTGACCACTTTCATCTGAAATATCTCCTCTTTGGATAAGAAGTCCAAATTCAGATATATAAATTCATTTAGCTGGTACGTTTGAGTTTTGAAAACAGTCATTCATTTGTTTTTTCCTCATTATTTTTTTCTTTGGCGTCGCTTATTACCGCACAATGGAAAACATGAAATATCTTTATATTTACGAGTTCTACCGTGGCACCAGTGCTGCAGAAACAGCTCGAAGGATTAATGATGTGTACGTCGCTGGTGTCGCAAAAGAAAGCACGGTACGTTTTCGGTTTCAACGTTTTCGTTCTGAAAATTTCGACCTTCAGAACCAACCCCGTGGACGGCCGGAGACCAAAGTGGAAAATGAAGAATTAAAGGCTACTGTGGAAGCGGATCCATCACAAAGCACTTCAGAGATAGCTGCAGGCTTCGGGGTAAGTTATAAAATTGTATTAATCCACTTGATGCTTCAAGTGGATTAATACCATTTAAATCGGGAAAGTAAAAAAACTTGAATGATGTGTACCTCATGAATTGAGTGAACCGAACTTGCAAACACGTGTCGACTGCTGTGTTACTTTCAACCGACACAATAATGTTGTGATGAAAAGTGGATACTGTACGATAATCGGAAGCGCTCGTCGCAATGGCTGAACCCTGGACTGGAGACCCACCCAAATCCTGCCCTAAACGAAAATTGACTCATAAAAGTTACTTGTGAGTGTTTGGTGGACTAGCGCCGGTGTCGTTCACTATAGCTTTCTTAAATCTGGCCAAACGGTTACGGCAGATATCTATTGTCAGTAACTGCAAACCATGAAGGAGGAACTAGCTGCCGACTATACAACCGCAATTGGTTAATTGCTCTAGGCCACTGCCGCTTCACCACAACGCAAGACCACACACTGCACAACAAACAACCACTAAGTTAGATGAGCTACAATTGTAATGTCTGCGACATCCACCGTACTCCCCGGACCTTGCTCCAACAGATTACCATTTTGTCCGGAATTTGGACAACTTCTTACAAGGAAAAAAAATCAACTCAACGATGCGGCAGTCCAAACCGCCTTCAAAGAGTTTATTGATTCTCGCCCCCATGTTTGTTTTAGAAAAGGGAGGGGAGTAAAGGGTAGTTCATCTACCTATGAGATGGCAAAAGTGCATAGATAACAACGGTGCATACTTTGATTAATTAAATATATTTACAAAAAAAAATGACTTTATATTCCACCCGTACAAAACGCCAATTTCATATGTAAGGACCTAATAGTTACGCTGTTCTAACTTTTCTTTTTCTAATTTCTCCAACGCTTGTGGCATAGTCTCGTAACTATTGTTCATAAATTCTAATGCCTTATCTATATCAGAATTTGTTCTTTGTATGTTGAGATTTTGTTTTTTAACCTCAGCGATGTCTTTCGACAGTTTAGTAAGAATTAAGTCCTGTTCCGTCTTTCATGTACTCAGCATGGTCGATATAGAATCTTGAAACAACTTATTTATTTATTTATTTATTTATTTACATGACACACAATACAACTATTTTTACAGGTTTTGTACCTAATACAATAGTGTAGCCATTTCTTGTTACAAACATATATAGTAGTAAATAACACTTATTTTATAAACAATTTTAGCAACCTCATTCATCACTACAGCCAGACACACAGTCACACTCATATACTTCCAATCACACCCATCCCAGATAAACCACTCCCAGACACGGCACATACTGACCCGCCTATCAAACAACCACGCGTCCCGGGCGGGCTCACTAGGCCGACAGGCCTCACGTATTACAAGTCCATGTTATAGCAAATAACATTTAACGCTACTCTTGTGAATTCACTCAGAGCACAACAGAATATGTCTATCTCGCTGGCTATTAGGTTTAATGTGCGAAGTGCGCGCGTCAGTGGCGCCTGGCTTAGAAGATTGGTACGGGCGCGCGGCTCCGCCAGCAATCTCGGTTGTCGCCGTCGCCACACATACCCGTCTGGCACACAAAAATACACCTGTCCCAATAGGTCAGCATTATGTACTTTCCCCCTAATTATTTTGATGATATATGTGGTGAGTGCGAGTTCCCTTCTAGCACTCAGAGTGTTGTATCCCACCATTCCCACTATAAATAAAGTTGGGTACATTAATGGGTAGAGTGGGTATACACCATACCGACGCAAATATAGATATCTCAAAAATTTGTTATGTACCCGCTCCACCATGAACCTATATTTAGATTCATGAGGAGCCCAGATAACTGCGTTACATTCTAGCTGACTTCGGACCAGAGCATTATACAGGGCAATAACCGCGCCAATATTTGTGAACTGTTGAACCGTGCGAAGGATAAAACCTAGGTTCCTGTATGCTTTCTTACAAATTTTGGTGATGTGATTGCGAAACGTTAGCGCAGTGGTAAAATTTACCCCTAGGTCCCTAACTTCTGTGACCCGTGTGAGCGGCGTTCCGTCTATATTATAATTATGTACCACAGGGCTGCGTGCGCGAGAGAAACTAATTATCACGCATTTTGAGGTGTTAAATTGTAGGAGGTTATCTCTACTCCAATCCACTACCCTGTCTATGTCCCTTTGCAACCTTTTACAGTCATCCACGCTTTTTACAGCAAAAGAGAGCTTGAGGTCATCAGCAAACAGTAAGCATCTATCGTCTTGAACCACTCTTGTCAAGTCATTTATCATAATTATAAACAATAGTGGTCCGAGATTACTGCCCTGACTCACGCCAGATCGCGTAAAATATGGTTCTGAGACTTGTCCCGCGTATTCTACATACTGCTGCCGATCGCTCATATAGCTGGCAAAAAAAACTAAGCAAGTGGGGGGTAAACCCAACCACGGCTAACTTTTTAAGCAGGACGTCATTGTTTACCAGATCAAATGCCTTTTTAAAATCAAAGTAAGCCGAATCAATCTGTCCCCCACTGTCCACTGTTGGCACAATATGAGCCATGTAGCTGAGAAGGTTACTAGTGGTGCTTCTCGCTGGCCGAAAACCATGTTGGGCATCGGCAAGTTGTGCACTTACCTGATGAAATATGCTTGTGTGGATTGCAGCTTCAAACACCTTTGCCGGAGTCGATAGTACTGCAACCGGCCTGTATCCATCTACTTGTGCCCCCAGACTTCCCTTCGGCACGGGCACCACGCGGGTTACTTTCCATCGCTCCGGAAACACTGCCGCCTTTAGGCACTTATTATAAATATCCAAAAGCGGCTCCGCTAAAACCGACCGACAATCCTTAAATATATAAGGCGAAATGCAGTCTGGTCCTGTGGATCTTTTAGCTTTAAGTTGTTGGAGTCATTCAGTTGCAATTGGTCAATGTGAACGCGAGCCGAGCTATTGTCGCTGCCCGCTTGTGATATAGCTGCGCTCACATTTAACTCGGCCCGCTCCGCACTATAAACCGAATAAAAATAATCAGCGAAATCTTTAGCACATTGGTCATCCGTTAACGCTTCCCCATTTATTTACTTAAATTCATTTACAGGTGAAAAGTCTGGCCTAAAACGTTTATTTCTCATAGCCACGTTACGTTGTTCGGACGCAGGGAGTAAATACGTAACAGGTGTACTCATCACTTCTTGGTTATCAGTATCCAGTAACAACTGTGCGCTACAAACATATTCTAATGAGTTATTAAATATTTGTACTTAATAAATATAAATTTACGCAATGGCTTTAAAGCGTCGTACAACTGACAATCGCTAGCCTCGTCTGACTAGTAATGTTACGAGCTAACTCTCTTTCACTCTAGCTTAAATATTTACAATTTTTAACAGCCAGCAACCCTTATTTGCGGCCAGATTTATTTAGGCAACCATATATCATGATAAACTGAAAAAAAATAGCTTTAACTTGATAAATAAATAATAGACGTAGGTACGTTAAGAACGTATAAATGACTCAAAATCATACCTGTGTACAGCTGGATGCGAAGAGGTGCGGCCGAGTGCGCAACGGCAATCGTTATTTTTCAGTCTTTTTATATGACGGAGGACCGATGTCTGGGTTGTTTTTAAATAGAGTGACGTCAACAAAGCTTGTCAGCATTCTTTAGATTGTCATGGTTTTCCCTTATAAAAGCAAGTAGTAGTAGTAGTAATAACAACAACAACAGTAAACACCACTAAAGATGTCTACCTAGTTCTTACACACAGTCGTACATAGATCCGTACAGTAGCAAATAAAGATAACAGTAAATACAGTTATGTTGCGACTGCGTGTTAACTAAACGCACTATAACGGGCAGCAGCGCGGCGTGCGGGGGGGACTACCCGGACGTGTGCGGCGAGTGGGGGATCGAGCCCGAAGGAGCGCGAGGACACATCCAACAGCCGTGGCTCGCCTTGGGACATCACCGTAGACGGCCCGACTCTTAACACTTCAACCTCACATTTGATAACGTGTGAAGACCTGGCGATTAAAATACCAGTAATACAGTCCACTGCCATTTTATTCGTTGTAAATAAGATTTGATTAGTTTTGAACGCACTTTTAAGGATAAGTATTTATTTATCTTGGAACGTTACTTTTTGCCCTTTTTGACGTTTCAGCTATCACTACATTCTCTATACTCTGTGTCATGTTTTTGTCCTCGCTGTGTATTAAATTAAATCTAATCGCACCTTGTAATTTACTGTGACAATTCAATGTTCCCATATTCCATGAAGTAATATATGCTGAGAGCATTGTGAACCTACAAGGCATTTTTATTTCCACATCGTGTCAGAACCACAACACCACGGAACTTCAGGTTATGGGCCCAGGACCTGGAATACTACGAGGAGGTTTTATCTTGCCACAGGTATTTATCTTCACACACACCGATAAATACACACAATGGCCGAGAACGGCGGAAACAACCGCGATGGTGACAATGGCAATAGTGGTTGCCAATCACTCGGCATCATCACCGGTGGGTGCCAGGTGGAAAGACTGGAAGGTTCACATAATTATAATAACTGGAAGTTTAGTCTGAAAATGCTCTTAACTCTAGAGGGACTTTGGAAGGTCGTTATTGGTGAAGAGACTGATACCACTAAAGATCAGCGAGCGCTAGCACGGATTTGTCGCACACTTCACTCAAGCTGCTACCAGTTTGTTAGACAAGCTAAAACTAGTAAAGAAGCATTTGGAAGCTGGAGCAAAGTTTATGAAGACAGTGGTCTGTATCGCCGCGTTCTCCTTCTCCGACGACTACACAGGATTGAGTAAACGTCTTATTCTTCTATGAGCGAATACATTGAACACACTATGTTACTTGTACAGCAGCTTGCCGACATCAATAGAAAAATCGATGACGAAGAGGTGGCAGAAATCTTGCTCTCGGGCTTGCCTAAGGAGTACGATGCGCTCGTTTCCAACCTTGAAACCGCGTTTATGACCGGCAGTCTATCGAGTGAAATTGTCAGAGCACAACTACTACAGGAAGAGCTCAGGAAAACCAGCACCACTAGTACTTTAGACAGTGCAGCAAACAACACAGCTTTTATCTCAAAGAAGAAGACTGTCATATGTAATCATTGCAAGAAGCAAGGTCACACCCGGAATAAATGTTTTAAACTTAAACGGGAGCGGAAGAAGAAGAAAGAAGATCATTCTTTCATGGCCTCCGCTTTCCTTGCAACGAACAACGAGTGGTTTGTGGACAGCGGCTGTTCAGCGGCTCTTTGATCGAATCGTAATCGGCTTTTTTATAATTTAATTTAATAATCGGGCAGTGTTGCATATGAGAGAATTTCAAGTAAGGAAAAATCATAGCAGTGAAAGGAGGGTGATAGGAATCTATTGGGACTAAACAGTCGGCTGCTTGAGATAAACTACAGTTATCATTTGAGATTAGTAAGTCGAGTGTTCTGTTGCTTATATTAGGTATTTTATTATATTGTTCTGCGTTCAATTCAGAAATAAAATTAAATAAAGACTGACTAACAGATGAACCCTCTACACAGCCCAAGTCAACAGTGCTACTAAGTGACCAATTAATATTAGGGAAATTAAAATCACCCATTGTATAAAAAAATTGTGTGGAAAGACTATTTAGCACTATAGACAGCACATCAAAGTATGAATTATAAATATCTACAGGTGTTCTAGGGGGTATGTATACAGCGCTTATAATAATCAAGTTAATATAGATAACAAGGTATGGAAACTCGTGGAGCGGCCGCAGGGCGAAAATGTCGTGAAATGTAAGTGGGTGTATAAACGTAAACACGACGCTTCTGGTAAGTTTAGCAAACACAAAGCTCGTCTGGTTGCCAGAGGTTTCACACAAATACGTGGCATCGATTATTACGATACTTTCTCACCCGTTGTTAGGCACTCTACTATGAGAATCTTGTTTTCATTGGCAGCAGAGCTCGACTTAAATATTGACCATGTAGATGTCGCCACCGCCTTCTTAAATGGAGAGCTCGATGAGGTCATCTACATAGAGCAACCCCCAGGTTTTATTCATGATAAAAATAAAGTATGTTTGTTACAAAAAGGTATATACGGTCTTAAGCAGGCTAGTCGTATATGGAAACTTAAGGTCCATAATTTATTAACATGTAACGGCTATAAGCAGAGCAAGTGTGAGCCCTGTGTTTATACTAAGAAAGTAGGTAGAGACTTAATTATAGCGGCATTGTATGTCGATGATTTTTATGTATTTTATAGCTCTACAAATGATTTATTACCTTTATTAGAGAAAAAATTTGCTGTTAAAAATCTGGGAGAGTTAAAGAGTTGCTTAGGAATTAAAATAGGTAGAGATAGAACTAAAAATTTTATTAAACTTGACCAGACAGAGTATATTAAACAATTGTTGGTTCGATTCGGAATGCAGAATTGTAAGCCGGTCTCTACCCCTATGATAACAAATTGTAAATTGCAAAAAGCTGTATCTGGGGGCCTAGATGAGAATATTTACAGGTACAGGGAACTATTAGTTAGTTTAATGTATCTTTCCGTTTGTACTAGGCCTGATATAGCATTCGCATGTAGCCAATTAAGCCAGTTTAACCACTCTTTTGACTTAACTCATTGGCAGGCAGCTAAACGCGTCTTACGTTATTTGTCTGGTACACTAAATTATTGTCTATGTTTTTATAGAACACGTAATTTAGAATTGATGGCATACTCGGACGCGGATTGGGCTAACGACATGGTCGATCGTAAGTCTTATACTGGGTTTATCGTCAAACTGGGTCGCAACGTTATTAATTGGGAATCGCGTAAACAACGATGCGTGGCGTTGTCCAGTACCGAGGCCGAGTATCTCTCCATAGGAGATGTGTGTAAAGATCTTTGTTTCATAAGCAATTTTCTTTCTGAAATTTTGTCTGATTATACTTTTAAAATCACTTTGTATAACGATAGTCAGGGTGCTCACAAGCTGTTAGAGTGTAAAGAATTTTCACATAAGCGAACTAAGCATATTGATCTTCGTTATCTCTTTGTCAAAGATTTAGTACATAAAGGTTTCATGACTGTAAAATACTTACCAACAGGAGAGATGGTGGCCGATGTATTAACAAAATCTCTAGGTATACTAAACATAAACAATTTGTTAGAGATTTGAATTTATTATAATAAGACTCTGTATATATGTGTTAATGCGCATGTGTTTGTGTAATTATATGTTTGTAAAATAGATACATTAGCATGTAGAATTATATAAATGCATGTATAGAGACTAAACACGGTGATTTTCAGAGCGTTTAGGAAAAGAAAATTTTGAATTATTTATCAATAACAGAAGCTATATATAACGGCAATTTAATAAAATATATATATTTTTTATCATCAAAGTCGATATTCATATCGTTTACAGAGAAAAAGTGAGAACCAGTAGTAGGGCTATTCAATCACACGTAGGTAAATACTACAAATAGAAATACTATGCGTTTTAATATCGAGTCAGATAAAATCGTATTCGCCAATAAAAACAAAGCTACCGAGTTGCGCCGGAGACGTCCAACCAATGACGTATGCCCCGTAGGCGTAAGCGCGGGACTCACCTGTAATCGTGAGGCGTCCTTCGCTTTCAGTCGGTCAGTAATACCATAACATCGTGACGGCACGCTACATTGATTAGCGTTAAAATAAGTCGACAGTACGAATTTTCAAACGTGGAGTACTTGGCAATGGTACAGCTGTAGGCTACTGCCAACTACAACTTGGAAGAGGCTCGGCGTTTGTATTCCCAGCCGGAGCATTTAAATGCACTACGGCTACGTGGAATTGAAAGCCCTCAAATTCCCTCCACACCTACCGTCTTGGCTGCACGACTTCTCGACCACGGACAATTTCGTGCGGCGACTCATGCTTGCGCATGAGTCGGCGCACGGTCATGGACGTTTAAATTATTATTCGCCGGCGTGTAGTGCGTGCATACCTGGACAATGAGTTTAGTGATCGGTGGATAGGTCGAGGAGGGCCTGTGCCTTGGCCACCTAGAAGCCCGGACTTAAAGCCCCTGGATTTTTTCTTATGGTCGGAAATAAAAAGACTTGTTTATACACGGGAATATGAAAGCCGTGATAATTTACGCATTGCGATAGTGGATGCTTTTGATAAAGTGAAAAGTGATAGAGACACATTAAGAAAATTAAAAAACAATTGCATTAAACGTGGACGTTTGTGTATTGAACGCAGCGGACTCCATTTTGAGCAGTTGCTTCGATACAGAGAAGTGTAAATAGTGTAAATAAACTGTAAATAGGGTACCTATGTAAGTTAATTATTCTGTAGATAGCTCCGATTTTTTAAATACGAATGAAATATTAATACCTACAGTCCGTTGATAAATTGATTTGTTTTGAAAAGAACAATCGTGGTTAATAATCGAAAAGAAGTTTAAATAAAATAGGTATTTCCGACGGTCCTAAGCCCGTGTAAAGTATGAAGGAAAAACTGGCGTCTACCTACGTAAGTACTCGCTAGCTCGCGCCTATAGGTATACTTTTATCAGCTGCTGTTAGCGTCAGCGGTGCGCAGCGGCCGCCGAAACGCGCACGGACGTGTTTTATTCATATAAGATAATGAATGAATGAACAGTCCATTACTACTTTCCAAGTCTATCGAGTAAAAATGAATATTAAAACTGAAACTTTTTTTTTTAGTCAAAATTACAATTGATTTAACCATTTTTATTGGTACTATAGATGTTTCCAAATTAAAATGTTTCGTTTCCAGAACGCCTATTAAATCATCGTGTATAGTTTTTGTATTGAAACTATTCAAATCTTAAGGGGAAGTGTTGTAAATAAGATTTGATTAGTTTTGAACGCACTTTTAAGGATAAGCATTTATTTATCTTGGAACGTTACTTTTTACCCTTTTTGACGTTTCCGCTATCACTACATTCTCCTAATTATTCTTTAAGTGCTTAATTTGACTGTCGGAAGTTATACCTAAGCTTTAATGCCTATATATTTTATAATTCTGCATACCTACATAGTACCTACATATGCCAAAAAAAAAAGAGAAATCCGTCGGCTAAAATAACATAATAACATTTATTTCATAGTAAAGTTTTACAGTTTCATTACATAGGTTATCATAATAATTAGGTATATAACTTAGGCTATAATTAATTGGAGTGATTGCTGTTCTCCTAGATAGGCAACTAAGTTGCCTGTGTTTAGGAGTTACAGTCCCTCAAGTGCGCATAAGGGTTGTGAATGTCGTGTGCGTAGCGTGCGTGCGCATGTGTGTGTGTGTGTGTGTGCGTGTACGTGTGTGTGTGCGTGAGTGTATGTGTGTATGAGTGCGTGTGTGTATATGCGTGTGGTTAGGTGTTTATGGCCTTACTTGGTTTCAATTTTCGTGTTAATAATAATATATATTGTGCTTAACCGTTTAGGAATTGCTCTGTTTCGTCATAATTCAGGTTTTGGAGGTAGTATTTAACAGTCTTTGACAGTAGATGTTTGGGCAAATGATAGATAGGGCACACTGCATTAAGCTTGTTATAAACAGATGGACCAAGGTAGGAAGAAAATCTTTTAAAGAAAGTTGAGCCCGCAGGAGGGATTGAACAAATTCGGTCTTTACGACGTTTGTTAATCGGAATAAATTTTGGACTGCATCACACGTAGATTTGTTTCTACGGAAGCCAAATTGTTGGGTTGAAAGCAACTTAAAGTGCTCCAGGTAGCTGATCAGTCTCTTATTTATAAGTCGTTCAAGTATCTTGGATAAAGCACTAAGTACAGCTATGGGTCGATAGTTGTTTGGCGACTGTCCGTCTCCACCCTTAAAAATCGGATGAATGATGGCTATTTTGAAAGAGGTAGGAAAAATAGCTGTTTCAAAACAGAGGTTGAAAATATAGCTTAATGAGGACACTATAAGTACATTATATCGTCTAAGGAATGACAGGGGAATACCATCCCAACCTACAGCAGCAGTCACCCTTAGTGTGTTTATCACAGACGAAATTTCAACGGGGTCTGTTGGCTCTAAGACGAAGGAATTATTATGCTTTGAAGTGCAATTAGGTGGTGTACTTGATGAAGTGTAGATGTTTTGTATTTTTTCGGCGAGATTTTTTCCAATGTTTACGAAAAATTGGTTAACACTATTACAAGACTGTTGAGGTGACGTCGAGAGTGATAACAGTTTGTTTGACATATTAGTAGGTTTGCTTGTGTTTGTTATAAGTCTAATAGAATCCCAGAGTTTTTGGGGCTGTGACTTGCCTTAATTAGCTCTTGTGTGTCATACTGCCTTTTTACTTTTTTTAGAATAGTTGAGCAAAACTTTCTGTATCGTTTATAGGTGGTGAGAATGGTAATATCATCTGGGGCTTGTTTAACTTTTTTGTGAAGTAAATCTCTATGTCGTATACACCGTAAGAGGCCTGGTGTTATCCATGGTTTAAGCACTCTTTTCCTAGCAGAGACTTTAACAGTAGATGTACATTTGGCTATAGCATTTTTAACTATTTTTATAAAGTTGTCGGTTGCATTATTTGGGTCTGACATGGAGAAAATGGGTGTAAAATCTGTATTTTCCATAAGTTGGTCAAGCGCAACATAATCGACCCTGCTAACCTCCCTTGGACTAGCTTCTTTAATTATGTTTTTGGCCATACAGAGCAAGGTCGGGTAGTGATCGGTTATCGCCGTTTCGAAGAGGAATGTAATAGTTTGAAAAGTTGTTCTCAACATTAAGTGGTCAATGCAGTTCTTGTCTCGCGTGGGTTGAGCATGTGCTGGGAGAAAACCGTGATAGGCCAAAAATGTAAGGTAAGATTGACTGCGTGTGTCGTTAGTCATAGGTTTAATGTCGATATTGATATCGCCTGTTAGAACTACAGACTTATGGCTGTTGAGGGTTGATAGGATATTGTTAAGGGCAGATAAGAAAGGGTCAATTAGGTGATTAGAAGGGGAGCGATATACACAGATTATTGACATGGAGTCTAACGTAATTAGCAGACCAGAGGCCGTTTTACAAAAGTTGGGCTCTTCACATGTGGCCGTTATTGTAGATCTGAGATAAACCACAACACCATCGTTTTGGTTTTGATGATTGTTTGTTTTAAACGAGGCAAAGCCCTGTAATATTGGGATGTTAGTATTGCTGTCACATTTAAGCCAACACTCCGTCAGCACCAGAATGTCACAGTCGATATCGAGGCGCTTCAGTAGTGTTTGTAGTTCTAGAAATGCTTGAAAATAAAATAAATGCTTGATTAATACATTAAATGCTTAATTTAACTATCGTAAGTTTTACTTAATGCTTTAACTGTGTATATATTTCACACATTTACATACTACCTACATATTCTTTCAAAGCACATAGAATTGTAAGCTTTTGTAATTTTATTTATTTAGCGATTCAATTAGCACCGCTTTCGGTTTTCTTTTAGGTGTGATGTATAGTAATTATTATCTATAGTTTGTTTACCGTTAGATTGTTACCTGAACAGCTGTTTAACAAACGTCGGCCGGCGCGCGGGTGGCCGGTCGTCTATTGTTCTCATTTACGTAAAACTCGGTGCATATAAGAAATAAGTTTCTATTTATTAGTCCTTCCGTTTGCTTTGCGTTTACTTTCGATTGGATTATTTTTATTGCTATGGCAGAAACAAATGTAAGCAAGCTAGTTAAACGACGCGCCGGACTTAAGTCCAGGCTTACAATTTTTAATAATTACATTACGTTGCTTAAAAGCTCAAAACAACTTAGTAGCTTGCAATTATTAGATTTAGAAGATAGATTACATAGATTTGATGCCGTAGGTATATGCTACCTTTGACAACTTACAGCTGGACATCGAAATGTTGTCAGATGACCCAGACAATGAGTGTCTGGAACGCGAGCAGTTCGAAAACCAGTTTCACAGTTTAATAGCTGATGCCCGAAGTCTTCTTGGCGCACAGCCGACTAACCAGCACAAGATTCAGGTGGGTGGTACGGAGACGAGTTCCGAGGATGCACAGGCAGGTGGTTCCAAATTTAATTGCATTAGATTACCAAAAATTTCATTACCTACTTTTAATGGTCACTATCAGCACTGGCTCGAGTATAGGGATACCTTTATATCGTTAATCCACTCAAGATCAGATATGGATAACATTAATAAGTTGCATTATCTTCGTGCATCTCTTAAAGGCAGCGCCTTGCTGGTAATTGATAGCTTGGACGTGAAGGGCGATAATTACGCAAACGCCTGGAAATTGTTATGTACTAGGTATGACTATAAGAGGTTACTTCTCAATAATCATGTTCAAGCCTTGTTCAATGCCGAACACATACAAAAAGAGTCCTCCCGAGCTATTCGTTACCTTATATATCTTACTAATAAAAATCTACGTGCCTTGTCAACATTAGACCAGCCTACACAGCATTGGGACACATTGATCATTCACATGATGGCTGAAAAGCTCGATGTGACCACTTTTAGGGAGTGGGAAACGCATAGGAATACTCTCAGTGATCCACCTACACTTATATAAATAAATCATCTAATAATATTTACAAAAAAATCATTAAATTGCCCCATGTGTAATGAAAGTGATTTTTTATTTAATTGTGACACATTTAAATCTCTTTCTATTGAGGATCGAATAAAAAAGGCCAAACATAGTAGGGTTTGTCTAAATTGTTTACGACCAGGTCACATGGAAAATAAATGTAATCTTGTTGCATGTAAATATTGTAAGAAAAAGCATAACACGCTTTTACACTTACATATTACAGAACCTCGTGAGTCTACTGTTCCAGTCAACAGTCTTGTAAATTCAGCTCAGTTATAGCAGTTGAATACTCCTCCACACGTCTTGCTTTCCACAGCGCGAGTGAAGGTGGACGACTGCAGGGGCGTCGAGCATATTGCCAGAGTGCTACTCGACAATGACAGTACTGCCAATTTCATAACCTTATCTTTCTGCGGTATGTGTGTATATGTATGTCTGTGCATAAATAATTCTAGTTACTGTAAACCTCTTGACTTCTAAAAATGGAGTAGCGCCGATAAAGTCCACGACGATGCCTTGTCTGGAGCTTTGTGGAGCCTTGCTCGCTGTAAGGCTGTTTACTAAAGTACTAGTGTTGATATGATTCCTTTGGTGTTAGGCGGAATAAAACGAGAGTGGACCATATAAATAATTATTTAAAACACTGGTTAGGTACAGGGTTGTCGTTGCCGGGAAAGGAATATAAAAATATGAAATGTATATAAGGACCGCGAGCGGGTATGTTTCTTATTCGCTTCGATCAGCTGAGTGCCGCGCTTGTGGCCGGCGTCCCCTCTCTTTCTCTCTCGCTGCCGATGTCATTGAGCTGTCGTAAGAGAGTAGATATATTCTTTGTCCTTGAGCACGTGTTGAATGCATGATTCAACAACTCGCCTCTTGTAACAGTTATTTTTTTGTACATTTGTTGGTCTTGTTAAAAGCTACATCTATTAGCCGCGTTGCATTGTTTTTAATTTATCTAAGGTAGTTTATAACTACAGTTTTGATCTTCTGTGTTCACTGATGTTAAATGTCAAAGTAAAATGTTGAAGAGGGGTTATTTTCTGGAAGCTTCGTTAACCGAAGATATATAAGTCCGGCTTTCTGCCACGGGAGACACTGCTATCTCGTGCCTTCCGATCTTATATAGTGTTTTGATTGCTGTGTGATTTGATTTTCTTAATATATTATCTGTTTAAAGTACCCACACTGAAGTGGTGAGTATGTTCTTAATTCTACTTAAACCTATTTGTTTCTGGAACCTGTTTAATTATATGAGTGCTAATCCATTCGTAGGGTCCCAGATTTCGGGCTCAAGACGGTCAGTCTCAGACGGCGTGCTTGCTCTTTTGTGGCCTTCTGGTACAGACTCAAGTTTCTTGGTACCCTCTGGCAAGGCTGGTGATTGCGCGGCTCACGACGCAAGCGGACAGCCGTACCCAAGAGTTACGTACTTAAACTTATAATTACAAATTTGTTAAACTTTTATCCATATCCAATATAAATAGCTGACTCGGGCGGAAGAGGAAGTAACCTCCTGGAGGGACGACGAGGAGGCACCGAGCACCATCAGCTCGGCTCTGACGCGCTCCGCTGCGGTTTTTTTTTATACCCTCTGATTTTTTTTTTATTGTAAATTTAATTTTGTTTTGAAATATACATGTATGTATGACTGAGGTGTAAGTTGTTTTCCTCTAAAGAGTCCCGTAGGTTTCCCACACGCACACACTTCTTTTCTCTTAGAAGGCGCCCTGAGGTAATCTCATAGATCTCTCCACTGGGTCAGCCGGTGAGTAGTCCGCCTGAGAAGAAAAGCGGATACAAATTGGCGACCAACGTTTGGCCAGTGATCCAAACCTCTGTGTGTGTGCTGTGTGAGGGTGCCTGAGGGTATTCACTTTGGAGGAGACACTTCCCTCCGTCCGATACTCCCCAGGACGTTAATTGGTTGTGCGGGTGCAGTACGCATGTAATAATTTTACTCTCATTGTATTTTCAGCCTATCGTACCATCATCCCTGAGGCAAGGAAAATCAGTGAGACACCTAAATTCCAAATTTAACTCAAAATTCCTACTGCACATATTTCGGGTGAGTTTGAAACATTTTTTGGCCTAACTAGCTTTTTTTCTTCTTTTTTTTTTGTGTTAGCTACTTCTGTTCGTACCTTTGAGGTCCGTAGCGTGAAGTTGTGCATACGTGTATATTCAGTGTGTTTTTTTTCCCAGTACTACTGGTGTAATTTACATGAAACTTAACTTATAAAGTTTTATGTACCCTCCATTTTTTTTTATATAACCTCCTGGCTTAAAATTAGAATAAAATAGTTTTGTGATATACATACCCTACTTAAAATTTATGTTGAAATAACTTTTATGATAATTAAACTTTGTCAATTCATTGGATTACTGTGTTAATGTTCTAAAGATAATATAACTTGTGTCTTGAATTGTGAAACAAGAATATCTTTGTCTTTAGTTGAATTTGCTTCTCAAGTTTTGAGAAATTACTTGATATTTTAATATTTTATTGCAATATTTGTTAAAAATATTAGTGTGCTTTAGCTTTCTCACACTTAATAGTGAAGAAGTATACTCAGTTTCTACTTTGAAATATTACTTAATATTTTAATATTTTATTTTAATATTTGTTAAAAATATTAGTTTGCTTTAGCTTTCTCACACTTAATGGTGAAGAAATATACTCAGTAGCAATATTTTTTACTTTGAGATATTACTTGATGTTTTAATATTTTGTTATAATATTTTTTAAATATTAATTTACTTTAACCTTCTCACACTCTGTTATTAGTGAAGAAGTCTACTCAATATCATTATTTTTTACTTTTTTTGAACTGTAAAAGACATTAAGTCTGCATTACTGGTTTGTTAACTTGTTAAGATTATTTTTGTATAATCGAATTTAAATTGTAAACCACCATGGCACATTTACGTAAGTGCATTAACTACCTTAAAAAAGATGAACTTATTAATGAACTGTCTTCCATGGGGATTTCAGAGAATCCTGAGGATACGGTTGTCGGATTGCGAAGTGAGATGCGTACTGCTTTGCGGCTTATCCGGCGTGGCCGCTTTAAGGCCATCGCCGCTGTTCCTGCCTTTTCCGCCTCTGACATGGTCTGTCAGCGGGCTTAAGGTCTTTGAACTGGAACAGGTTTTTTCTTCAGGTGACTCCGTTTCGTATTATAAATTGTCTTATTAGAGTTAGGGCTAGATACCTTCTAGATAGGTTAGCCGGTGTAGTTATAACTGACTAGACCTTCTCAGGACACCCCTTTGTGACCTGAGGGGTCCATTCACTACATTTCCTACATGGGAAATGTTCTTTCAATTGTGGTCTCGGACTACGTCAAAATTTTTATTATTTGTGTCCTATGAGGATTGCTTCCGGCCTACTGTCGTGTTTGGGTCCCATATGGATGGCTTCAGGTTATGTCATGTGGTGTCCTATATGGATAGCCACAGGCTTTGTAGTCGCGAGTCATAGTATAGAATGTTTTCCTAAACCACGGGGTTCGTAAAACCACTTATATGGATTTTGGCCCTGTTGAGGATATTCCCTGCGCACACTACGCAGGGAATACTTTGAGGGAGGGGGTGGTGTAACAGTTATTTTTTTGTACATTTGTTGGTCTTGTTAAAAGCTACATCTATTAGCCGCGTTGCATTGTTTTTAATTTATCTAAGGTAGTTTATAACTACAGTTTTGATCTTCTGTGTTCACTGATGTTAAATGTCAAAGTAAAATGTTGAAGAGGGGTTATTTTCTGGAAGCTTCGTTAACCGAAGATATATAAGTCCGGCTTTCTGCCACGGGAGACACTGCTATCTCGTGCCTTCCGATCTTATATAGTGTTTTGATTGCTGTGTGATTTGATTTTCTTAATATATTATCTGTTTAAAGTACCCACACTGAAGTGGTGAGTATGTTCTTAATTCTACTTAAACCTATTTGTTTCTGGAACCTGTTTAATTATATGAGTGCTAATCCATTCGTAGGGTCCCAGATTTCGGGCTCAAGACGGTCAGTCTCAGACGGCGTGCTTGCTCTTTTGTGGCCTTCTGGTACAGACTCAAGTTTCTTGGTACCCTCTGGCAAGGCTGGTGATTGCGCGGCTCACGACGCAAGCGGACAGCCGTACCCAAGAGTTACGTACTTAAACTTATAATTACAAATTTGTTAAACTTTTATCCATATCCAATATAAATAGCTGACTCGGGCGGAAGAGGAAGTAACCTCCTGGAGGGACGACGAGGAGGCACCGAGCACCATCAGCTCGGCTCTGACGCGCTCCGCTGCGGTTTTTTTTTTATACCCTCTGATTTTTTTTTATTGTAAATTTAATTTTGTTTTGAAATATACATGTATGTATGACTGAGGTGTAAGTTGTTTTCCTCTAAAGAGTCCCGTAGGTTTCCCACATGCACACACTTCTTTTCTCTTAGAAGGCGCCCTGAGGTAATCTCATAGATCTCTCCACTGGGTCAGCCGGTGAGTAGTCCGCCTGAGAAGAAAAGCGGCTACACTCTTTAATCTTGAGTAAATTAAGTAAGTGTACATTTTGGTGTGATGCAACCATCGTCCTTGGATGGTTGACTACATCACCACTGCAATTAAAAAGTTTTGTACGAAACCGTGTTTAAGAAATTCAAGATAGTACTCAGAATCACCAGTGGCGCTACGTATTTTCGAGAGACAACCCTGCGGATCTTGCTTCTCGGGGGGTGAAGGCTGATTTCATCAGTAGTTCTTCCTTGTGGTGGTCTGGCCCTGGATTCTTATTAAATCATGAAACTGATTGGCCAAAAATGCCCAATGCTAATGAGAAGCACGATTTACCTGAGTTACAGTCTTATTCTATATTACATAACAATTTTCTTAATAATGATTTAATCTGTAATCTGATCAATAACACTTCAAATTTCACGTATTCACAAAGCTCAATAGCCTATTTACAAAGATTTATTTTTAATTGTCGAAACGAAACTAAACGAAAAGGATATCTTTCACCAAAATAACTACAAAATTCAATATATTTAATACTACGCAAGGTTCAATTAGAAATGTTTCCCGATGAATATGTTAGTTTAAAAACTGGGGATACACTGCCTACCAAGAATAGACTCTCTTCTTTGTCACCATTTTTAGATTAAAATGATATTAGGGTAGGTGTGTAAAACTTTAAACACTTGTGTGAATAACTTTAAAATTAAATTTAATGAAATTAGCAACATATTTACAGTTTTTGTAACTAAAATCAGTGAAAACCACAGTTATTTGTTTGTACAAATGTTAGCAGAGCTATAGATGTAATAGCAAGCACTTAATTGTATCCACCTGTCAGCTGTTCACTGGCACCATCACAATATTTGTCTCTATTTTATTAATTGACAAGAACATCAATTGATTCAAGAATGTCTCAACTTGCTGTGATTGAATCTGCGCAGAGGAGCTTAAAGGAGATCTTCACAAAAAGAATGGGTGAACTTGAGGCACAGATACAATGCAGCGCGCCGGCTAAGGATACCGTTGCGAAGCTTGCTGAAGAGTTTAGGACCTTCCGTGAGCTCATGTTTAGTATGCTGGGTTTGATTCGCAAACAGATCGATGAGTGTTCTAAAGCTGTTGATGCGATAGAATCCAGACATAGACGCAAATCACTTGTCTTCATTGGAGTTCCAGAGGCCGAAAATGAAAACTGTACGGGCACTGTACTGAGCCTCCTTAGTAGCAAGCTGGATCTGAAGTTTACCGAGTCATCTATGATAACTTGCCATAGACTTGGCAGTCCCAAAACAGGTCACAAGCGGTCCTTACTGGCAAGATTTTTGTCATTGGATCTCAAATCTGCTGTGTGGAAAGTGAAGACAAAACTCAAAGGCACGAGTATCACAGTAAAAGAATATCTTACTAAGGCCAGACAGTCTGCATTTGCCAGAGCCCGCCTCCATTTTGGTGTGAAAGGCTGTTGGACCCAAGAAGGCGTTATTGTCATCAAAGTTCCAAGTGGGGGCCGAGTCAAGATCACGTCGCTCGATGAGTTGGAACCTCTGATAAGGAAATATCCAGGGGCAGCTGACGAGGCCCGTGCAGTAAAGGGCAGCGGTGCATCGGATGACGGTTCTAATATTAACAAAAACTCAACACGTAGGACCTAATTTCCATGCCATTATCGTGTATAGTGTTCTAAAAAAACCTTTTCAATGTGTATTACTTTGCATTATTCATACCACCTTTTGTTTACATATTTACAATAGGTAAGACATTTCACAATAACAATATTATATTGTAATCGTCAATGTATATCCTATATGTCAAAGTTTGTCAAGATGACGTTTACGGTGAACTTCCTAACCGGTGAGTTCCGTGTTCATGTAATTTCTCATGCATATCATAAACCGTTCTGAAATAATATTTTTGTCACTACCAACAATCGACTTACTTTACTAAATGGTTTTTGTTTTTTTTTTTCTTACGTTGTTTATAATTAATTGGTGTTATTGGTGTTCTTGTTATTGTTTTATTATTAAATAAGTGTCAGTGTGGGCCGGCGGGTGATGCATTGATGTAAGTATTACATTGATTTGCAAAACTTTATAGTATAGTAATTGTACCTTTGTATTCTATATCTTAATAATTATTTTCTATATACATATATATATATATATTAGCATCGCATTTCTGATGTCGAATCATTCTACTCCGCCAATGACTCTGCTGATTCGTTAGCCAATGACAGTTTTACATCGGTAACGGATACACTCGTTGAACTATTGTGTAACACTTTTAATCAAAAATCTAAACAAGAATTAAACGTTTATCATATAAACGCTCAAAGCATACCCAGTCAATACAGTAACCTGTGGGAAGCCTTCAATGGTTCAAACGTTCACGCTATCCTGGTCTCTGAGATATGGCTCAGACCTCAACTTCCTTCTACTTCGTACCCTCTTCCAGGTTTTGTTCTCATCCGGAACGATAGAGTAAATAAAAGAGGCGGTGGTGTTGGAATTTACTTACGTTCAGATTTTTCTTACCATCTTCTTTCAGAATCACCACCTGATTCGACCGCTGAGTATCTTTTCCTTGAGGTTTGTGTCAGAGGAGTTAAACTTGTCCTAGGTGTCGTATATTGTCCTCCAGCCATTGATTACTTCACCGAATTCGAATCGGTTTTAGAATCGTTAGGGTCCGAGTATGAGCATCACATCATCATGGGCGACTTCAACACTGATCTATTGTCTCAAAACTCCTCTCGCTCTCGTAAACTATTAAATATATTAGAATCCACTTGTTTACATATCCTACCGCTTCAAGCCACTCACCACAACCTAAACGGAGAAGATACCCTGCTAGACCTTATTATCACTTCGTCTCTTGCCAAGGTTACTTCTCATGGACAATACTTGGCATCCGGTTTCTCACATCACGACCTGATTTTCATAACGTACAAAATTAAGCCGTCAAAGCCTAAAACAAAAATAATGTATAGGCGCTGTTTTGGACGCATCGATTTGGAGAGACTTCGGGAGGATGCTTCTCATATCAACTGGGAACCCTTAGCGGCAGCAGGCACCATCGACGAAAAGGTCGAAATTATGAATAGAAACATCCTGCACCTCTATAATATTCATGCGCCAGCGAAGAAAATCAAGTTAAAGCATCCTCCTGCGCCTTGGCTTACGGATAGCGTTCGCAACGTAATGCGGAATAGGGATCGTGCTTTTCGGCGTTTTAAGAAAACTCGATGTGATGATAGCTGGCTCGCCTATAAGACTGCTAGAAATAAGTGTAATCAAGTGATACGTAACGCTAAACGCCGTCATATTCTCGATAGTATCTCTTCATCTTCTTCTGCTGATATCTGGAAGTTCCTAAGAACTCTTGGCATTGGTAAAGAACGCTATGCAGACTTTCCAACGAGCATTGCTTTGGATGATATCAATCTCCATTTCATCACATCCACTACATTGGATCATCAAAGCAAAGTTCAAACCATGGCTTATGTGGCCCGTCTGCCTAGGCATAATGTAAACTCCTTTGATTTTTCTCCAGCTGCACCAGAAGAGGTCAAACAATTTATCCTGTCCATCAAATCCAACGCCACTGGTTGTGATGAAATAAGCCGTTTTATGGTAACCGCTATCCTGGAACAGCTTTTACCAGCCATTACTTATGTGATCAATTATTCCCCTGATGCCAATGTCTTTCCATCCTTATGGCGCAAAGCTTACGTACGTCCATTAGCCAAAGTACCTAACCCTTCTCTTCCTACCCACTTTCGTCCAATATCCATACTTCCATTTCTCTCCAAAGTCCTAGAAGCCTGCGTACATAAGCAACTTTCAAACTTCATTTACGGGAATAATTTGCTCAACCCATATCAGTCAGGATTTCGACCGGGACACAGTACAGAGACAGCGTTGCTCAAAGTGACTCTCGATATCAAAGCGGCGGTGGAGGAAGGCAAAATAACTGTACTAGCCCTAATCGACTTCTCGATGACCAAGTCTTAGTTTAGTTGTACCTTGTGAAAAGTACGAAGAGATAAGGGAATAAATATTTTTAAATGTGATTTTAATTTCAGCAACAGCATGGGCCACCATGCGTTGTCGAAGGCGCCAGATATATCTAAGAAAATAGCCAGCACGTATTGAAATTTTGACTCTGTGACAAACTTTCTAACCGATATAACAGCGTCAGTTGTCGATTTACCCAACGTGAATCCAAATTGTCTATCATGAAATTTGACTCCACCTGGCAGAAGCCGGGGCACTACAAGACGTTCTAAAAGCTTTCCTAACGATGGTAATAATGTGATTGGTCGGTAGGATTTAGGATCATCCGGTGGCCACTTTTTGGTATTATACGAATATTACCGCACCGCCATATACGAGGAAATATTCCTTCAGCAATGCAACGTTTAAAGACAGTGAAAATCGTGTCACCCGAAAGTTTACAAGCTTCTTTTATCATTTTGTTAGATATTTTATCATCGCCCGAAGCCTTGTTTAGCGGCAAGGATCTAATGATACCGAGAAATTCGTCTGAAGATGGTAAATCAGACATTGGAGACAGTGGTGGTTCGATGGCCCACTGCCTGATCTGTCGGTGATGATCAGTGTCGTTTTCCGGTCGACCGTCAGGTACGAGTGAGTCTAAAAGATATTCTGCTGTTTGTGCTGCTGCTGTTGTTGTGATTTATCTGTTATTAATTTTGATGTTCTATATGTATGCAAGGTCGATTGATCTATTTGCCTTAAATTCGTGATACAAAGGTGACCACGGGCCCTCTCTATCGAGTTTATCAACAAGTTTCTGAATTAAGTTTCCCTTGGATTTTTCCACAGCAGCTCTGTAGTGGGACCTGGCAACTCTAAGAGCAATGAGAGCATTGTTGTACAAATCTCCTGTTACGTTATGTTTTTTAATAGTGTTTAATTTTCTACGAGCTTTCCGGTAGCTTCTACGTAGTTCGGCTAATCTATCATTCCACCAATCACATCTACGAGTGTTAGTGATAGATCCGCGACCAATAGTTACATCAGCGCAGTATGTAAAAGTTTCTGATAGTATTTCTGCGCTTTCCTCAGCTGATAAACTACTGCGACTGAAGTCTTTGGTATGAGTTGCAAAGAGTGAACCAAACAAAGCCCAGTTCGCACCTTTAGTTTTATATCTAAAATTATAGGGAGCTCTTTGTAGATCCTGTGCAACCCTTGGTATGAATTCGTACACGATCAAGCGGTGATCACTACAGGATGCGTCCGGAAGGACACGCCATCCGGATATCGAGACGTCGTCGCGCGTAAGCGTCACGTCAATAGAAGACTCACCCATTGGGTTGCAAAAAGTTGGTGGTGCATCGGGGGTATTGTGAATAATAAGATTCATTTCCGCAATGAAATCTTCAACCGCACATCGTCGAACCGTGTCGGTTGAACGCAACTTGCCATACCATAATGAAGATGACGCATTGACATCAGGGCCAATGATAATTTTATGTCCCACGAGGAACTGCAAGACGTAACGTAAGTGATGTAAGTGAGGATCAATAGGATGTGAATATTGAAAATAGCAGCTCACTACGTAAACCTTACAGGTAGAGGATGAGATCTCAGCAACGGCGCAGTGTGACGTCATAAGATTACGCAAAGATGTTACCGTAAAATTAGAACTTGCAACATATATCCCAGCCCGCAAACGGCAGTCAAGCTGTACTACATTACGACGCAAGTGAGCGCTCTGATATTGTTCTTGTAAAAGGACAATGTCTAACTTTTGTTCTAAAATTAAACGGTCTAATTCTGATGTAGCTATTTTATCGTTATGAAGATTTAACTGGCCTATCGAAATATTATTCATTACTTAGTAAGTTACTCTTTTAACTTTTTTTTTTTAAACTAAGTTAAACTATTCAGTAATTGGTATTTAATATTAGCTGTTCCAGTTTTAATTTGTATGTGGCACAGTCGTATGAGCCGCATCGATGGTCAGATGGTTTTTTGAACCGCTTACACTGTGCGCACGTGGGCTTAAAATCTGGTGTGTCTTTATCTGGACAAGCTCGCGTTTCGTGTGCGGCGGCGCAATTAGCACAAGTAGGGGTTTTTATGGTGCAAAACTTTTGTACATGACCGAATTGCTGACAATTTAAGCAACGAACTACTTCTATATCGTCTATGAATCTACATGTGGCCCAGTCTATATAAAGTTTATCTTTTGTGTTGGCTAGATGTTTCCGAACTGCTGCCTCTAATTCTAAGCCTATCCATTGACGCCCATTTTCTAGTTTACGATGCCTAACAATTTTGGTTGACTTAATAAAATCGTTCTCACTTAATTTTAATTCGTCCTTGATATTCTGACGGTATAAGGCTGTTAGGAAGGCACGATCTTCCATAGAACCGGGTACGTCTTTTACAATTATACGGGGCCTACGGCCTTTCGGTTTTTCTAAGCGCAACCCTACTGATTTAATGGCGTCCACAGATTCCAGTTTCTTAAGCTGCCGTTCGTTAGCTACACGTAACACGACGCCTGCCTTAGAGGTTTTTTTAACGCCTACAATTTGAAATCCCTCATCGCTCGGTTTAATAGCCTTCATGAGAGCTTGTTTTGTTGCTGACGAGGTCGCATAGTCCGCTAAGCGTTCCGTAGTGGGATAGGCAATAACACAAGGCCTAGGAACGCGCGCTTCAGTAGGTACCCGGCACGGAGCAGATTTAGGTGGTAATCGAAGCTTAAGTTTGTCCGCGTACGTTAAACTCGTTTTTTGAGTGGCGATACCCTCCATTTGTCGCTCAAAATTCGCTAACTTCGTTTCGTTGCTAGAGGATTTTATTGCTAACAAAGATACGATAATTAATATTATTTAACGGGAATTAACGCGATCTCTTACCAGGTTGCACCGGCCGTGGTCACAGTCAGCCTGTGACCACGGCCGGTGCAACCTGGTCGAAACGTCAGGCAAACCAGAGGTATGTAATACCCTAAATAAGAGATCGCGTTAATTCCCGTTAAATAATATTAATTATCATGGAACGCGAAAGTTTAAAAGTAAAGATACGATACCGGTAATTCGTTGAGTAATATCCATAATCGCCGTTTTATTACCTACATTCATCCGAGATCCCTGATCATTAACTAATTCATTAATTTTTGCTAAATAATCAGTGGCCTGTGATACTAAGTCACAGTAGTTGTACTCCCCACAGTTATCACGACCGGTAGGAGACGAAACATTTCCACTTAAGTCCGAATTAATAACGCGCCTACGGCTACTGTCTTTCGGCGAGAAATCCGTAGGTGACATTTCGATAAATGTCCTTTTCCCGGTTGGTGTTAGAAATTCACTTGTACCGCCGGGGTCCGGCAACTCGCTAACGACCGACATAGCCAAACAAAGACACACCAAACAACAATTTCAAAAGGAACAGGTTTAAAAATAAATAACACGCAGAGAAAAATCAATATAAACAAAGGAAACTTCCTACCCACTTTTAGAAAGAAAATAAATTTACTCACCAATAGTCGTAATAAAATAATTCAGCACTATATTACTGTTTAAAAACAATAAAAACTTACTGACTTTCTTTAAAACACTATACACAACCTTTAGCCGCCCGCAAGCCGGAAACTAGTCGCAGAAAAACAGAAAACAATATTTAAATTGTTAGCACATGAAGTCACACGTTAGTCGCACGGTGCCGCGAAGGGAAGTTCTGGGGTCATTCTGTGTCGAAGGCGCTTACAATGGGATGTCCTCAGGGATCGGTGCTAGGTCCATACTTGTGGAATATCGGCTTCGACGATTTTCTTGCGATACCAATACCATCCGGATGTACTCTGAACGCGTATGCTGATGACGCCTTATTACTGGTGGAATCTGATACTAGGGCGGGGCTTGAGAGATTAGCCAATAGATGTTTGAACTTGATATCTCAATGGGGTGAACGTAATCGCTTAACTTTTGCACCCAACAAAACCTTCCAGCTACTTTTAAAAGGTAACCTCAAATCACCGCCGAGCATTAGATTTGACAATATTACTGTAAAAAATAAAACCACAGTGTGTTATCTAGGATTAGTTTTAGAAAGAAACTTTTCATTTATCGAACATATTAAAATAGTTAATGAAAAGTCTAAAAAGAGTTTCTGTGCATTGACAAGGATATCAACTGCGACATGGGGTCTATCATTTAATACATTAAAGATCATATACGGAGCTACTTATTTAGGTTCTATGTGCTATGGTGCACCTGTATGGGCCGATAGGGCGACCGTAGGCGCTGTCCGTCGCAAACTGTTACAAGGCCAACGACTTGCACTGATATTCTTGTGTAAGGCATATAGGACGGTTAGCACTGAGGCTTTGCCGGTGTTGGCGGGTGTGCTTCCGGTCGATCTCGAGGTGCAGAGACGTGCAGCCATGTACTATTCAAGACAACAAAACATGGGATGCGATTTTTTGGGCGCGCGGGATCGCGGTAAAATTACAAGATTGCTTCAACAGCAGCCCGATGTCTATAATGACCTCATAGACGAATGGCAACAACGCTGGGATGAATCATCCAAGGGGCGCCATCTTTACCAATTCTTTCCATCTGTTCGCGAACGGTTGTCGAGGATATGGCTTGAGGTGGATCACTGTGTCGCTCAATTTCTTACGGGTCATGGTAACTTTAAGAGCAAGCTTTATTCATTTAAATTAGTCGAGTCACCATTGTGTCAATGCTCAACACCTAACTCTCACTATGAACAGTCTGCTCATCATATCCTCTGGGAATGTAGTCTTTGGTATAATGAACGTAATCTAATGCTGAATAGCTTGCAGGTGACATCTGGGGCGGTATACTATTGGGATCTTGTGTCAACTAGGGTGAATTTCCGTGCGTTTAGGCGATTCTGCCATACATAATATAGAAATCAAACATAGCTCACGTAGGACCCGTAATATTTGTGGCCGTGGTGCGTCCCTGTTTAAAAGGGTGTATGCCCATTTTACTTCATTTTGTCTCCCGCTTTGCTAAGGAGGGAAGTGGATTTACTGTATTTCCAACTCCTCCAATTTTTCCTCTGATTAATTTCGTTGCGGGTTCCAAGACAGTTTAATTTCTTCCTGGGACTTCCCGAGTGTCATAACTCGGTGTGTTCGTGGGTCACTGCTGTGGATCCTGGTGTACAGGAGTAACAGTGGTGGGCGTGTGGGTGGGATTAGTCCCATAAAAAAAAAAAAAAAAAAAAAAAAAAAAAAAAAAAAAAAAAAAAAAAAAAAAAATATCGACTTCTCGAACGCCTTCAATACTGTGAGTCACGATATCCTACTAGCAATACTAACCCACTTCATGATTTCCGATGATGCACTGGAATGGTTCTCGTCCTATTTTCGAGGACGCCAGCAGTCCGTCCGAACCGATGAATCTTCATCAATATGGGCCGTACTCAACTCTGGTGTTCCACAAGGCGGTATTTTTTCTCCTCTTCTGTTTTCTTTATTTATCGATCTCATAACCCATGAACTTCGGTGTTCGTATCACTTGTATGCAGACGACCTGCAGATCTATTCACATGCAAGAGCAGAAAATTTGGACGAAGCTGTAAATAGTATTAATCAAGACTTAGAGACCATAAAAAACTGGTCCAGCAGGTTCGGTTTAACGGTGAACCCATCAAAATGCCAAGCGATCATCATAGGAAGTCCGAGAATGACAAGCAGAATTGATCTTGATAATATTACTGGCATCATCTTTAATGACACCGTTTTGCCTATTAGTACATCGGTCAAGGATCTCGGTCTGCACATCGATGCGACTCTGAACTGGCAAACTTAGGTAACTAGTGTCAGTCAGAGGGTTACGAATATTTTACGAGGATTCTATCGCCTTAAAAATTTCCTCCCAATAAAAACAAAGACGATGCTTGTGCAAAGTTTAATTTTTCCACTTATCGACTATGGTGATGTGTGTTATCTCGACTTGAATGCAGATCTTCTCAATAAATTAGACCGACTTCTCAACAATTGCATTCGATTCATTTTCAACCTGCGAAAATACCGAATTATTAGGTATCGAGCTGAAACTATTCAGCCTGTAATGGGACAGTTACCGACATCAAGAACTCAATTAGAGTTTCCATTTTTGCACTGTTCTGTGGATTATGCTGGGCCAGTGTTGGTAGCAGATCGGAAAGGTAGAGGTTGCAGACTGCTGCTGTTTTCCGCCTTAACTCCAGCTCATTTTTTAATTGGACGACCACTTGTAGCTATTCCGCATTCAGAGGTGTCATCCAGCAACATCACTGCTCTTGAGCGCTTTAAGCGAATAGAAGTAATAAAGCAGCACTGTTGGAATCGCTTCAAGATGGAATATATTTCCTTTCTGCAGGCAAAGACTAAATGGAGATCTTCAAAGTCAGAGCTGAAACCGGGATCTCTGATCATTCAAACAAACAAACAAGTTTATTGAACCATCAAAGTTACATTTTGATAGGTGCTCTGTCTCCGAAACTAGGTTGATTAACCTGTATCTTAGGAGTCAGTGCCTTCCTTAATTAGAGGTACAATGGTTTTACAATATAAGTTATAAATCATTTATAAATCATGATAATGGAATGTACTTGTGGACATACGTATATATGTCAGCGTGTGTGTGTATGTGTATGTGTGTTTATATGTGAGTGTGTGTGTGTGTGTGTGTGTGTGTGTGTGTGTGTGTGTGTGTGTGTGTGTGTGTGTGTGTGTGTGTGTGTGTGTGTGTGTGTGTGTATCTTTGTGTCAGTGTGTGTGTGTGAGTGGATTTATACGTAACCGATGTTTTTAGCTTTCACGCTTATTTAAACTGGTTGCGCAGAAGGGATTCAATTTGATCATAGTCCATACCCTTGAGTTTAGCCAGTAAGTATACCTTAAACTTATGTCCACTTAATTTCTCAGAGCTTTTGGTGTATAGTCGGTTATATAAACTCGGTGGCAAGTAATCATAGTCCCGCTGGGCAAAACTGGATTGAACCTTAGGTACGGGGCATCGGAATCGTCTTTTGTTTGTTTTAGGTAGGTAAGGAATGGCGGCTCGGTGGTATCTTTGTAGCACCTGGTATACGTAAAGCTTACGAACGGTCAGGACCTCGGAACGCGTGTAGAGATCAGTTGTTGGGTGTCGAAACGGTAGGTACATTAGTACTTTTAGGATGGCACGCTGAGCACGTTTAAGTTCGATGATTATAGTTTTTGCTGCCCCACCCCAAGAACAGATGCAGTAGTTTACCACACACTCGCAGAGAGCTTTATAGGTCTGTATTAAAAGTTTAGTGTTTGCAACTGTTCTCATTTGCTTGAATATGTAAATCAATCTCCTAACTCTGTCAGTGAGATGCGAAATATGTAATCCCCAATGCAGCTTCTCATCGACAATAACTCCTAGGTATTTTAAAGATGTTGCCCGAGTCAGAGAGTCACACCTGCATGGGTCACGGTTTATAAGGTTATTACACGGAAAACTATGAATTTTTATGCTAATTTGCGAAGTTGGGAGAGAAGCACTGGTTTTACAGAAACATATAAATTTTGTCTTATCGGCGTTCAGAGTCAGGAGATTATTTTCGAGCCATCTTGACACTATCGCGAGACCATCTCCAGCATCAGTTTTCGTTTGCTCCTACGTATGGCCATGAAAAAGAATGACCGTGTCATCGGCAAACATTATGACTTCCGCGTTGGGTAGTTCCAGTTCCGCCAGACCATTTATATAGGTTAGGAACAACGTCGGTCCAATGGTGCTGCCCTGCGGAATGCCGAAAGTGCAAATCATCACTCAAGTAGTTTCCCACTCTTACTCGCTGTAGTCTACCCGATAGAAAATCTTGGAACCATTGATGAACGTGACCTCTAATCCCCGTTTTGTCGAGCTTCGATAGAAGGATAGGAATCGATACTGTATCGAAGGCTTTTTACAGGTCAAGGAAAATGCCAATTACTTTATGACCCATGTCAACATGCTTGGTAACAGTAGTGGTTAAGCGGAGTACAGCATCGTCTGTGAAAACTCCTCGTCGAAATCCAAATTGATTGGGTGAAAATAGTTTGTTTGTCTCCAGGTAGCTCACAAGTCTTTTGTTAACTAGTTTCTCTACTATCTTAGACAAACAAGATAGCAGCGAGATCGGTCTATAATTGGATACTAAATTCTTATCATCAGATTTGTGAATAGGTGAAACAATAGCCGTTTTGAACTTGGTTGGAAAAGTACCATGCTTTAAGCTGAGATTACAGAGATGCGTTATGGGTTCTGCGAGTATGTGTTTTGCAGCCTTTATAAGCGCACTGTTAATGTTATCATAGCCCGCGGCATTGCTAGATTTAAGGGATATAATGATGCTCTGTATCTCTTTTGGGTCAGTTGGTGTAAATGACATGGAATTGAGAGGAGACTGCATGCAAGACGCGAGCGCGGCTAGCTCCGCCTCAGTTTTGTTAAGCTTATTTAGAGTATAACCAGCCAAGTCACTGCCAATAGTTGTAAAGAAGTGGTTAGCTAAATTTAAGGAACTATGTGGTGTGTCACTAGTCGAGAGAAGTTCAATGGGAATACCGCCAGATTTTTTAATATTACAGATATATTTTATTATATTCCAAGTCTTTTTGGGGTTTTTGTGACATTTTTCGAGTTCGTTTTGATAATATAATCTTTTAGTTTGTTTGATAATTTTGTTACAAATGTTCCTGTATCTTAAGTAGTTAAGCCGTAAGTCCTCATTGTTCGGATTCGCCTGTTGTAGACCATGTGAGGCCATAAGACACAAATAGTCATTGACAGAATCATTTACAATGACGTTACAAGGCAAGGTGTTGATGTTCATATCACCCGTAAAAACGATATTTTTGTTTTTAATTTTCTTAAAGAGGTTATCCAACGACTCGATATATTTGCGAGGATTACTGTAGCAGGGAGGCCTATATGAACACACTACGCTATACCCGCCAATATCTAGTAGCAAGCAGTTTCCCTCAGATATATCTGGTTCAGAAGCTTTGACGTTTATTTCTTTTCGAACATATACGACTAAGCCATTATTTTGGTTTAGGTTCTTTTTCGAGTAATATGTATTGTATTCGCTCAAAGTCGGCAGTGGAAGTCCTTTTTTTGTCCAACACTCTGTGAGTACAATTATGTCGACAGTTATCCCAAGGGTAGTCATAAAAGCAAGTAGTAAGTCAAAATTACCATATATACTGCGTATATTTAGACATAGTATGCATAGATCGCTGGACTGGGGGTTGTAGTTTAAGACTTGTGAACACTTGGATGAGTCCTCCACTCTAGTACATTTGGCATTTGTATGAATCGTCCAGCTCCTTTACTATTTTAGAAATTACACAATCGAATTTTCGCTATGATAATCGTTATGCAAGTTAAATGAAGTAATTATTATTATATGTGGCCGAGGGCTAAATGTTCTAATTAGAATGTGCCGCGAGCAACCAATATTAACGTGGTAGAATGGCAAGTGTATAGAAAATATAATAGTTAAAAATGTGTGTGTATAGTTGTGACTATTGTGTAGATAGGTAGTGTTATGTGCTATCTTATATGTGTTTTTCTTTGATATATAGTGTTTGTAAATTGTACATTCCAAGTACGCTAAAGAATAAGAGTACAAAATTAGTTTAGAAGAGGTGATCAATTTATATTCCCTAAAGAAATGACTACAACCAAATAAACAAGAACAAGCTAAGTAAATTGTTACTAAGTAGTTGTCATTCTTCCGCCAACTTTTTGAGATCGCTCTCATCATTAATTTTAATATATGGTGATCCTTCAGCTTTGCGCATGAAGATCTTCCCATGCGAGATCCAGCAGTATGCATAATTATTGTCTTTGGCAAAGATCCTCGCTAGATAGTAAAGTCTCTTACTGTTTGTGGTGAGAGCTTCGGATAAGTATACTGGTTTCGGAGCACCGCCGATACCAAAATGAGAGGTGTTGAGTTTAACATCTTTTTGTTCTTTATTATATTTTTTATACGAGAAAAGCAAGTTTTCTTTCTTTAAGCACGTGGTAAACTCCAGAATGACGGGTTTCAGTGAAGCATTCTTTGTATTTACCCGAAAAATATCCCGTATATCTGCCTTCTGGAAATCGGCGTCGAGAGTTTTACACATCTTTTGAACCATGTCAATAAGATCCCACTTGGTCTCCTTGGGGTTATACTTCGGGAGGTTACGTACTTCAATAGTCGCCGACTTTTGGTTTCTTTCCGTGATTTCTAGTTTCTCTTCAAGAATTTTTATATATTTGCTTTGCTCTCGTTTATCTTCCTCTATTTGTTTAATTTTTATATTTATGTCATCGTACTGAGCCGAAATGAATTTAACCGCTTTATTTAATTCCCGATTCTCGTCCTTTAATTCATCTAATGATGTTAATATAAGACTAATATAAGACTTTTCCTCTTGGGCAGTAGTCCATTTTTCCATCAACACTGTAAACTCCAGTCTAAATGCCTTCAACTCGTCCTTATACTCCTGATCATGTTTACGCTTTTGGCCACGCATGCTGACACTTGTAAATAAATCGCCAGTAAGTTGACGGTCACGTTCGCAGACTGCTAAGTTAGGTTCTGAGTCGCAATGAGCCAGCGGTTCCGGCGGCGATATGTTCACAGAGGGAGATGCAGGAGGGGTTCTTTTGAGAGGCATTATGATGTTAAAAAGTCTAAATAGCAGTATCAATTTTCACCACAGTAGCCAAGGCACGACGCGTAATCGCAGTAATGATTCAACGTAGAAAGCTCCGCCCTCGCCCGTTCCGTCGCAATAGGGGTGTGGTTAGCGCCCCACGAAGAAGCTCCACCCCATCGCTTGCGCAGCAACGGTTGTGGGGTGTGGTCGGAAATTGATACTTATTGGTTAATCACTTACGCGTCGCTGAGGCTACCTCTTAACTCTGCTGTGGCTATGCGCTCCTGGTAGTCACACTACTATATTAACTATTAAAATTTTATTTTATTTCGATCCTAATTAACAAATAGTTCCACTTAAAACACATCTGTACCGTACAGAGGTCCGGGAGGAAGGGAGGTCATTGATCATTAATATTTATTTATTTATTTTAAACTTAACGCACATATTGTACAAAGGCGGACTTAATGCCATTAGGCATTCTCTCCCAGTCAACCTTCAGGTGATGTAGAAATATGATTCGGTAGGTGCAAAATAAAATATGATATTAACATAATTTAGGTCCAGAAACATACACAATATAAAAACACACATTGTAACAGTTATTTTTTATTATATTTGTATTGCATACGGAGTTGTAAAAAGCGACATCTATTGCCCCCCGTCGCATTTGTTGATTTATCTAAAGTAGTTTGTAACTATAGTATTGTTGTTCTTCGTCCGCCATCGGACCACTAGATGGCGTTTGTTTTATAGATAAGTCATTTTATTAATTTATCATGATAAATTGTATTGGTGTTATAAGTGACCTGTTATGGTAGGAAGCGAGTTACTTTTGATTTAGTTCGTGTTAACCTAGATAATAATGTGAGTGACAGTTTGAAATATTGAAGTAGGGATTCTTTCTGGAAACTTCACGAACCGAACATATGTAAGTCCGGCTTTCAGCCACGGGGGACATTCTGCTAACTCTTGTCTTCCAATCTTAAATAGTGTTTTGTTTGTCTGGTGATTTTATTTTCGTAATATTTTATCTGTTCAAAGTACCCACGAAAGTGGTGAGTATATTCTTAATTTTTCTTGTACCTATTTGTTTCTGTAACCTGATCGATAATATGAGTGCTAATCCATTCGTAGGGCTCCAGATTTCGGGTCAAGACGGTCAGTCTCAGACGGCGTGCTTTTTTCGTTTGTGGCCTTCTGGTGCGAAATCAAGTTTCTCGGTACCCTCTGGCAAACTGGCAGTCACGCGGCTCACAAAGCAAGCGGATAGCCGTACTCAAGGGTTACGTACTTCTCGTTAACTTTATTAATATCAATAGTGAACTTTCTTTAATACCTAATATAAATAGCCGACTCGGGCGGAAGGGGAAGTGACCTCCTGGAGTGAAGTCGAGGAGGCTCCGAGCAACATCAGCTCGGCTCTGACGCGCGCCGCTGCGGTTTTTTTATACCCACTGATTAATAAACCAGGTGGAGTGATGCTGTGCTCAAGATGTCTGGCAGGAGCTGGATACGAGAACCTAAGGATCGATCGAAGTAGCGTGCAATAGGAGAATCGGAGACGTGTCCCACTTTTGATGACGGAGGACCGATGTCTGGGTTGTTTTTAAATAGAGTGAAGTCAGCAAAGCTGAGGTCATTCTGTAGATGTCATGGTTTTCCTTTATAAAAGCAAGTTTTAGTAGTAGTAAATAACAACAACAGTAAATACAACTAAAGATGTCTACCAAGTTCTTACACACAGTCGTACATAGCTCCGTACAGTAGTAAATACAGTCAGATGTATTCCAACGTCTCACCAACAGTTGTACGTAGATCTGAACAGCCCGACGGCTTGAGCGAGAATGACCGAGTATACCAGCGCTGTCATCACACTGTCCCGTAGGGGACGCGTGGAGCCAGGTGTGACCCCAGGCGATACCTGGGGAGGCCCAGCTCCGAGAAATCAGCAGCAAGGTGGCGACTTACGTGCGGTCCCGCACAGTGTCGAGTCCGGGATGTGTTGCTCCTGCTATGGCGGCGGCTGTCCCCGGCCGCGCACGGTGCGCCTGCTTGGCGCAAGCAGGCACAGGTGTCTGCGAGTCGCGGGGAGTGAACGAAACCGCAAGAGCTCTGAGCGGCGCCTGTCCTTACACTCGACGCTGGCCAGTGCACCGGCGCTCGAAACCTGCGGAGCGCTAGGGAAGCTCGCTTTGTTATGGCCGTTTGTTTCCTCCCACACTCGACGACAGCGAGCTCGCGCTCAAGCCTGCTAAGCGCGAGAGGAGCCTACGTCACGTGTTACCCCCCCACAATCGACGCTGGCGAGCGATGGACGGTCGCTCGAGCCTGCAGAGCGCGAGGGGAATCCGAGTCGCGAGATGTGTTTTCTGGGCGACGACCAGCGTCCGAAGTAACGCGTAGCCTGTCCCCGGTTAGCCGGTGGATGGTCGCTCGGCTGGAGCCAGGCGACACAAAGGTATCAGCCGATGGGTGCATTGTCGCTCTGTTATAACCTTCGCCTGTACCCAAATATGCTGACTGCATCTGCAGCCAGGCATGGCCGCAGAAACACTACTCAGCACTTTTGGCATTAGAGCCGGGAACTGACCAGCGGGAAGTCAGTCTACGTTCCACTCTCGCGCCGAGCGGTTGCCTAAGGGTCCCTTTTATATTTTGAGTGACAATAAAAGTCTTAAATTAAATAATTCCTTTTTTTTTTAAAAGCCTTCAAAGAGGGACCCTATAACATTTTGGTGGCAGCAAACCAATTTTAAAAAACGTATAGACTCGCCGTATCCTGCAAACCATATATTGTAAACCTAAGAAAACCTAAAACCTAAGAAACGGGAAATTTACCTTGTGGTTCATTTGTAACTAGTGAACGTGCCCCCGTATCATGTGAACTGTGTTCGCCTTGTGAACACCCCGATTACGGCCTGGAAACCTCCTGTGAATGGTATACTTACGTGAAGTACTCCTAGTCGTTGTCCGTGTCCTTACACATCCTGCTTTAGTGCTGCTAAATTACAAAATCCGTGACTCGCGAGTGTTTTACGAAGTGCCTACATCCTGTGAAAATTATATATGTGCATATATACAATATAAAACTGTGCCCAAAAGTAGTGTGAAAGTAAAAACCTAAAATCATTGTGTGTGATACTTCTGTGTGGCATCGCTATGCTGTTGGTTCGAGAGCTAGCTCTTATCGCCGCCTACATGTTGCTGTGAGTCTTATCAAACCTTTGTTATAGTGAACTCTAACGTCTTGGTAGTTTTAATTCAACCACATATGTTTTGTTTTCGTACATCTTTTTCGTATTATGCCTAAAGTGTCCAAAACTGAAGACGTAAAATTTAATATTGAAATCTCAGACCTTGACAATCCAGATGCAAAATCCCCTATATTATCGCCTAGATTTACAAGGAGATCTTACGAAAGGGAATTAAACATTTTATTGAAATTCGTCAAACAACAAAAACAAAAACTCAATTCTTTCATAACAAATTGTAACATTCAACAACTCCTACAACCTTGCGTCTGAAACTCAAAAACCTATTTTGTTCAAATACATTTTATGTCAATTAAGGGACAAAGCAGAAACTGCCTGTTCTATCAAAGATTTCACATCCTGGGAACAACTCAAAGAATTCTTAAAAACACAGTTTTCTGAAAGAAAACATTACACACACTTGTTAACTGACCTCCAGGAAAGTAAACAAGCTCCCAATGAAAATGTAGGACAATTTGCCTTGAGGATGGAGACATGCCTATCTCAATTACTCACAGAAATATCACTCTCCAGCCATAAAGCTAAAGAAATCCCAGGTCGCACTGCAGCAATGGAGGATCTGACCCTCCACCACTTCCTCATGGGAGTACATCCCCGTATATCGAATATAGTTAGGTGTAGGGCACTAAAAACGTTCAATGAAGCCGTCAATCTTGCCATTTCCGAGGAGCGCATCCAAGAAACCCTCTACAGACGTGGTAGTAGCTATAGCAACTCCCAACAGGATAAACATAATAACCAAACCCGGTTCAAACCTAAACCCTTCTCTCAGAATCCTAACACGAGTAAAAAATTCCAGCAAAAACCGATGTCTCAGTCGAACTCTGCTAATCATGGTAAAACCAATTACAATCTTACGTGCCGTTACTGCAAAGAAGTAGGTCACGAAATAAATAATTGTCAAAGGCGACAGGCCCCGAATAAACGTTATTATGCTTCCCAATATTTTGGTATTTGGACAACGACACGTGTAGCATGATTTTACAAAGAGATAACAATGTACTTACTGCTGTTACCTGTGATTTTATGAACATTTCTTTGCTATACCAATTTAACCATCAACACAACTTAAACAATAGACTTTTAGATTTGGTTTTGTGTAGCGAATTGTGTACGGTCACTTCACCCCATAATCCTTTAGTTGCGGAAGATTTGCACCACAAAGCTCTGAATATTTGCTTAAGGACTAGCACACCTGTGGTTCTTGAGAGGAAGCGCGTTCCAAAAAAATTATATTATAAATCGGACTTTGACTCCATTAATAAGGAACTCAACAAAATTAATTGGGACTCTGCTTTTTTTTTGCTGAATGACGTTGACTCTGTAGTTACATATTTTTATAATATTCTATCCTCACTAATAGACAAATATGTGCCTACCACTATGTCTTATATCGTTAATAATAAATTTCCGCCCTGGTACACGAAAGCTTTAGTTAAATTAAATAATGAGAAAAGAAATCATCATAAGAAATGGAAAAGCTATGGTAACAGAATAGATTACGATGCATTTTCTTTGTTAAGAAAAAGACTCCGTAAGTTAGAACGCGAAAGGTTTGAAAAATATGTGTCTTTCTCCGAAGATCGTATTCGCAAACACCCGAATTACTTTTGGTCTTACGTGAAGTCTAAAAGGCAACTAGGAGATATTCCGCACATTATGTATCATGATGGTACTCCTCTTAGGACCGGTACAGATATTTGTACTGCTTTTAATGAGTATTTCCAGTCTGTTTTTGTCCCTGCAAATAATTTAAACAATCGTAACTTGTATGATACTGACCATAGTGAATATACTTCAGCTAATATTAGTTCTATTAACTTAGATACACATATAATACTTAAAGAACTCAAAACAGTCAACCCACACAAAGGTACGGGGCCCGAATGCGTGCACCCCATTTTTATCGCTAAATGTGCTGAGGCCCTACTAAGACCTATTAATCTAATTTTCCGTTTATCTTTGGAACGTGGTCAATTTCCCCATATTTGGAAGAAAGCTTTTATTACACCAATACCAAAAAGTAATTGTCGCGAATTGGTATCTGAATATAGACCTATATCGAAACTGTGTATTTTTGGCAAAATATTTGAAAAGATAATTACAACTCAACTCTCTCACAAAACAAAAAATATCATATCTGCAGATCAGCATGGATTCTTTAAACATCGCAGTGTCGAAACTAACATGGTTACTTTTGTCGACTATTTACTTAACTCTATGGATAAAAATACACAGGTGGATGTCGTGTACACCGATTTCTCCAAGGCATTTGATAAAATTAATTATAACTTACTAATTGTAAAACTTCGGCGAATCGGTATACACGGCAACCTACTTAGATGGATAGATTCATACATTCGTAACCGCAGTCAGGCTGTTTGTATAAAGGGTTACTCTTCCACGTACTTACCGATAGCTTCAGGCGTCCCTCAAGGCTCTCATCTTGGACCTGTCCTATGCTCTTTATATATTAACGATACCGGCAAGACTTTATGTAATACCAGTCAGCTCTTATACGCTGATGATACTAAATTATTTCGATCGGTTATTAGTTCTGTCGATTGTGGTAAATTACAAGACGATTTAGACTCCTTACTTAAATACTGTTACGAAAACCAACTGTTTCTTAATCCCAAAAAATGTCATATTATCAGCTATACGCGTAAAAAATCTCCTATTATTTACAATTATAAATTAAATAACGAAATTCTTGGAAGGGTTAGTAATATAAGGGACTTGGGTATTATAATGGATAGTAAGCTAACATTTAAATCACATTACGACTCCATAACTCAACGAGCCTTTAGAAACTTAGGATTTATCAACAGAGTCACTAAGCCTTTTAAAAATAGTACCACTATCAAAATGCTTTATTTTAGTTTTGTTAGGTCTATCTTGGACTTTGGAAGCATTATTTGGAACCCATTCTACAAGGAACACATAGATCAGTTAGAAAAGGTCCAAAAAAAATTCATCAGAATTCTAAATTATCGCAACTGTGCCCCATCAGGCTCTTATGAGGAATCTTTAGCTCGATATAAACTACTCAGCCTCCGGGATCGGCGCACGCAGTTTGACATAACTTTTCTATGCAAAATTTTAAATAACTGTATTGAATCAAACATAATTCTCTCCAAAATTAACTTCATCGATAAACTTCGACTTCCTGTACGCTCCTCACGTCTCGGTAAGATATTTACACCACTTCGTTCTCGAAAAAAATACTGTCAAAATAATTTTTTCACACGATGCCCCAATAATTACAATAAGAACTTCTCTGATATAGATTTATTTAGTAACTCATTGCAAAAGTTAAGGCTAATGTTGTTTGAAAATCTGTGTCAATAGGTAAAAAACTTAAACATATGTATGCTGCGTATTACGTAGCCTGCATTATATTCCTAGAGAGGAACCACAAGAAACAAGGGCGGACACCATATCATAACAATCGTGTTGTTATGATATGGTGTCCGCCCTTGTTTCTTGTTCTTTTCATGTTTTTATTTTTCTTTATTTGATATGTTTTGTCTTACACAATATGATATGTAAAAGCTTGCATAGTATTAATATAAGTACTTTACTCTGTAACATCTGTGACTCATGCAGCTTTCTAAGTCAACACATAGACTTTAATTATTACAAAAAACTGATTTCGGCACTCGTTGTCTATCACCCTATGTATGTTTATTGTGTATTTTTTGTTTTAAATGACTGTTTGTGTCAAAATAAATGAAAAAAAAAAAAATATACACCTACACACCTACACCAATATACACTTCTTATTCTAAGCAAATCAATTTTGTCGACAACGATTGTGACGTCGCTAACGAATCGGAATGCGAAGATCCTCAAAATGAAAATTTAAACCAATAAACGTCCTGGAACCGTGCCGCTCAGGACGCCGGTTCAAAGACGGCACATACCTTAAAAAGGTAAACCCCTTTAATTCTAAAGTTACTAAAGTGTTAGTAACACCCAAAGAGGTTATACATCAGGGTAACCAGCCCCAAAACGGGAACCTCAATCCTAAAGTTACTAAAGTGTTAGTAACACCCAAAGAGGTTATACATCAGGGTAACCAGCCCCAAAACGGCAACCTCGATCCTAAAGTTACTAAGGTATTAGTAACATCCAAAGAGGTTATACATCAGGGTAACCAGCCCCAAAACGGCAGCCTCGATCCTAAAGTTACTAAGGTATTAGTAACACCCAAAGAGGTTATACATCCGGGTAACCAGCCCCAAAACGGCAACCTCAATCCAAAAAATATTAAAGCCTCAAAGGCATCTGATCCCAATGAGATTTACGAAGTCAACATTGACACTTCCAAGCGGCTACTACCTCATGTGCTAGTGGAATCAACGGCATTTAATATTCCACTGACTTTACTTGTAGACTCAGGCTCTGCAATTTGTTTGTTAAAACAATCCAGTGTTCTACTACAGCCAACCCTAACCAAAAAGTCTATTAGCATTAAGGGTATTGATCCAGGTGAAGAAACCACCCAAACCTTAGGTCATTTCATCCTGAAATTTAAAATCTCTGACAAGAGATTCATTAATCACAAATTTCACGTCATCAAAGACATCCATTTACCTTACGATGGTATTATAGGAAATGACCTCCTGACGGCTCATGGTTGTAATATTGACTACAGCCGAGACGTCTTGAAAATAAATAAAACCGAATTAAAAATCCATTTCTTTGATCCATGCTACGTCAAACCCCCGCCCGCCCGCATACGTCATACGCACTGAAACCGTGATAGAATGTTCTGTTTCAAACCCAGAAGTCAAGGAAGACCTTGTATTAGATCAACACCTTTCTGACACCCTACTTGTGGCTAACTGCCTAGTGAAGGTAAAAGAGAATAAAAGGATTAATATATCTGTTATTAATACCTCTCACAAATCAATTCCAATCAAGCGAAATCTTAACCTTAAATTTGATCCCATGGGAACATATCGTCGCTGTTATACCAAAATGTCATATGTTTAAATGCCTAGTTTCAGGGAACACAAAAAACTGTTTTATACATAATACATTATATAAATTTTGATAGCTTTTTGATAGCGTTTTGATAGCTTTAAAAATGAAAATAGAAACAAGGTTTTCTTTTGTAAAATATTATATTTCTCAAAAAATAATCATCCAGCTATAAAATTTAATGTAACTTATTTCGAATTAAACTTATAAACCACTACTTATCTCTATTAATTACTTCCAGTCGCTTTGCTTAATTTCAATAATCAGCCTCATCTATAAAAGTTCAAAACATCTAAAACAATCGTTTTCAAAAGTTTTTAATACTATTATTCCTAATTTTAATAGTAACTTATAAATTTAAAATTGCAAACTGTTTGAAACAACCAAAAACTTTATAAATAATAATAAACAAACAAAATTTTTAATAAAAAAATTAAATAAAACAGCCACTTTAGACTAAAAAATAATTGTGTTTACTCTATTTTACCTAATTGCTTAACAAGCCGTTTAGAATCAGTCTTATTTAAAAAGTATAATTATATCAAAACCTTAATAATACTCAAAATTATCACATATTTTGAAACTCACAACTAGTACATAAAAATCCAACAAAATTATAATCAACAAAATCTTCAAAGTTGTTTAATGCTAATCTTAATAAAAATGTTAAGAGATCTAATAACATTACAGTTATCAAATCACAGTTAAAGTTAACAAATAATCGGGTAACTTTGTTTGGTACAACATTATTATTACATTAGTTCAATACATTTTTTATATGAGGACAAGATGCTTGATTATGGCATGCGTGAGATAGGGTATCATAATAAGAATGGTAATTTTCGTGAATTAAAGATTTCAGATCTTGTAAATCTTGAAATTTGCGAATATCAATATTTTTCTTCGAATTGTTGAGTGCAGGAAGTGTAATGTTTTAATATGGTAATCTTGTTTTTTGGGGGCAAAAGTGTCAAATCATCATCGTACAATATATTCAATGGTGCCATTAGGATTATATTTTAAGCAACGAATATCATTTACGATGCTATCACCATCCCTGTTTCCAGGTCGTATGCTTGAGTAGTATTGAATTTTTGAATAATCTTTGAAAAAGTTGTAGTTGCGACTGTGTACTTCGTATAGCCCTAGATTTTTTCGAGCTGATTCAATTATGCTGACATACTCAGCAGGAATGTAAATATAATCTTTTTTCTGTATTTTTCTCTCAATCACACTGTGCTCTGAATCTACCTCCATGAAAGTATGCCCATGTTCCAAATACTTGTGCTCAATAACTATTCCAAGTGTAACAGCACAGTGCAAAATTGCATTCGCAACTACTTGGTTTCGATTTTGATAGCAACAGCCATTGGACCATAACACTATCTTAGTCAAATTGATTTCGGATCTTTGAAATTCTGTATTTATTAGGTCACTATAAAGAGATGCAAAAGCTTCTGCTTCTAGCCCACCATTGACTTCATCCCACAAGTAGCATCTACCATGTCGCGTCACAAGATCGTATGAAGTAAAATTATGAAATTTTAGTTTGATCTTGTAATATACTTTGGATACATTTAGTTTTGGTGCCAACAACACTGCTTGAACATCCACACAATATACTGTCATCGTATTATCCAATTCCGCAAGTCTTTTATCATTTGATTTTTCTTCCTCAAAATGTGTGAATCGTATGAACTCTGATCCACTCTGGATTAAGTAAATGCAAAACATGTATCACACTGATCTTTACGGTTTTGAAACAAAGTCATATTTCTTTTCTTTAATTCTTGTGAAAAGTGGGTCCATGAGAAGTGTTTAATATTGTCTTCAGCGGCTTGTTTTTGGTAAAAACTGTAAAGTTCTGTCAGGGTTGACCAATTTGGTTCCAGATAAGTCCTTGTAGAAGTAGCACGACAGTAGTGCGATTCCATTTTTGGAAAAGCATCTAGGAAAGATTCAAAATGATGTTGACGTTCAGTCTGAGTTTGTAATGGACGTGGTTCCGCTAGGTTAGGAATTCCACTTTGGTTACTCAACGCCCACATTCTTACGCTCTTTTCACCTAAATCAAACGTGTTTAGAAACATTTGTTTGCAGACACGAAATTTTGTCTCATCAACCCGTAAGTAATAATCAAAGTAATATTTCTACGGGAGCTGTCATTATTTGGCCTTCTAGGTGTTGGTGGCACTTTGGTAACTAAACTTGCTATATAAACTTTTCTTTGTTCCCAATTTAAATTTTTCCAAAAGTTGCTGTGAAGATGTTTTCTTGCTTCTTCTGTTAACTTCCTACAATCAAATTTGGCGGATTTACAGTTACAAGCATCCTTCATTTCTCTACCAGGTCTTAAAGGACAATGGGCATTGCGGCCCATGAGCGGCCATCAATGAAACTAGTGTCATTAGAAAGGGGAGATCTTTGACAACAAATATTGTTCAAGGAGTACTATGAAATACCGTTTGGGAAAAAAAGTTAAAATACTATTATTAAAATTACTATTTTTTATCCTAATATTCAATACTTATTCTATTAGAGGTCTAAGAACCTTTGTTAAAATCGGTCTCGCCATGTTTCATGCGTCAACCAATCAACGACGAGCGCCGCTCGCACTCGGCGACTCGGCGATTACCGTTATGCTCAAGCGCACAGCGCAGTCCATCGTTGACATTTGTTTCGTTGAGTACTGTGCGATTATTATTGTTTGACAATCTCTTTCGACTCTGGCTTGCATATCGGACTTGTTAGTATCTATCTTGGTGACTTGTGCTCGTTTTTGTGGACTTTTTTAAGCAGATTCCTATAACAATGGCAGAAAATCGCCAAGTGAACAGAAGAAGATACGAAATAACCCGTGCTCGGTTTGAAGAACATCCCGCTGTAGGCCAATATATCTTTGAAGCTCTGACCTCTGAACATCAGGTAAGTACATCAAACGAAATCATTATTTCTTAGTTGTCACGTCAACAATATAGTACTGTTTAACTTGAGGTGGTCACAGTGTTTTAACTCTCGCGCATTGAGATTACATTTCTCTGTAAGTAGTAAGTAAACTGTTATCGACGCGGCGACGTTGTCGTTCCGTTTGATCCACGGGGAGAGAACGGGATAGAAGTATCGGTATTTACGTATGAGTAAGCGAGATAATTAATACTGCTTAGGCAATCGAGTAAAATATTTTTCTTTATATTACGCTTTGTTTGAACAGCGTTCAATGAAAACAACTAAGCGTTTTGACTAATTGTAATACTCTCATTTTCAGATACAATACAATGGCCAGGAGTACATTTGTCGACCATGCTGGCAACGGGCAGAAAGAGCTGCGCAGCCAAGAGAAGACCGTCCACACGAATGTGTATTACATATTGAAGAATATTCAAGACTCCCTAATACAGACACAATACCCTAATACCCTAATACAAAACTGCAGACGAACGGATCTCCGAAGGATTCCGGATAACATTAAAGTGACATTCTTGATTCATTTTAATTTTTATATTCCAAATAGTGCAAGAGTTTGCGATCATCATTTCGTATCCAATGATTGGGATCAAATAATTGACAGCCCTAACTTGCTCCACGACTTCAATGCCACACATTTTGTGCATATCATGAGCCTCATGAAAATCGCGGTGCTTCGAGGATCTATACTAGATTTTGATAATATAGATGACATGGACCCAAATGAAGTATACATCCGATTAGGCGTTAGTCGAGACCAATTTATGAATATTTTGGAACAAACTCCTTCATTGTCGAACGTATCAACACGCCTGAAAACATCTTTGGCATGCTACTTAATGAAACTGCGAAGCGGTGAAGTAAATGAAAGGCTGGCGACGCTTTTTAATATGAGCCGTAGAACCCTAGAACGACATTTAACGTTCGCCAGAGACTCTCTTTTACTGGACTTCGTTCCCCGGCATCTTGGTTATGATCATCTCAATAGAATTGATGTAGCTAACCGAAACCTACAAGTTCCAAATGCAATTTTAGGAAATGCAAATGCCTTAAACAGAAAGGCAATTGTGATAGCAGACGCTACTTATATATATATACAAAAGTCCGCAAACTATTTATTCCAAAAGCGATCATACAGTCTACACAAATACACGAATTTGTTGAAACCGTTTTTAATAGTGTGCTGCGATGGCCACATTTTAGATGCCTTTGGGCCATATTCAGCCATAGAATCAGACGCACAAATAATGAAAAATATGATTGACGACGAAGGAAATCCTTTCCATTGGTTTTTTGAACATGGAGATGTGTTCATCTTAGACCGCGGGTTTCGCGACGTAATCGACGACTTACATGCCTATGGTTATGAAGCTCACTTACCGAAAACAAAAAATCGAGACGAAGATCAATTGACGACAGAACAAGCGAATAAGTCTAGGTTGGTTACTATGTGCCGCTGGGTTGTTGAAGTTATAAATGGTTGGTTCAAACGCGATTTTAAACTATTCCGACAAGACTTTTTCAATCAATATGATGACAGATTTTAGAATAGGTGCTGCATTATTGAATGTTTGCAGAGAACCATTGTCAGATAGCGTTCATGCTGAAACATTTATAGAGGTTATAAACCAAAGAATGAACCAACCAAATAACCTAGCAGAGTATGTCCTAGCCAACAACCTTAATCGTAGACGGGCTAGTTTCGATAGCATTACAGGAAACCAACCTAACATAAGTCATTTTCCTTTGCTGACTGAGGAGGATTTAACCATTTTTGCACTTGGTACATACCAATATATTATTCGTCAAAAATATATTATTCGTACATTATAGTAGATACAGAGAAAAGCGGCAGAGAAGCCATAGAAAACTACTATTGCAGTTGTCTGAGCGGTAAACGCGCTCTTGGTTGCTGTGCCCACATTATGTGTGTAGTGTGGTATTTAGGGTGGGCGAGAAACCAAGAGGAAGAGATCCGTTTACCAGCTCATTTTTTAAACGATGTTATTGTAGACGAGAATTGAATCCCATCATTTTCTTTTTTTAAAGGAATACTAGCATTATATACGAGCATTGTATATGTGTCTGTCAATAAATCGATGTATTTAATAACCAATAAACCTTTAGTTTTATTTAATCCATCATTTTCTTATACTTAGATATGCATTACGTTTTATCATTTACGTACTTTCGGTTTAATTAATTCGATTTTTTTATATGATCAACGCTTTATAACTTTTTATCTAAACAAGTTGCCGAAATAATTTTTTGCAGTCTTAATATATACATAATTGTCGATTAAAAAATATATAGGACAGATGTGGCCGCCGATGGGACAAGCGCCATACATTTTTGCCCATTGTCCTTTGTTTGCGTCCATTTACCTGCTTGCTTTTTTAACCCTTTGTATATTTTGCCTTGCATTCGTCTCAACTTTTGTCGATTTCTGTCCCATTGTGTCTGTCTTCTGATACCACGTCTTTTTTTTGTTATAGAAATGTTTTCAGAATTAGAGTCACAATCTGTTGAAGATTCCTCTAGATCCGGTTCATAGCCACAGTCTTGCTCATTATCACTACAATTAAATTGTAAATGTTGTTGCATAGTTTCAGATATTAAGCTGGAAGTTTCGTTTAGGTCGTGATTCCGAAATTCCCCAGTCTTTTCGTCTAGAAAAATAGATGTCGAAATTAAAGGAGATGGGCTGGAACAAGCTGCGGTTTGAATATTTCCCCCCATAGGTTCATCAAATTAGAAGCCAGATTCTAGTGTCATTGTAGGCGCTTTTGAGTTGGATGAGGTGACTATGTTATTCAGACTGGGTGTATTGTTTCATCTAAAAAAACGTGGATTTAAAGTAGATGGACTGGAACAAGGTGATTTCTGAAGGAAGGTCTCATGAACTACATTTTTCATTGTTTCATCTTCATTAAAATCTTATTCTTGGGGTGGTAGGTTGGCTATTGCAATAGATGGTAGGAGTACAAGGCATAACGAAATCAGATTCAAAGTCACGTGCCGTAATTGTATGATTGATAATTTCTGTACTGGAAAAGGTGATTTTGTATAATAGTTGCTTCCTGTGTACAGGCAAACATTGTTTTATCTTGATCATATAAATCGACTTCAACATCAAGATTACCTTCCAGCATATTGTTATCACTGATACCTGATAAATTGAGTGCTCTTTGGAGTAGATCTCTTCCTCTGCTATGTCTCTTCATTGTAGTGAGAATGCTGACCTGTGAATGAAATTACTTTTTAAATGCTACCTCAAAGCAGGTTACTGGACAAACAAAACTTATTTACAACAAGCTAACTAATCTTATTAATCCTAATGCCTGCGAATTCATAGGACTTTTAAATTATCATACTTATGTTTACTCTAAAAAAAAAAAGTAAACAAAAATTATTTATAAATAAATAGTGGTTGTATACTGGGCAACTGTTATTAAACTTCTACAGGGGCCAGTAAACCATTTTCATAATTGTTAATACGTAATTATAAATTTGCAATAAACACAAGGGTTAATAAGATGTACCAATGATTATGTATACATATGTTAAGTATTTAAATTACTCTTATGGACAAAAAGGGCTTAATATAGGTCATTATAGGAAACAATAAAATTAAAAATCAAAAACTCTTATGTGTGGAAAAAAACATACGCTTTATTGACAATTCGTCATTCGTATACGACTTCATTGAAACATATACTTAAAACACAATATAAAAGTAATTACTACTGTTTAACATAATATCCCATATAGTACTTTAATCATTTAAAAGTTATTCAAAACGAATGTACGGAACAGCTGATCGTTTGAGGTTGTACAACTGTTCGGTATTATCGTGTGTCGTATAAATCACTGTAATTCTTATGTTTTTACGGATATAAGTAACTAATATTAACTTACCGCGTTATTGTGAAGAAAAACACCTTCTTTTTCTCTTGTTTTAAGCACTGTTTAATGCATTCTTAAAATTTAACGGTTACTGCGTCAAAACGTCAAAAAATCTGAGCTGTCAAAATGTCGTATGTTAAACATAAGATAATTTGACGCAATCATTAAAAATAAGTCTTTTGAATAAGTGCCTTAAAGTCCATTCTCGTGGACCACAATGTGATATTTTGACACATTGAAGATTGCGTTTCAATCAACGTGTAGGAGCGACCTACATAAAATAAAAACAAACGTCCTAACGCGGCGAGGGCGCGCCGACACTGGCTGAGTGGCTGCGTCGCCGTCCCGCCGAAGGCGAGTACGTGCGCCGGAGCAGCGAGCGACATCCCTGCGCCGAGTTCAATTGCATACTGAATTGGATTACTTCGGCGCGGTTATTTTATAGTAGGACACTTTTATACCCTGCGGCACGTCGGCCGTAAGGATCGCGAAGTCCCAAGTTGTGTCATTGGTCAATTTACTTTTATTACTCCTTAATGCTACCACTAATTGTACCAACAAATTGTACATATAATACGTTCATTTTTTATAATAAACACGCATTGTCATAACGTATCTTTGTTTAATTTCTGCATCAAGAACATCCCCGAAAAACGCATACCGTAGATAAAAAAATATGAAAAAAAAACATACGACATTTTGATATGACAACGACGATACCCTATACAATCGTGTTCACAATGTCTGTGTTACTGAACGCACAGACAGGGTTCTCAGCTTACTAAGAACGTTCCACTTGAATCAAGAAGAAAGAGAAGCTCTTCTCACCATATGTTCCGACTACTCCGACATTTTCCACCTACCAGATGAGACATTATCTTTCTCACCTGCCATCCAACATAAAATAAAGACAACTAGTGATACACCAATCCACACCAAATCTTACCGATTTCCAGAATGCTACAAACAAGAAGTGGCTACACAAATAAACAAAATGTTAGACCAAAATATTATTACTCCATCGTCATCTCCTTGGTCTTCCCCCATATGGGTAGTACCCAAGAAAGCTGATGCATCCGGCCAAAGGAAATGGCGGATAGTCATTGACTCCCGCAAATTAAATGATGTGACTATTAGAGAAGTTTATCCTATTCCTCAGATAACTGAGATCCTTGACCAGTTAGGAAAGAGACAGTACTTTACCACGCTTGACCTATCATCCGGTTTTCACCAACTTAAGGTAGCGCCGGAAGACGCACCTAAAAGTGCTTTCTCAATCCCGCAGGGACATTTTCAATTTAATCGAATGCCTTTTGGGCTTAAGAATGCCCCAGCTACTTTCCAGAAACTTATGAATACATGTCTTACTGGGCTTCAAGGCTCACGGTGTTTTGTCTACTTAGACGACATAGTATTGTACGCTTTCGATTTAAAACAGGCCATTCTGAACCATAAAGATGTCTTCGAAAGACTCAGAGAATTCCATTTAAAACTCCAGCCGGAAAAGTGCGAATTTCTACGGAAAGAAGTCACCTATCTAGGCCATATCATTATTCAATATGGTGTGAAACCCAATCCGGATAAAGTTAAGGCCGTAACACATTATCCAGTCCCTAAATCCCCTTGAGACATTAAGTCCTTCCTAGGGCTAGTTTCGTATTACAGACGTTTTATTCCCGACTTCTCAAAACTTGCAAAGTCCTTAACATCCCTTCTCAAAAAAGACGTTCCTTTTAACTGGACAAACGAACAGCAGCTTAATTTCGAAGCTCTTAAAACCAAATTGGTTGAAGCACCTATCCTAGCATATCCCGACTTTAGTCAGCCCTTCCTTCTAACTTGTGACGCTTCTAATTATGCCATATCAGCCATCTTGTCCCAAGGTCCTGTGGGACACGACCGACCAATACGAATGACGATTGGATGGCGTAGTGGTTTTTGTAACGAACTGCTATTCCAAAGGTCAAACATTTGTGTGCATGAACATTTAATGTTTGATTTGGTCTGGGTGTTTCTATGTATAATATGTATGTATTTAGAAAAAAAAAAGTATATATGTATTTATATCAGTTGTCTAGTACCCATAGTACAAGCTCTGCTTAGTTTGGGACTAGATGGCGTTGTGTGAATGTGGTAGAATATATTATTATATTATTATTAATAGCATACGCCTCTCGTACCCTGAATAAAGCGGAATGCAACTACAGCACTACAGAGAAAGAGTGCCTGGCAATAGTGTTCGGCACTAAAACATTCCGTCCCTATCTATACGGTCGCCGTTTTACTATTTTGACTGACCACAAACCCCTTCAGGTTGTTCAATTGTAAAGATCCTGGATCCCGCCTAATTCGTTGGCGACTAAAACTTGAAGAATTCGAATATAACATTTAATACAAAAAGGGTAAAATAAATTCAAACGCAGATATCCAGGTTTCCAGTCAATCCTATCCAGCCAACTAGTAGTAACACTCCCAAACTCGACGATCAGAATCCCGGCATTTCTGCCGAACAACTAGAAAAATTCCTTAGTGAACCAGAGAATCTCGATACCTACTCGATTTGCTGACATCACCTGTCTCTTTCCCGTCTGAAGAATTGAATCCTGATGTCCTATTAGAATGTGGTACTCCTGATCTAGATAACATCCAATCTCCTGGAGAAATTCTCCAAGCTGAAACGCCCTTGTTACCTGAGAATCAGGCACACCCTCTAACTCCCGAAGTAGTCATCTTACCTGAAAACCCAACGAATCCTCTATCTCCTGAGCTGGTCCTACACCCTGAGACTCCCACACAAACGGACTTCAACGTTATTTTTGATCCGATCACAAATGATTATCCGACATTCCTAAAGCATTTATCCGACAAAAATAGAGTATTCAATACGAAAATCATCGAATACAATGAAAGTTTATTAAAAACTTCCTGTAAAACAATTATAATCCCCACATCAATTGACCTAGATGAATCAAATTCCTATGTGGAGGAAATACTAGGAACTCTGGAAAATCGAGAAGTAATTCTCAACCCAGAAAAACAACTTCACAGGTTCTCTAAAATCTTCTTAAGAAATAAAACTTATTACTTCCTGTATATAAAGGTACATCACTTTGATCAAACATCGTATCAAGAAATATTTGAGTCTCTAAAAACCATTCGAAACGATTGATAATCACCGAAAATATAGAACAAGCAAGTATATCAGACTTTCGCGATCCTTTGGAAAAACATAGTTTTATCAGAATTTATAATATCATTAACTACCTTTTCCATAACACTAGTATACAAATAAATATTTATCATAATATTGTGACATATCCTTCGCCTTCGGAAGTAAAGAAAATCTTATATGATAATCACAACATACCCGTAGCGGGTCACTTAGGTGTTAATCGGATGTATAGTAGACTAAAAGAACTCTATTATTGGAAAGGAATGCGTAACAATGTGCAATCATAACCCGTAGAGGGTCACTTAGGTGTTAATCGGATGTATAGTAGACTAAAAGAACTCTATTATTGGAAAGGAATGCGCAACAATGTGGAATCATACGTAAAGAGATGTAGACAATGCCAAGAGAATAAAGCTCTGAGACAAATAAACCGTGCACCGATGCAAATCACGAGCACTTCCACTAAACAAGTACGCACATTTTTTGTTTTGTTTACATTGCATTTCAACTTTATAATTTGTGATAACAACTAGTGACAGCTGTCAAGTTACTTTTTATTTTCGTTCGGGTGAGTTCGGAAATTGTAAAAAGTGATTGTTTGTTTTTTTTTTTGTTTCCTTATTTTTTTTTTTTTTTCGCTGGTTACTTTAATTGAATATTTTTATAATGCTCTAATGTCACAAATCGATCTTTGTCTAATTATGATACATTAATTTTGTATATGTGCCTGCTGGCGGGTGTTGTAGAAATACCAGCCTATATTTTATATAGTCTACACTTACGAGTATATCTTTAGTACAAATTCATTATATATCTGTTATAGTATTTATTTATTTCTTATTCTTTTTTTTTGTTATAATATATACACTTATGACCGATGACGAATCTGATAAATATTTTTCTGCCGATGATTCTTCTGAAGACGTTAGTTATAGTTCGTTGACTGAGACTCTGGGTGATCAAATACGGCAAACATTGCCCGTTCAATCTCGTCCATTTCTAAATGTTTGTCATATAAATGCGCAAAGCGTCCCAAGTCATTTTAGTGATTTAACCGAGACTTTCTCTGACACCAACGTTCATGCCATCCTGATTTCGGAGACTTGGCTAAAGCCTCATCTACCCTCTACCTCATACCCTCTCTCTGGATTTATACTTATCCGCAATGACCGCTTAGATAAAAGAGGTGGTGGCGTCGCTATCTACCTCCGTAGTCCATCCTTCCACTTACGCGGAATACCTATTCCTTGAGGTTTGTGTCAAGGGAGTCAAAGTAATTCTAGGTGTAGTATATTGCCCCCCCCCCGCTGTTAATTACTTCTCTAGTCTGGAAACAGTTCTGGAATCTTTAGGGTCGGAGCTCTCACATCACATCATCTTGGGAGATTTCAACACTGACCTCCTAGTCCCTAAACTCTCCTCGTAATTGCAATCTCCTCCAGATCATTAAAGCAACCAACCTTCATATCCTGCCCCTTCAAGCCACTCACCATAATTTAGACTACCAGAATACCTGGCTAGATCTAATGCTCACCTCTGCCCCACACCTTGTCTCTTCTCATGGACAACTCCTTGCCCCTGGTTTTTCCCATCATGACTTGATCTTCCTTTCATATATCCTGAAACCTCCCAAACCACCTACTAAAATTTTACAGTTACGCAGTTTCCGTCACATGGATGTCGAGAAACTACATGAAGACGCTGCCAAGATAGATTGGGAGGACGTGGCAGCTGCTACCGACGTGGATAGTAAAGTCCGGATTTTTTATGACACTATTATCAAGTTATACGATGTCAACGGTCCAATTAGGAGAGTAAAATTAAAACGTGCTCCTTGGATGACTGAGGAGGTACGTACAGCTATGAGACGAAGGGACCAGTCCTTCCTTCGTTTCAAGAAAGATCGCTGCGAAAACAAATGGAACCTTTATAAGGCCGCAAGGAATCGGTGCAACCAGGTGACACGCAATGCTAAACGCCGACATATACTTCAAAACATATAGTCTTCTTCTTCGTCCAGTATCTTGAAATTTCTTGGTACTTTAGGAATTGGTAAACAACAACACCCCTTGTTCAACAATAATATTGGTTTGAATGATATCAAACGTCATTTCTCATCCACAAATACGCTGGAGTCCCACTACTGACTCGTTTGAATTTTCTCCGGTGTCTCCTGAGGATATCAAAAAGACTATTCTATCTATCCGTTCTAATGCTGTGGGGTGTGATGGCATTAGCCGTCACATGATTCTCACCATCCTAGACTGTATTCTCTCAGTAATTACTCACATAATCAACTTCTCTCTTGACTCTAATACCTTCCCCTCTTTGTGGCGCAAGGCTTATATTATTCCTCTACCAAGAAATAATAACCCCTCACTGCCTGAACACTTTCGACCTATTTCTCTTCTTCCCTTTCTATCTAAAGTACTCGAGGCCTGTGTACATAAACAGCTCTCTCAATTTGTATACAGAAACCAACTTTTAAGCCCTCTTCAATCTGGCTTCAGACCCGGTCACAGCACAGTTACCGCTCTCCTTAAAGTGACTGGCGATATTAGAAAGGGTATGGAAGACACCAAAGTCATAGTATTGGTATTAGTTGACTTCTCTAATGCCTTTAATACCGTCAATCACGAAATCCTGTTATCCATCCTTACATATCTTATGGTTCCTTCTGAGACACTGGAATGGTTCTCTACCTATCTTCAGGGGCGACAGCAATGTGTTCGTGTTGATGATAGATCATCAAGTTGGTGCGACCTCTACGCTGGCGTCCCACAAGGCGGCATTTTATCTCCTCTTTTATTCTCAATATCTATTAATCTCATAACTCAACATCTTCAGTGTGCGTGTCACCTGTATGCTGATGATCTGCGGCTGTATTCGCAAGCAAGGGCTTGCTCATCGACTCAACCCTCTATTGGCGAGCTCAGGTTACTAGCGTGAGCCAGAAAGTAACTGGAAACCTGCGAACATTATATCGTCTAAAGAATTTCCTGCCTCCTAAAACTAAAACCACACTCATGCAGTCCTTAATAATTCCAATAATTGACTATGGTGATGTATGTTACTTCGACCTGAATGCAGACCTTCTTAATAAGCCTGACCGTCTTCTCAATAACTGCATTCGATACATTTTCAACCTTCGGAAGTATGACCATGTGTCTGCTTTGCGCTCCCAATTAAACTACCCTATTCCTAACCTATTCGCCTACCTCTCTATTTTCACTCTTAAACTCACCGACCTACCTCTACTTACCTCGCTCCCTACCTGCGTTACCTGTCCTCTAATCACGACAGAAATCTTCGCTCAGAAAATAATCTGCTTCTCTTATGTCCCTCCCACAACTCCAACTTCGTGACCTCTTCGTTCTTTGTTCAAGCAGTACTACTCTGGAATGCGCTCCCGCTCGAAATCAGGATGTCCACTAACCGTTTTGTATTCAAAAAGAAGGTGCATGATCTCCTTCTTAATAAAATGGCAGAACTACCCAGTCCATAGTACACCTCATATTCCGGTATACATAATGTACGAATATAACATGTATATTTATAAAGATATATATATATATATATATATATTTATATATGTATGCATATGATGTGATGTATTGTATATGTGAATACGTGTATGTAGTGAACCGTGTATATGTCTATATATCACATGTCATAATATGTAATCTCTGTGCACCTACCTTATATGGTTTCTACACCACCCAAAGGTTGACTGGAAGAGAATGCCTTGGGCATTAATTCCGCCGATGTACAAAAGTGCATAAAGTTTGAAATAAATAATAATAAATAAACCATGTGAACGCGTTTAATTAGATATAGTGGTTCCCCTTCCAGAATCCGGTATTGCCAAACTGAGATTTATTTTAACGCTACAAGACAACTTCTCCAAATTTTCCTCTGCTTACACACTTCGTGGCGTAACAGCCGAGGAAACAAGTGAATGTCTATTGCATTATATATCCGTCTTCGGTATTCCCAAAATTATCCTTACCGACAAGGTACAAATTTTACAAATCAATCAATCAATCATTTATTTCGTAAAACACAGGTAAATTCAGATGTTACAAACCATATTTAAAAAGATCGCCATGTTTCGCCAATATGCATACAAAACAATAAAAGGATTTCATTATTCCTGTGCAATACAACTGTTTAAGGTCCAGTAATCATATACTTATTCAATTCAATAAAAATAGACGTTGATTTGATTTCTTAATTAAAAACATACTGATATTGATAAATGATGATTAAATCGGGAAAAATGTTAAAATAATTAAAAATGTCGAACTCAATATGTCAAATAATTAACAATCAAAAAAGTCGAACTAAATATGTCAAAATAATGAATAATCGAAAATGTCAAAATAATTAAAAGTTCAAAATACTAAATAAAATGTCAAAATAAATTAAATTTTTTAAAACAATTAATAATTACAACGTCAAAATAAATGTCATTTACAAATACCTATACGGTTACTAAATAAATTACAATTTCAATTGATCTCAAAAATTCTGCTAATTAAGGTGGCTTTGATCTTGGCGTCACATGAACTGTGTGCAATTCTGGGTGTTTCCAACTGCACCACACTTGTCTTAAATCTATTTGTTGAAATAAGTGCTTAATTTATAGCTTTATTATAAGTTATTATGATGATTAATGTTGCAAATATTTTTTTGGAACTATTTAAGTGAATCAGCACTGAGTCTTTTAAATTAGAAAGTCATTTAATAACTTTTCATTGATGGAATGTCTAGTACTTTAAATTGTAATCGTAATATTAGCACTTATTGCCCACTTTTACGGTTATTTACTCTTTTTCGCTTGTGTTCACTTCAATCATATACATAACTAATTGAAATCAAAATTTATCATTCAGAAAATCTATTATGGAGTAGTATGCTTTGTCAATAAGTAATTTTAAGAGATTGCTTTTAAATTCATTAACATTTTTACGGTCTCTTATTTGTTTCGGTAAATGATTGTACAGCTTTGGTGCCATTGCGTATACACTTTTATGTAGAAGTGCTGTTTTGGCTTTTAATAAGTGCAATTTGTCGGAGCGACGTTGACTTTCTATAAAAGAAAATAGAGAAATGTTATTTCTCACGAACAAGCAGACTTCATAAATGTACATAGATGGAAATGTCAATAGTCTTAGTTTACAAAAGTGTGGCTTATATGTATTAGTGCTTTTTAGTTTACACATAGCTCGGAGACATTTCTTTTGAGCTATAAACACATCTTGCTTATTTGTGACATTACCCTAGAATATTATGCCGAACCTTAAGGTCGATGACACATAGCCGTGATAAGCGGCAAGAAGTGCATTTTCATTAGCTACTTTTGATAGCATATATAAAGCATAGGAAAATGTATTTAATTTATTACACACACAATTAATTTGAGTTTTCCATGACATGTCATTATCAATTTGAAACCCTAAAAATTTTGTTACTGTACTTTCTTCTACGATTTCATCTTTATATGAGATGTGTACTTCTGATGTCCATTTTCGTCTTATGTGAACATTCATAAATTTTGTTTTCGACTGATTGATTTTTAGGTTATTAGCATTTAAGAAATTTATAATGTCTACAATACTAGTATTTATATCGTATTCTATTTCATTTAATGTACCTTTATTAGAAATAACTGTACTATCATCGGCAAATAAAGACATTTGATGTTTCGTAGTGTTAGGAAAATCATTTATGTAACAGAGAAAAAGTAATGGGCCCAAAACACTTCCCTGTGGCACGCCGTATTTAATTTTTCTAGCATTTGATTAATAAGCTACCTCAGTTTTATATTTGAAATTGACTGAATTTATGTGTGTTATTTGATTTATATCTTCTAAAAATGATTGTACATTGCCTCATTGCCTCTAATCCCGTAATTATATATTTTTTTAATTAATATGTTATGATCCACGTGATCAAACGCTTACACAAACGCTTACACGCTTTTACATCTGAACTATTCAAAAAGACGTGCGACTTCTTAAAATAAAACAATTATGGTCAATCCCATACCATCCACAAACCCAAGGCGCACTCGAAAGAAGTCACTCGACTTTAAAAGAATACCTAAATTCTTTTGTCTAATTGGTCTCGCTATGTTTATACAGCTATGCTTACCTACAACACAACCGTACACTCCACAACACATTATACACCTTACGAGATAATGTTTGGCAACAAACCATTTATCCCAAATACCATAGCCGATGAACAATTAGGCGCTACATATCCTGATTATGTACGAATGTTACAAAACCGCATGAAATTTGCAAGAGATAAAGCATTAGAATATATACGTCAATCAAAATTATCCTCAAAAAATCATTATGACACCCACACTCGCCCAAGACAGTATAAAGTTGGCGATTATGTTTACTTGAAAAATCATTTAAGGCTCCGAAAAGCCTTATCACCTATATACACTGGTCAGCAAATAAACCGAGCCACCCGCTACCTAGGAACTCTGATTCGATTTTCTCAAAAAGTATAAAACTTACAACTATCAAAGTTATACCTACAAAAAGTGCGTTTCATGGTGATTAAAATGACTAAAAATTAATTCGAAAGTACCGTCAACTCACATTGTAATCAAGCAACAAACCCAATGCTAACGATTTGCTCTGTTTTCACCAGAGTTTGAAATTAGCGTTCCTTTTCTCTACAATGAGGGTAGTCGGATATTTCTTATCATTTCTTTAGTTTTTGTCCATCGTTTGCTCAGACGCGTGTGTTTTTGCTACTTTTTTCTATTAATAATGGATACAACACCTCAGGAAGCAGCTCAAGCTGTAGCATTACTTCAAGCAGGCATTGCGCAACGTGAAGTCGCTCGAAGGCTTCGAATCAGCAGATCTTCGGTGCAACGAGTTTACAGACGATACCTAGAGACTGGAGCATTCGATCGCCGTCCAGGTACGGGCAGACCTAGGGCTACATCAGCAGCAGATGATCGTTATATCCACCTTACTGTTCTGCGAAATCGCCACCTCAACGCAGTTCAAGTCCAACAAAGTCTGCGTGACGAACGCCAAGTGGTCATAAGTTCAGATACCGTCAGAAGGAGACTTGCTGAACGGAACCTGACCCCAAAAAGAGCTGCAACAGGCCCAGCATTAACGGTAGCACACCGTCGAGCACGACTTGAATTTGCTCGAGAGCATAGGGATTGGACATTAGAGCAGTGGAGTAATGTACTCTTCACTGATGAGACCAGGGTGAGTCTACATGGAAGTGATCGACGTCAGAGAGTATATCGTCGCCCTGGAGAACGTTATTCTCAGTGTAGCATCGAGGAAACTGTTGCTTATGGAGGAGGATCTGTAATGGTCTGGGGCGGCATCTCGTTAACAGCACATACAGCGTTAGTTTTCATCGAACCGACGGGCCGTACACGTGGACTGACTTCTCATCGCTACATTACTGAAATCCTCGCAGACCATGTGGTACCTTACGCAGGATATATCGGACAGGATATGCAATTGATGCATGATAATGCACGGCCTCATGTTGCTCATGTGGTGACCCAGTATCTACGCCAGCATGGACTGGCCAGCTCGAAGCCCGGACTTGAATCCGATAGAACACTTATGGGATGAGCTGAAACGTCGGGTTCGAGCCCGGGTACCTGCTCCAACAAGGCTTCCAGAGCTGCGAATCGCAATTGAAGAGGAGTGGAATACAATTCCTCAAAATTTTATCGTCAGGCTCGTAAGGTCGATGAATACAAGGATGCTGGCAGTTATCCGAGCAAGGGGAGGGAATACGGAATATTGATCAAAAACTTTTTTTTGATTTTATCTTTGTTTTTGGCTTTAATTTTTTTTTTCACTTTATCATTACTAACGATTGTCACGACTGGAAAACGACTCTTCTTTGTAAAATCCTTAATAAACACTGAAATATTGATTAAACCCAATGAGTTTCCTTTCATTTTAATCACCATGAAACGCACTTTCTGTAGGTACAACTTTGATAATTGTAGGGTTTTTAGTTTTTGAGGAAATCGAATTAGAGTGCCTAGGTAGCGGGTGGCTCGGTTTATTTGCTGTCCAGTTGTAGAAAGGATGATATAAAGTCATCAAAATTCATGGAAACAACACTTTGTGTTTGCTAATAAATAGACGACATGTCCGTCATCACTACGACGAAATAAAACTCGCTGAGGTCGCTAATGACCCGCAACCATAAAATTTTTAGATTTTAGGAGTTTTAAGATGTATTTTACTTTTATAATATATTATATACAAAAGTTTACATACATATGCATATATTTTATTTTTAAGTCTCGTGTTATGTTAAACATAAGTTTAGTTAATAAAATCTAACTGTAACTAAAATAATAATAACATAGTAAATCATATAAAAATATACTTACAGCGCTTCGGCAGAACCATGGACACCCTACAAATATATTCAACCAATAGCAACGAGTCCTGGAATCTATTTTGATTATTTAGGGAAATTAAAAACAACTGAAGGTGTACTCAATGTCATTATGCCCATGGAAATTTTGCACTTCAAAACGCACATAGAAAATATTTACTCATCATTTCAGATGTTTATGAACCTATGTAAACAAACTAAAATCGTGGAAAGCTCAGAATGTATTAGTACAGTAGAACCATTGGTGGTTCAACAGCAAAATATTATTAAATTATTCGGTTCGATCTTTCACTTAATTGACAATAGATCCAAACGAGTACAATTCTTAAACAAGTTTTTGGCACTTTAGATGAGAATGATGGAATAAAATATGATCAAGCTATCGAATCAATACAAACAAATCAAGATAAATTGTTTTCCTTTATAAAAGATAATTTCTTAATAACAAAGTCTGTTTTTTCTTCGTATAATAACTCGCTTCATAAAATAAAACAGAATGAAATTACTCTCAATAATGCTATCGATCTACTTTCAACCCGTATCCAAAATTTAACTTCGGTATCTGATAATTTTGAATTACGATTAAATCTAGACTTTATTCTAAGTTCTTTGGAGACATCTATGGTCACCCTATCATTCCAGCTCGAAGAAATAACAAACGCTATATTATTCTGCAGTCAAAACATACTGCATCCGGCAATCATATCGCCCACTCTTTTATACCGAGAATTAAGTGACAACGTTAGACACCTGCCCGATGACATGAAATTGCCTATACACCTAGATTTAAGCTCAGTCCATGATATTGTAAAAGTTTCTACATTATTATGTTATTATTTTAATTTTAAATTAGTATTTCTCTTACGTGTTCCTTTAGTTTCTAATCAAGAATTTATGTTATTTAACAACATTGCATTGCCTACACCACATGTAAATCAATCAGATATATTTAGTCTTATTATACCTAGCTTTAAGTACATAGCTATCACGAAACACTAATCAAAATATTGAAATTTAGAATCATTACAAGATTGTAAAATCATAAATCCGGTGGAGTATTTATGTGACATCCCGGTGATCTATAAAACGGATTCAAAACCCAGTTGTAAAAGTGAACTGATGTCCAAAACGATTGTGAATATTCCTAAACAATGTGATAGTAAATTCATTTATGGAAAGTTAGACACTTTTAAATCATTGGTTAATAATAAATATATTTACATACAATCAGAACCAATCGAGATGTCTTTAGATTGTCAAAATTCTAACCAAATAAGTGAAATTACTATCTCAGGTATTGGAATCCTTTCTATACCCAATGACTGTATAATTTATTCTAAAGGCACTATATTATTACCTAGATATAATAATGTTCTAAATTTAACCTCGCCGATAAACCTGCCGGACTTTAAAATTTTGTCATGCAATTGTTGCAATACAACTAAAATAAGAAATGTAACCAATAATATGTCCCCTATACACTTAGAAAACTTCGATTTGAATGATGTGCACTTAATAGACATATTGTCTAGAAAACTCCTCTTGGATTCTGAAAAACATCAGAAAATCCCACACTTAATTGAATATGGGACACATTATTCGATGGCCATAAATATGATCATTTGTATTCTTTTTATTTACTTAGTTTATAAAATTGTGTTATTTTTTCGTAAACCCGGCAGCAACCTACTCAAATATAGTTTCCGCGAATCGAATAAACCGAAATCAAACTCCATAGAATTGGAAGTCAGTCTACGTTCCACTCTCGCGCTGAGCGGTTGCCTAAGGGTCCCTTTTATATTTTGAGTGACAATAAAAGCCTTAAATTAAATAACTCCTTTTTTTTAAAAGCCTTCAAAGAGGGACCCTATAACAGCTCGAACGGAGCTGGGCGACACGGAGGTATCGCAGGGCAAACAAGCACAGCAGATTCGCCGCTGAAAACCAACTGCGGGAAGTTGGGCTGTGGTCGACCCACAATTATATCAGCACTGCTGTACTTATTCGCCACCGCATTGGTTTATCCCTCACACTCGATGCTGGCGAGCGATGGAGGGTCGCTCGAGCCTGCGAAGCGCGAGAGGAACCCGAGTCACAAGGTATGTAGTCGGGGCGACACACAGTGTATCCACTAGTACAAGCTAGCGGGACAATAATATTTCTTCACTTATTTCAATTGTTTATGTATATTCCAGGTATCTTAAGCTATTTTAAGAAAAAAAAGTTGAAAAATATGTACTGTATGTGTATTAATCGAAATATGTAGCTGCAAGACGGAAGTGGTTGACTAATGTGTCTCATTTGTTCACTATTGTCGCTAATTGTTCTTTAATTAGCTACGTCTATCTACTCATTATGTGTGTAAAGCACACCTCTGTTTGTTGACAAAGAAATTTCTAGGAAAAAAATAAAAATCATAATGATAGTACACTCACATTTATTAATTTACAAGATATTATTTCTTTTAAAATAAATTAGTACAATAACAGTATCTATATTCAATTATTTACAATAGCAAGGTGTATAAGTAAAAGAAATATAATATTAAATAACTTATATACTAAGGCATGAATTATAAGCAACTACAACACACAATAAAATAAGAATAACAATAACAATAAAAAAATACTTATACCTACTAATCACCATCAGATGAGTCGTCATCATCGCTCTCCCATTCAGTAGAATATTCAGAGAGTAAATAATCCTCCTCATTTATTTCGTGATAATGACTTACTGATGGTGTTTCGGATGGCAATGAAGGTGGGATAATCAACTGCAGAACCTCCGATGGCAAAGAAGTAAATTTTCTTCGTGGTAATTCTCTATACGAGTTGATAACAGGATCAGACGTAATTAAAAGCATTCTCAAAAGATCTGTAAAGATCTGTGGCAATACGTGACCGCTTCCTGGTGTGCCGTTCACAGAATCTACGACAGTCTTTATTTCTTGCCTCCTGGGCTTCTTCGGAGAGTTGTCCAATGGGAAGAAGAAAAGACTTTATAACTTCCGCGCTGTGTACAAGAATTTTATGCACAGTAACGGGCATGGAATACCACGAATACAGATCAAGGTATAATTTTCTAGTCTCAACACAAAACGTTTCTAATTCTATATAATTTATGTCATATCCCGATGACAAAGTTCTTAAAATTACATGAAATTTACGAATAAGGTTTACGTCTAATCCTTTAATTTTGCTGCTCAATTCAGCCTTGGAAAAGAATCTACGTGCTGTGTTTCCATCGTTTGTGTTATCGTACCCAGATTTTGGTTTATCTACAATGAGACCCATACGATCTTTAAACAATTTTTGTATCTCTTGTGAGCGTGGCTTTACAATAGCTTTGTCGTTATCTTCCCTGACTTGCGACTTTTTTATTTCTAAACGATAGCTGATGTGAAGCAAACATTCAAACGTGCGGATCCATGCATGTAAAGTAGATAAACCAAATGCTTCGTTGCTGGGATATTTCTTTGACTCCTCGTTGATAGTAGACGGGGTGGCACCGCAAATATAACACTTTTGGGTTGAACTTGTGTCTGTTAGGGCATTGCACACTTTGCCATCAGTCATTGTCAACAACAAGTCGTGTTTAACAGAGATTTGAGATCCAGCAACGTTACATAATGTTGGAAGAAGCTGACTTCCTTCATCTAAAATTTTAGAAGTTTCTTCTTTCGTAAACTCTTTTGTCTCCTTGGCAAAAATAAACTTAATAGGACGGAAATATAAAATAGAGGAAGGTCTTGGATTTTGCCAGATTATAGTTTAGCCATCAAGCAGTCTCAAAGGGACAAATGAGTATACGAATAAAAATTCGTCTGTAACGTTAGTGTTCTCAAATTTCTGTTTATACGCGCTATGCCCCGAACTCAAATCACAGCCCCATTTGCTTATCAACGTATAATAAGAATGAGGTAACTCACACACTTCTAATGACCTCCGTCTGAACTTTAACCTGCCTCGAGTTTAATTTCAGCTCGAGATTCAGTCACAGAAAGATATTCGTCAGAAGGACAACAAGAAGCTTTGGACTTACCTAAACTATAAAACGATGGATACACTTGATGTCCCGCTTTCATTGACCACTTTCTTGTGTGTTTATATGAGTGAGAAGTCGATTTCGAGTCCACATAATAAGCTAAAGCTTCGTCTGGTGTTAACTGCCGACTTTGTTCAGAACACTTATTCTTTTCTCTAGTTTTACTGACCGAGACTTTATGGATTTGTTTAGCAACACTTCGATGCTCTTCTTTTCGAGTAGCTAACTCAGCTGCTGAAATAAGTTCACTTGCACTTCGCGATTCCAATAGATCTTCTACTCTCCGTCTCTTCGTTTTCGTTGATGAGTCTTCAAAAGATTTTCTGGGTCGCCCTACGGAAAGAGCCGCTGATGATGTTGAAGTGCACGGCTGGTTAACACACATCTTTATTTGGATTCCGGATCCCTCTAACCAATCTTTATGTTTGATTAGAAATATTTCTTTGTTACACTTTAAAGAACTCCCCTTTTGATTGAATTTTGCTGAAAGGCTTGATATTTTCATTTTGAGTCGTTTTAGAAAATCGTCAGAAACATCAGACATATTGAATTTTTCACTTATATAATAAAAAATCCCACTATTTCGTTCAGTTTTGTCATGTTTTAGCCATTCTTCAAATAACTCCATTTTCGTCATAGTCACGACTCGTTCTGAAAAAAATAAAATAATTTTACTTTCGGGCCTGTTCGGGGTCTATATTATATATAAATCTGTGTTGAATGTTGTAGGTATTACATATGGTAAATTTTTAGGTGGATATATGTGGATAAAAAAAGTTGCCACTCTTTAAAGTTTACGATTAATGTAAAATTTGCTGAATTTATCTATACATTAACAAATTGAACATTTACAAATTACAAATTTACAAATACATTTACAAATTTAAAATTTATAATAACATTTTAAACTCCGGTAATGTCCCTCATCAATGGAGAAAGGTTTAAGTAATTCCTATACCAAAATTGAATAATAATTCCCCGAGATTAAACTTAGGCCTATATCCCTAATGTCTTGTCTATGTAAAACTTTCCATTTAATGTTATACAAACGATTGGAGTGGTTTGCGGAAAAGACAAGTATTCTTTCATCAAACACGGTTGGTTTTAGGAAAGCACATTCCTGTCGAGATGCGGTCACTAAGTTGGTTACGTATATACAAATTGGCTTCACAGAAAATTGCCCTACTTTGGCTTGTTTCTTGGATATTCAAGATGCATATAACAATGTGTCAATAGAGGCTGCGACTAATATTTTAGATAAACTCAATATAGGGTCTAAAATATGTACTTACATATGGTCACTTCTAAGTGAAAGACAACTTAATATTAAAATAAATAAAAATAGTGACTGTTTAATTATGCGGTGGACTAATAAAGGCTTAGTACAAGGAGATCCCCTATCCCCATTACTTTTTAATTTAATAACACATGGGATTAATACATTGCCCTTAAACGTAATATGGTCACAGTATGCGGACGATTACGTTTTATATATTAAGGACAGGGACTTAAAAAAATGTGAAAGAAACATGCAAAGTGACTTAAACACTATAGTGACATATTTAAGCGAACTTGGTTTAGAATTATCTCCCACTAAATCTAATTACTGTGTCTATAGCAGGGGTCGAAGGAGAATAACTCCCATACTAAAATTAAATTTCAAAATTTATTATTATCAGACTGTACTAAATACTTAGGTATGTGGTTGGACAGAGGTTTACAATGGGGTAAGCACATTTATGAAGCTATTGAAATTTTTTCCAAATATTTAAATATTTTAAAAGTACTAGCTGGTAGCGCATGGGGGGTGCACACAAAACATTTGGGTTTAAAGAATTTTATTCTCATAAGAACTTACAGTTAGTTCACTCATAATGAGATACATAGTTATTAACTTATGACTAATACAATATTCATCTCTTAGCATGTTGGATGCTACAATGTAGATACATGTTTCTTAAGCCCGCTTTTAAATGCATTTATATTATTACAATCCTTTAATTCACCTGAAAACTTGATCCTGAAAATTACATACACCCATTACCGAAACTTCTGCAATGACCTATTGAGAAAAATAAAAAGAACTTATGATTCTAACGAACTAGAAAAAGCTAAGAACAATCCTAGGACCCTATGGAAAGTAATTAAAGATATAACTCATACACGCAAAATACGAAACTCTGCCAGTGCTCTGCTAAAATTAAGCGAAAATCCCCAACGGTCTATTGACGAAGTTTGTGATTATTTTACAAACATTGGTAAAAACCTAGCACAAAATATAACCTCGCAAAGCCATGCGAATATTCCCGTATTTACAAATAGACACATTTATTCACCAGTAAACTCGCTGGTCCTTCTCCCTATAGATGAGGCTGAGGTTAAATCCGTCATCCTACAACTCCGCAATGACTGTGCCATTGGCTGGGATGGAATACCGTCGTCCTTACTGAAGCAATGCCGAGCAACTTTGTTATCACCTATGACATATATTTTCAACCTTTGTCTTAAGAACGGCGTATTCCCGGATAACCTTAAAAAGGCGATTGTACATCCTATCCACAAAGGCGGGGACAGAAGCTGTGTCAGTAATTATAGGCCAATATCAGTCTTATCTTCAATGTCCAAAGTCCTGGAAAAAATTCTTAATAAACAATTAAGGGCATTCCTCAATAAATATCACATAATAGCTGAAAACCAATACGGGTTTCGATCGGGTGTTTCAACTGAGGATGCAGTTCTGGACTTAACAGAATTTGTGGCTAAGAACTTGGACAAAAGAGTGAAATGTTTGGGAATTTTCTTGGACCTAACTAAGGCATTTGACACAGTTTCTGTCCCTAGGCTTGTTAAGAAATTGGAACATTTGGGAGTAAGGGGCGTGGCTTTGGATCTGTTCAAAGACTACTTGTCAAACCGTAGTCAACGCGTTAAGATCGAAACATACCAGAGTGATGACCAATATACGACATACGGCATACGGCCCTCAAGGAAGCATTTTAGGACCGACACTCTTCCAAATGTATGTAAATGAGCTTTGCCAACTACCCCTCTCATAAAAAATACATAAAAAAAAGACATAAAAATAAAGGCGGAAAAAGCTCTGAAAGACGTCATGAGTTGGTTAAATGAAAACTTATTGACCCTAAATTTGACAAAAACAGTATACATACCTTTCGAACTTAGAAACACTACTAAACCGCCAGCCACCTTTTCTTTAACGGCTCACGAATGCAAAAACCCACAAGCATCATGTTTATGTTTTCCATTAACCAGAACAAACTCTATAAAGTACTTGGGACATTTGGATGATGAATTAAAATGGGATAAGCAAATCAACACGCTCACATACAGAACGATGCGTCTCATTTGTACGTTAAAGGCACTCCGAGACTCGGCCGATCTTAACACTCTTAAGATGGATTATTACGCACTGTGCCAATCTATCATCGGGTACTGCATCAATGCATGGGGCGGTGCTAATAAGAAACTTTTTCTTGGAGTGGAGAGAGCGCAGCGAGCGGTGTTGAAGGTAATGACTAGAAGGCCTTTCAGATACTCAACTTCACAACTCTATGCTGATTGTAAGGTACTTACCGTTCGACAACTCTTTGTGCTTCGATGTTCTCTAAGGAAACATAGCAGTATTCCCCTGCCAAATAAAAACAAAAGAAGGAACTTACCGCTGGGCACACAACATAGGACTTCGTTTGCAAAGCACCACTATTATGTACTAAGCACGCAAATTTACAAAAAAATACATAAAGAACTTAATATACTCGAAATGAACATACACACATTAAAGCTCGTCTTGACTGAATGGCTACTAAAACAAGACTACTTCAGTACAGAGTCATTGCTTACTTACATCGCATAAAACTACAAATTAAACACAAATACTTTCACCCACGAGCGCGCACGCACACACACACACAAGCACGCACACACTCATGCATACACACACACACGCGCGCGCAAGCAAACGCACACATACACTCATTCATATACCATATGTCATAGTACCATATATCATGCATAACAGCTTAATCTTATATGTAATAAATACACAAAGCATTCACAACTGCTCTAAATTAGAAAAGTTTTATCTAATATTGTATAAACGTATGGCCGAACACTGTCTTTTAAGATACAGGTGTCACCTAGTTTAAAAGGCAGGGTTTTTCACTAATTGAACATGGATATTTCGATATTACCGACGACTAAAATTGTCCTGTAACTAACATGTACTGTAAATTTCTATGTATAATTGTTTTGGAAATAAATTTATTATTATTATTATTCTTTTGGCAGTCTACTATACAGCTGTGCCCCCTCATATAGTATTGTTTTTTTTCCGTAGTTAGTTCGTACTTTGGTTAGTTGTGACCTAATCAAAGAGTTATAAATAATAGTACGGGTTTTGGTTGGAATGCACTTTGATACTTTACGTAATAGCCCCAGTATCGATATTAACTTTGTTCTTACGTGATATATGTGTAGTTTCCAGGTAAGTTTGTCATCTACCCACAATCCAAGATATTTTTCGTGATAAGACCGTTTAATTATGTCATTATTTATTGTTAGTGGTGTAAAGTCTGGTAAATGTTTATTTTTTGCCGCGAAAATCATAAATGATGTTTTTGATGTGTTTATCGTCAGAAGATTATATTTTAACCATTCGTTAAGAATATTGAGGTCATTTTGAGCGTCAACTATGATATTGTGGATAGATTTACCGAAATAAAATAGACATGTGTCGTCCGCATATAATGTTAGGTGTCCTGTTAGGGGTGCGTGGTCCGGAACCTCCATGTGGTGCACCCTGGTGCAACGGAGACGGCAGCGCCTCTCTCCCTAGGTGGGGGAGGCGCTGCCGCCTGCGGCCGAGGCGGGAACGGCCCGTCAAGGGCTGTTCGGAGGGCTGCTTTCCGCGTGTCCCTCTGTTTGGCATAGGGGAGAGTGGGCTGGGGGCGGACGGGTCCACTGCAGCTGGCTCTGTCCAGAGGTGGGGGACACTGGTCTGACGCAGACCACCCGGCCGGACGGCCATGTCGTAACCCTGACTGGCAACAGTCAGGAATGACGGCTCTTCGAGGGCTACGAGGAAGGCAACCTCTATAAAAACCCTGGGGCGGACGGACCCGGTCTGGTGCAGACCCCGTCCGGCCCAGCCGTAATCCTGAATGGACAGGACCGGTGGATCTTCGGATCCGCGAGGACGTAAACCTTTATAAAAAATGCTCTAAGCCCACGTTCTGACGCCTGGCAAGGGGCTGAGTCGCTGGAGGGAGTCCAGTGCCGAAGGCGTCCCCGTCGAAGCACATTAAACTTAAAACCATGACATGAGGCCAATAAAAGAGAAATCTACCCAGGAGGGTACCGGGCACACAGTGTCTGGGGAATCCCTCCCGGAGCCAAAGGGTTCCGGCAGCTCCCAGTCGTATTCTGGGGGGAGCACCGAATGTCGAACCTGCCCGTCGCCGAGCAGTAAATCCGGCGACGTTATCGCGGAGGACGCGAAAACCTGGAGGTAGTGTCGAACACCGACACTGCCTCGGAGATGAGCGGAGCGAGTACCCCTATGGTCTCAGCTGCGGAGCAGCACCAGAAAGGTACTCTAAAGCGCAAAAGGCGCTCGCTTCGCCTGGGCCTGAAGAGGCAATTGGAGTCCCGGCTCCCAAAGTCGACACAAGCCGCAGAGGCGCTCGCGGCGGAGGCCGACTCCCCAAAGCCGTTGTGGCCCGGAAGAAGGTGACGGACATATCCGCGGCCAAGGATGAGGGTCAGAGACCGAAGGGACAGCAGAGGGTCGCGTCCGGGAGGTTAACCACTAATGATGTGAGGAGCGAGGGTGGGGGTGCCGACCTCGATGAGCTGCGAGGCAAAATCGGCAACCCCGTCGACCGGATTGAGGAGGCAATCGGCGCGGCCGATTGCTTGCTTCGGACGTCCGGGGTGGCCGGGGGCCCCCAACAGGAGGCCCTGGTAGCGGTCGTGCGCTCCATAATTGAGGCGGGCAGACTCCTAGTGGCCGAGAGCAAGGCCCACGTTAGGGAGAGAGCCCGCCTCGAGGCGGATCTCGCCAAGGCTCGTGCCCACGCTGGTGCCACACCAGCGCCTTCGGCACCGTTGGCGCTGTCCGCCCCGGAGCCGGAGCCGGACTTAGTCCGACTCATGGCGGAGATGGAGGAGCGGATAATGAGGCGCATCTCCGCAATAGAGAGCGCCCGTTGTCGCCCACCTCTGGCTCGGCCAAGGGCAACCTATGCGGCCGCTGCCAGGGCGGGCCTAACAGCCCAGCCAGCAGCTAGGGTGGTTGGGCCGTCAAGGCCGCCCCCGCCCCAGAAGGCCGGAAAGGGCAAAGGGAGGGGGAAGGCGGCCCCAACCCAAGCCCTAGTCTCGGCCCCGGCTGACACCCCACAGCGCCCGTTTGAGCGGGGCTGGACGGTGGCCGGGGATAGCAAAAAGAGGCGGAAGGCCGCCAAAAAAGCGGCCAAGAAGGCGAGGAGGGACGCCGCCGCCGCCGCGACGGGAGCGTAGCGTGGTTTACGCCGAGGTCTTGACAAAAGTCAAGGCCAACGTGGACCTCAAAGCCCTCGAGATTCCGGGCGTCCGGTGTAAAAACACACGGACGGGAGCCCGGCTCCTCGAGGTCGCCGGCGCTACCAGTGGCCCCAAAGCCGACGCCCTAGCGGCTAAGCTGAGGGAGTCACTGGATGCAGCTGACGTCCGAGTGTCCAGGCCCACTAAATGCGCCGAAGTTCGCATCACGGGCCTGGATGACTCTGTCACGGCATACGAGCTCAGACTCGCCGTGGCGGAGACGGGAAGCTGCCCTCTGGACAGCGTGAAGGCCGGAGCAATACGCTTCGGCCCCGGTGAACAGGGGGCAGCGGTTGTCAGCTACCCCATCGCGGCGGCCCAGAAGGTCGCCGATGGACGGAGCCTCCTGGTCGGAGGTTTCCTGAGGGCGCAGGCACGACTCCTGCAAGCCCGACCGGCAAGGTGCTTCAAGTGCCTGTCGGTGGGGCACGTAGGGGTGCACTGCACGGCGAAGGCCACCGTAGGTGACCGATGCTTCCGCTGTGGCCAGCCCGGTCACAAGGCAACGCTTCGCTGCGTTGCTTTAGGTACGCAGTGGGGGGCAAGCCTGCCGACCACCGGGTTGGGGGTAAGGCCTGTGCCCTATCAGGACCGAAGCCGGGAGGCCGACCTTCCGCCTCCGGGCCGCTGATCCAGACGGGGAGTGCCGCTGGACAGCAGCAAAGTTCGCTGCGGGATGCGGGGATGGAAGTAAAGTGATGGACCCACATCTCCGCATCCTCCAGGTGAACGTAGGCCACGGTGCCTATGCTCAGGATCTTCTGCTCCAGAGCATGGCACAGTGGTCCATCAACATCGCCGCTGTCGCCGAGCCATATGTCCATCGGTTTCTCGGGCCTGCCTGGGAGACCGACTTGGACGGCACGGCGGCCCAGGTGCACGGTACCGCAGCCGGCACTCCACCTCTTGCAGTAGTTGCAAGAGGACGGGGCTGTGTAGCGGCGATAGTTGGGGATATAGCGGTCGTGGCCGCTTATTTCACGCCGAACCGAAACCTAACTGAGTACGAGCAATGGCTCGTTCAGCTGGCCGTCGTCGTCGATGCCTGTCGCCCCCACCCGGTTCTTGTGCTGGGGGACTTCAACGCCTAGTCGCAGGCTTGGGGTTCCCTGCGCACGAACCCGAGGGGCAGGGCATTGGAGAACTGGGCTGAAAGATTCGGCCTAGTTCTCCTAAACCGGGGGGCCGTGGCCACGTTCGTGACGGCGTGATCGTGGACATCTCGTTCGCATGCCCCTCGCTAGCGCGTCGTGTCCAAGGCTGGCGCGTCGTTGTCGGGGAGGAGACAGGTTCGGATCACCGATATATTCGGTTTGACGTCTCCGCCCCTACAGATGGCGCGCCGGTCAGACCGGCACCACCTGAACCACGTTGGGCGCTCAAGCACTTAGATCGCGACGCGAGGCCTGGGCTCCTGCGCCGGACAGGCCTGTCGACGTCGATGCTGAGGCACAGTGGTTCCGGGAGGCCATGACCCGCGTCTGCGATGCGGCGATGCCTAGGGCTCAGCCCAATACTGCGAGGCGCCAGGTCTACTGGAGATCGCACGGCTGCGTCAAGCCTGCGTGACCGCGCGCCGCCAGTGGTCCAGGTTCCGCAGGAGGCGTCGCCGCCCCGAAGATGTGGCAGCGAGAGAGGCGGAGCTGTTAGCGGGTTACAGGGTTACCAAGAGGACCCTTACGGCAGCGATAAAGCGGGCCAAGAGCGAGGCCCGCCGCGAGATGCTAGAGACACTGGAGCGGGATCCGTGGGGACGCCCCTACCGTATGGTTAGGGGCAAGATGCGCCCATGGGCCCCGCCGCTCATCCGGTGTCTTCAGCCAGAGCTGCTTGAGAGGGTCGTTGGCTCCCTGTTCCCAACGCGAGTGGTGGAGCATACTCCGCCACAGATGGCTCCGCCTCCGGCGCTTGAGGCGTCTAACGTGGATGACGACGACGTGCCTGAGGTCACTGGGGTGGAACTAAGGGTGGCGGTGTTACGGCTTAAAGCTAAAAACACCGCCCCGGGACCCGATGGCATTCCTGGCCGAGCGTGATTCCTGGCCATAGTCGACGAGGCTCTCGAGCCCCGACTGCGAGGGTTCTTCAGCGCATGCCTCGAGCGGGGCCAGTTTCCGAAATTGTGGAAGACGGGGAAACTGGTCCTCATCCGAAAGGAGGGGCGCCCGGCGGACTCACCGTCCGCCTACCGGCCCATAGTGTTGCTTGACGAGGTGTGCAAGCTCTTTGAAAGAGTGATTGCAAGGCGTCTCGTTAAGCATCTCGTGATGGTTGGGCCGGATCTGGCGGACAGCCAGTACGGTTTCCGTCAGCGGCGCTCCACCGTGGATGCGATCATGCGCGTGAAGGCTCTGGCGGAGGAAGCAGTCTCCCGGGGCGAAGTGGTGTTGGCGGTGTCTTTGGACATCGCCAACGCGTTCAACACTATGCCCTGGAGCTGCATCAGGGAGGCGCTCGTGTATCACGAAATGCCTCTCTACCTCCGCCGCATAGTCGGGGCATATTTGTCGGAGAGAGCCGTCTTCTACCCCAGTAGGACCGGTCTCGGTAGGCGTGAAATGTCGTGCGGTGTTCCGCAGGGGTCGGTGTTAGGGCCACTCTTGTGGAACATCGGCTACGACTGGGTGCTTCGTGGTGCCTTCTTGGATGGTGTCGCCGTCGTGTGCTACGCGGACGACACACTCGTGACGGCGCACGGCAAAACGCACCACGAGGCAACCCTGAGGGCCACGGCCGGGGTTGCCCAAGTCGTTGAGCGTATCCGGCGGCTGGGTCTCGAGGTGGCTCTGCACAAGTCCGAGGCCCTGTTCTTCGGATCCCTCAGGCGGCTTCCCCCGAAGCCGCCTGAGGGATCTAGCCTCACGGTAGGAGGCACTCGCATCGGCATCGAGCCCTCGAGCAGGTATCTGGGACTCGTACTCGATGGCCGATGGGACTTCGGATATCATTTCCGAGGTCTGGTCCCCAAGTTGGTTTGGGCAGCGCGTGCGTTGGCGCGGCTGCTGCCCAACATGAAGGGACCCGATGACTCCTGCAGGAGACTCTACTCGGGGGTTGTGCGGTCCATGGCTCTTTACGGGTGCCCAGTATGGGCGGAGGCCCTGAAGGCCAGCAACGTCGCGATACTGCGACGACCGCAGCGAGTGCTGGCCATCAGGATCAAAAGGGGGTACCGCACGATTTTCTTTGAGGCGGCGAGTCTCCTGGCCGGAACTCCACCGTGGGACCTGGAGGCGAGAGCCCTTGCGGCTCTGTATCAGTGGCGCAAGGAGGCGCGGGAGTTGGGTCGATGCCCCGAGATTCGAGAAATCGATGACCGGAAATTCCAACTCCGCCAGGTCATCATAGGGGAATGGAGGGAACGACTCGGGCAACCGAGCGCCGGGCACGCCGTCATCGCGGCGGTAAGACCCGTTATGGAGGATTGGCTCGAGAGGCGTCACGGGACCCTCTCATACCGATTGACGCAGGTGATCACAGGGAAGGGATGTTTCGGGGATCACCTGTGTCTGATCCGCAAGGAGCCAACGCCTGAGTGTAACCACTGCGATGGCCAGACCGTGGACACGGTTCTCCACACGCTGGCAGAGTGCCCGGCGTGGGTTGAGCAGAGGCGAGACCTCGTGGCGGCCATCGGAGTGGGAGTTCTCTCGCTCGATAGCCTTATTGCGGCTATCGTGCGGAGCGAGAGTGCGTGGAACTCTGCCGTCTCCTTCTGCGAGCAAGTTATGCTCGCGAAGGAGACGGCGGAGCGGGACCGGGAGAGGTTTAGGACTCTCCCGGCCCGCCAGGCCCGGGAACGGGCCAGGTACCGCAGGCGACTCAGGCGCCGAAGGTCGCAGAACGACCTCCGTCCTCCATAAGCGCAGGCCTGGGGGTGACAGGTGAGGCCATCTGTCACCCTAGCAGAAGCAGGCCGGGGTGGCGGCGAGCGCGTTGCGAAGCGAGCGCGCTTCCAGGGAGCAGAGGGAACATGGGGTTCCCACACAGTTATTTATATACATCCATAAGTAATGATTCCCATTCTCGCACAATTCTTCGGTTATTTCATAATTAATGCTGTTGTGTACATATATGGATACACCGCCACCTTTACATTTTTTCCTATAATTGTAAACATGTTTATAGTCTTGTAGTTGATATAGTTTTGCATCGGCTTTGCATCAGTTGCCGTCGGGCCTTTGTAGAAAAGTCCAGTGCAAATTCCAGTGTTTCTCAAACAATCGACACAATGTTTATCTGTATCAGTTGTAACCTACAACACACAGATGGCCCAACTTGCAGTGTTTGTAAAAACCAATATGACTTTGGGTGTGCTGGAGTCACCGAGAATGGCTTTAGAATATTAGGTGAAAGGAAGAATAACTGGCGTTGCTCTAAATGTAAGCTTAGTCCCTTACCTTCCCCGGCTTCAGCGTCTCCAGTGCCCAGTCAGTTGGATAAAATGCAAGAGCAACTCAATCAGATCGTCTTCCAGTTGGCACCACTTGCATCGTTAATAGAAGATATCAAATCTATTAAATCTGATGTCAACAATCTTAAGGAGTCAGTGGAGATGGCTCATGGGCTTATATCTACTTTTTCAAGCTCCATCAAATCGCTGGATGAAGGAATTATGCAAGTCGAGAAGGTAGCAACAGAAATTCCTTCCATGGAGGCAGAAATAACTAGACTGAATAGGGAACTTGATTATAAAGACCAGTGGGCCAGGGCGAATAACGTCGAGATTCGTGGAATTCCCCAAAAGAAAAACGAGAATCTGTATGATGTAGCCCAGAGAATTGGCAATCTTTGTGAATTTCCCATAGCGAAAGAAGGAATAAACTATATTGCCCGGGTTCCTACACTCGTACCGAACGCGGAGAAACCAATTATTATAGCTTTTAACAATAGATATATGAAGGAAGAACTGGTTGCGTCCTCACGGAAATGTAAAAGGCTAACACTTTCCAACCTGGGTTTTTCATCGCCTAATAACTTTTATACTCGTATCAACGATCACTTGACGCAGCGGAACAAGAAACTATTGAGTAGTGCAAGATCACTGACGAAAGAACGAGGGTTCCAATATATCTGGGTGAAGCACTCCAAAATCATGGCCAGGAAGACCGACAGTTCCTCTGTGTTTTTTATACGCTGCGAAAAAGATTTGGCGAGGATTGTCTAAATTCTTATTTTAAAGTTAATATTTTGTACCGTGTGTTGTATAAACACGTACACAGTTTGAGAACCATTTGCATATTACCTGCCTTTTGTTTGACGATCTATGAGCGCTGTCCGAGATGTCGAGCTAATCAATTAACGCACGTAAGTACACAGTACTATATGATGTTCTCGCATGTATTCACGCGCTCAAGCGCTCACATAGTGTTCATTATTGTGTACACATTCACTTGTACAAGTTCGAAATCATTTTTATATCGATGTCAATACTTCTTATGGATGTTTGTAAACTATTGTTGGTGTACCTTATATTTTAAAATAAAAATGTGTTTTTCTTTTTATACTATAAACCAAATGATATGGATTGGTATTATTGTGAAGTATTTTACATGTTGTTTACTACTTATCTGTTCACCACAGGTAATTGATATTTTATGTGTTATATTATTGCATAATTTATATTTCTACGGCACTGTCTTAGTCTGTTACGATAACGAATTTTACATTTTAACCACGTTTTTAGTATTGCGTGGTGTTTTATCTATAAAATTAAGTAATCATTGTTTTAATATGCTTCTCTGGAGTTTATATTTACCTTGTATCAATGGCTAACACTAATTTAAATATGTATTATCAGAATACTCGAGGCCTACGCACTAAAACGCACTTATTCAAGCGTAATATCCTTCTCTCATCATATGACATCGTTTCGTTAACCGAGACCTGGCTGCTAGAGGGTATTTACGACCGGGAGTTGTTTGATGAGAGATATGTCGTTTGGAGGCGGGACAGGGATTATGTGGCGACGCGTGAGAGGTACGGAGGTGGGGTGCTTCTGGCTGTACGTAGGGAGTTCGCTGCTGTTGAGCGCCTTGAATGGCGTTCTACAGCAGAAGATATTTGGGTTACCATTACTTTAAAGCATCGAACATCACTTAGTAGTTTGACCCGCTTACACGTATGTACAATAAACCTTTGCAGTGAGAAGTCTGGTAATTCTTTCAATATACAATTGCAGAACTTTACCCAAAACTCTTAATATTTCACACTCTTTATTGTTAAATCTCTTTATTTCATACCATTTACATTTTATCGACATGCAGTTCATTTAGCTAACAAAACAAAAAAAAAAGATTCGGGGTTCTCATCTGACCCTTCCATAGACAATCATAGACGAGCCATAAACAATACAAAATCACTATTTCAACACACCTCCTTGATTTTGTTATACTTTCTTATCATTATATTTTCACAATTTACTTGACATAACAGGTTTAAGATCGTTTATTTAGTCACAAACAATAACATAAACTATTCACTTACATAAGAAAATCAAAATTACAGTAACATAATATACTAACATCCTAACATACACAATATACTATCATTGCTATTACAATTAACATCTGTTAGCACAAACAATTACAAGTTGAAAACTAAGTTTATCCCTTATTTTATTATTTTACCCCTTTTTTTTCCGTGCGGAAATCCCCTCGGATACCACCTATCGGTGGCATGTCGGACTCGAACCGACTAAAACGCCGCACGCCGTCTCGGGTACTAATAGCCGGGGAACCAGGTATACCCTAGAAAGGAAGTCCCTGGTGCCCCGACATACCTCGGGCCATCTACAGACGAGTGGACGACCCCCCTGTGTGGGAACTCCATGTTCCCTGTGCTCCCTGGAAGCGAGCGCGCTTCGCAACGCGCTCGCAGCCACCCCGGGCTGCTTCTGCTAGGGTGACAGATGGCCTCACCTGTCACCCCCAGGCCTGCGCTTATGGAGGTCGGAGGTCGTTCTGCGACCTCCGGGGCCTGAGTCGCCTGCGGTACCTGGCCCGTTCCCGGGCCTGGCGGGCCGGGAGAGTCCTAAACCTCTCCCGGTCCCGCTCCGCCGTCTCCTTCGCGAGCATAACTTGCTCGCAGAAGGAGACGGCAGAGTTTCACGCACTCTCGCTACGCACGATAGCCGCAATCAGGCTATCGAGCGAGAGAACTCCCACTCCGATGGCCGCCACAAGGTCTCGCCTCTACTCAACCCACGCCGGGCACTCTGCCAGCGTGTGGAGAGCCGTGTCCACGGTCTGGCCATCGCAGACACAGGTGATCCCCGAAACATCCTTTCCCAGTGATCACCTGCGTCAGTCGGTATGAGAGGGTCCCGTGACGCCTCTCGAGCCAATCCTCCATAACGGGTCTTACCGCCGCGATGACGGCGTGACCGGCGCTCGGTTGCCCAAGTCGTTCCCTCCACTCCCCTATGATGACCTGGCGGAGTTGGAATTTCCGGTCATCGATTTCTCGAATCTCGGGACACCGACCCAACTCCCGCGCCTCCTTGCGCCACTTATACAGAGCCGCAAGGGTTCTCGCCTCCAGGTCCCACGGTGGAGTTCCGGCCAGGAGACTCGCCGCCTCAAAGGAGATCGTGCGGTAGCCCCTTATGATCCTGATGGAAAGCACTCGCTGCGGTCGTCGCAGTATCGCGACGTTGCTGGCCTTCAGGGCCTCCCGCCCATACTGGGCACCCGTAAAGAGCCATGGACCGCACAACCCCCGAGTAGAGTCTCCTGCAGGAGTCATCGGGTCCCTTCATGTTGGGCAGCTGCCGCGCCAACGCACGTGCTGCCCCAACCAACTTGGGGACCAGACCTCGGAAATGATATCCGGAGTCCCATCGGCCATCGAGTACGAGCCCCAGATACCTGATCGAGGGCTCGATGCCGATGCGAGTGCCTCCTACCGTGAGGCTAGATCCCTCAGGCGGCTTCCTCCGAAGCCCGTGGAAGAACAGGGCTTCGGACTTGTGCAGAGCCACCTCGAGACCCAGCCGCCGGATACGCTCAACGACTTGGGTCTCGTGGTGCGTCTTGCCGCGCGCCGTCACTAGCGTGTCGACCGCGTATCACACGACGGCGACACCATCAAAGAAGGCACCACGAAGCACCCAGTCGTAGCCGATGTTCCACAAGAGTGGCCCTAACACCGACCCCTACGGAACACCGCACGACATTTCACGCCTACCGAGACCGGTCCTACTGGGGTAGACGACGGCTCTCTCCGACAAATATGCCCCGACTATGCCGCGGAGGTAGAGAGGCACTTCGTCATACACGAGCGCCTGCCTGATGCAGCTCCAGGGCAGAGTGTTGAACGCGTTGGCGATGTCCAAAGACACCGCCAACACCACTTCGCCCCGGGAAACTGCTTCCTCCGCCAGAGCCTTCACGCGCATGATCGCATCCACGGTGGAGCGCCCCTGACGAAAACCGTACGGGTTGTCCGCCAGATCCGGCCCCACCATCACGAGATGCTTGACGAGGCGCCTTGCAATCACTCTTTCAAAGAGCTTGCACACCTCGTCAAGCAACACTATGGGCCGGTAGGCGGACGGTGAGTCCGCCGGGCGCCTTTCGGATGAGGACCAGTTTCCCCGTCTTCCACAATTTCGGAAACTGGCCCCGCTCGAGGCATGCGCTGAAGAACCCTCGCTATTATTTTACCCCTAACATGTTTCTAAATTTTTGAAACTTTACTTTACACAATGATTTGGTTAATATGTCAGCAATTTGCTCTTCAGTTTGAATTTTGCACACATTAATTATACCTTTCTTTTCAAGATCATGAACAAAATGATAGCTTATATCAATTTATTTTGAGTTTTTACAGAATTTACCATTTTTTGATAAGGCTATGGCACCAGAATTGTCTTTATAAATTTTAATTGAACTAATTACAACACCAATATCACTTAACACTCCTTTTATAGGTAAAACTTCTTCAACACAATCAGCTAAGGCATAATATTCAGCATGAGTTGAAGCTCTCGATACAATTTTCTGCTTTTGTGATTTCCAAAACATCTATAAAACTGACAAAATATCTTTCACCATTATAACCTATAGGTTGTATGGGGATATTCACATCTGTATGTATAATTTCAAGTATATCTTGAGCTCTACGCCTGTTATTTTCATAAAAAGGTAAGTTTGACATTTTATTTTGTATGCAAATTTCACACTGGTAAAAATCATTTTCAATAGTTTGAGGTAAGCCAATACATAAATTATACTCACATAATTTTCTAACATTATAAAAATTTGTATAACCTAGAATTCTATGCCACTTTTCTTTTTTAGTCATACTTACACTATAACATGAATTTAAAGTAACATTGTTTGATTTTACTTTACCTTTTAATATAAACAATTTATTATATTTTGAAGCATAAGCAATAAGGTTGTTTTTAGGGCCATAAACTTTAGCATTATTTTTATTAAATATGACTAAATTATTTTGAGCAGTAATACTTGAAACACTTAATAAGTTTTGCTTCATACTTGGTACATAATAAACATTAAATATTTTTGTTTTACATTGCTGACCATTTATACTGAAATCTATAACAATATTTCCTATCTTATTAGATTTTAATGCAAAACCATCACCAACTTTAATATCCACTGGATTTGATAAATTTTTAGACTCACAAAAATAATCATCTGTATTCACAATATGATCAGAACAACCACTGTCCAATAACCAAACAAGTTCATGTTCAGTGCCGCGCGAGACGCCGAGGTGAGCGTATGTGTCTCGGACGATTTACTTATCGGCAATTTTTTTTTCACAACTACCTACATATATCTTAATGTCGATAGACAATGGAGGATTTGCCAGATATTTGTAATTCAAGTGGTAGTGATATAATGAAGGAAGAGTTACATAATCAAATGGAGCAACCAGCAATTCAGTGTATAATGGAAAAAGATACCAGTTTGTCAGATATCCAAAGGATGACAGAAAGAAGAATAAGAGAAGACAATGAGGAAATCATAGAAGAGGAAGATGGGTTTATAACGGTTAGAAAAGGGAAGAAGAAAATGGCAAGGAGGTATTCAAGTAAATCTGATAGCAGTACAAGTGGGGAAAAAAATTTACACTCGACAAAGGGTGTTATTGTTAGTATGACGGGAAAAGATACAGTATTACCTAAACAATTTGGTTTGGCAAAGATGTTAAGGTCTGAAAATATTATAAATATTACTAAAATTAAATATCGTAGTGCATACAAAGTCATATTGGAGTTTGAAGACAGAGAAAATGCAGAAAAACTATTACAATGTCAAAGGATTATTGATTTGGGGTATAGATGTCAGTTGGTAGAGGAAGTCAGCTTGTCTTATGGTGACTTATGAAGACTTACAGAAGAATATAGTGTGTGAATACCAAATTGACACCGTGCGAAGATTGAAACGACTTGATGCTTCTCGAGAATGGGTGGAAAGTGAGGCCGTCCGTGTATGTTTTAAGAGTTCCACACTACCTGCATATGTACATATATATGGGTATAAAGTTAAAGTGAAACCTATAATGTTCCCTGTGTCGCAGTGCTCTGAATGCTGGCGGTTTGGTCATTTGTCAAAATTTTGCCCTACAAGGATTATAAGATGCCCAAAATGTGGAGAAAAGCACAACAACTGTGATACTACTAATTACAAATGTGTAAATTGTAAAAGTAATCATATGGCTTTAGAAAAATCATGTCCCATATTCATTAGGGAAAAACAGATACGAAAAATCATGTGTGATAAAAACTACACTTATAGAAAAGCTTTATTTTTTTATTTAGAACATTTAAAAGAAAAACCCAAACATCGACATTTAATAGAGGGCATTCACAATAAAACTAGTATTAATAAAGAAAAACCATCGTACACGAACGTATTACTGGCGCACATTCAATCAGATATCGCTGCGCCAAAAACAAGCGAACAGCAGATTGTGACGGACAGTGAAGAGTTAGAAGAACATAGTATGGAAGAGTCGATAGAATCTGTCATCTTAAATAAACCAGTGAAGAGAAAACAAAAGACAAAGAAAAGTAATCAAAATCGTAATGCCTCATGTTATATAAAAGAAAACTCAATACAACAAGAAATAACCGAAAACCAAGATGAGAACACAAATCGCATTGTTGATTTTAAAGAGAGATTATCATGTACTGTAAAACGAGTTTGTTCATCTGAAAATAGTTTGGATGTGAAAATTAAAATATTATGTAGCTTTATATTAGAAGAATGTTTTCAGTTTGTTTGGAAGTTACTGAAGGAAGAAGGTGTCTTAAATAAAATTGTATCTATATTTAAAGATGGCTGGTTTATATAAAGATATTAATCTAAATATAATGCAGTGGAATGCACAGAGCTTAAGACCTAAGCTAGAGGAGGTTAAATGTTTATTATTACAAGAGAAAGTACATATAGCATTAATTAGCGAAACTTGGCTGGACGAGAGGGTATGTGTTAACTTTAATCCATATAACATTTATAAACGCGATAGAAGCGACTCTTATGGTGGCGTAGCCATTATATCACATAATTCAGTAAACGTTCAGGAACTAAATATTAATGTGAATAATTCAGGGATCGAGTTGCTGTGTATTAGGATAAATAACTGTAGTTATGTCCGACATATAATTTTGATATATTGTCCTAGTTCAGTTCATACAACACAATCAGATTGGGATAATATTTTTTCTATGTTCCCAAAACATTGCTTGATTGTTGGAGATTTTAATGCTCATCATACGAACTGGTCGTACAAGACTGATAATAGGGGTAAACAGATTTTTGAATCGGCGATTGAATTTGGATACACATCTCTTAACAATGGACAGCCAACTAGAATTAAATTAGTTAATAATATCCTACAAAGGTCCTCACCTGACATTACGTTTGCATCCGCAGACATAGCTGTCAATTTTGACTGGCAGGTTTTTAACGAAAGTTTAGGAAGTGCTCACTTATTTGTTAAAGTTCAAGTAATGTATAGGGAGCGAATCAACTTTGATAAAATGCGAAATTATAAATTGGCTGACTAGAATAAATACAAACAATATCTTGTGGATTGCTTTTCTGGTCCTGTACCTGACAATGTTCAGGTGACGTATGACGACTTTATCAATAAAATAAATAGGGCAGCTGATGAAATTATTCCTTTTATTAAAACGTGTAATAATCCAAATAATAATAATTTTAGACCAAAGGGGTACTGGAGTCCAGATCTTTCGAAATTAGTTGGTGAACGTAGGCTGGCTTTACGTAATTTTAGAAGAAATCCAACACCCCTAAATTTATCAGTTTATCAAGAAAAAGCTATTAAGGCTAAACGAGCTATTTGAACGGCTAAGTCAAATGATTATAAGAAATTATGCGAAAGCATCAGCGATAGGGTGTCAGCGCCTAACATATGGCGTCGATTAAGTTGGGTGAAAGGCTATAAAAAAGCCAGATATAGTTTTTCTGAAGAAATGTTATGTGATCTGGCACCTGATTACGTTGTTCCTTCTATGCCATTATTTAAGTCTAGAAATATATTATTAGAAACGGATTTTACACTACAAGAAATGAATCACTGTTTAAAGAAAAAAGACACCGCTCCGGGCGAAGACAAGGTTACTTACTCCATGATATTACAGTTACCAATGGTAGGAAAATTGTATTTAATTAGAATTTTTAATATGATATTAAATTCAGGCGATGTTCCATTCCAATGGCGCGATATTAGAGTTATTCTAATTCCAAAGTCAGGTGATAATCTAGGTAGCAAACCAAGACCTATATCCTTGATATCGTGCACTTGCAAAATTTTTCATGCTATGATTGCTAAAAGACTTGAATGGCATGTTGAAAGTAATCAAATTTTGTCTACATATGCAACGGGCTTCAGGAAGGGTCAATCTGCACTAGATTGTGTGACACGTTTAGTAACGCAAATTCAGATAGGATATTCAAAAAGTTGTCACACTCTTGCTTGCTTTATGGATATCAAAAGTGCGTATAATAATGTAGTAATAGAAAAATTATTAAGCCTTCTAGACATTCTAAATGTTGGTAAAAAGTTATGTCATTATCTATGGAATTTCCTAAGTGAGCGGCATCTAAAGATATCTAATAACCATGTAGGAGGGGCGGACATGATAAGATATCTGGGAAAAGGTTTAGCTCAAGGTGATCCCCTGTCACCCCTACTTTTTAACATAGCAACTTATAAATTTTGTCAAGACATTACTAATGTGTTTATATGCCAATACTACTACTATTTCAGTGGCCCAGGATAAGATTCAAAACGCTATAAATAGTTTCATAATTCTGTTGGACGAGTTGCAGTAGCAAATCTAAATATTGTATCTTTAGTAGAGGAATTAAGAAACAACAAACACAATTATTAGTAAAAGATATTGAGCTTGAATTAGTGGATAATTATAAATATTTGGGGGTTTGGTTTGACAGGAGATTAATTTGGGGTAAACACATTAACGAAGTCACGGAAAAAGTTCAAAAGCTAATTAATTTACTGAAAATTCTAGCAGATCCTTCTTGGGGCACACATCAGATTTATTTACGTAGATTATACATTGCATTAGTCCGAAGTAGGTTAGGCTATGGTTGTTTTCCATCCGAAGTTTATCGGCGAGTGGCTGACTTCCGGGCGGAGAGCGAATTTCGCCCTCCGCCCGAAGACGTGAGCGAGTGGCGCGAAGCCGAGCCACCATGGTCAGATGGTCGTTCCGGCTGGAGACTCCACGCGCTGGCTCCGCCGCCGTGGAGGCTCTCCAGCCGGTCATCGCCGAGTGGGCGGGGCGGCAGCACGGGACCCTTTCCTTCCGGCTGACGCAGGTGCTTTCCGGGCACGGTTGTTTCGGAAAGTACCTGTACTCGGTCGCTAGGAGGGAATCGAGTCCCGCCTGCCACCACTGCGACTGCAGTGAGGATTCGGCCCAGCACACGCTGGCGGTTTGCCCCGCCGGGCCCTCACTGCAGTCATCGGAGCAGATCTCTCGCTACCGGCCGTAATTCGCCCTATGGCCGGTAGCGACAGTTGTTTTACCGCGGTCGCAACCTTCTGCGAGGAGGTAATCTCGCAGAAAGAGGCGGCGGAGAAGGCCCGGGAGGACGACCTCCACTCGGACCTGATCCGCCGCCGGCGAACCGGGCGGCGGAGGCGCGCTTACCTGCGCCTCATGCCGCCCTGAGTGTGGCCGCGGGTGGACGGGATGGGTTCTCCCCTCCACCCGCATTAGTTGGCCAGCCGCGAGGGGGCGGCATCCGCGTGTGCCGGACGCCGCCTAAAGAGAGGAAACTTTGAGACGGAGCCCGCAACAGGAGCGGGCCGGCGCTGGGAGGGGTCCAGAAGGCGATAACTACCTGGACCCCTCCTAAACTGGAAGCGCAAAGAGGGCACACCGTGTGGTTTTAGTCGGTTCGAGTCCGACACACCGCCCCGCCGAACGAGAGCCCCGGCGGGGTGACGGTCCGAGGGGATTTCCACACGTTAAAAAAAAAAAAAATGGTTGTTTTCCATACGATAACAGTGCAAAATCAAATATTTATAAGCTAGAAAAAGACCAAAACCAAGCTTTAAGAATGATAGGGGGATTCATAAGAACTACTCCAATTCACGTGATGGAGTGTGAGCTCTGTGTGTTTCCACTGCATTTAAGAAGAAGATGGTTAGCATACAAATATTGTCTAAAATGTCGGTCATTATCAGATAACATAACAATTAAATTACTCTCAGAACTTAGTGATTTTAGACACATCAGTTATTGGTCTAATAAGAGGCTTCCATTACTTGTCAGTATTCTTGAGGAGATTAAGTGCGAGCCAATTAAATCATCCCCCCTCTTGGAAACCTTTTCTCTAGACACTTGGGTAACCAATATTAATATTCAAAATGTAATAAAATCTAATTTAGACGCAATTGAAAATTCTAAAAAGAAATATGAACTGAATCAAATTAAAAATATAACTTTAAGCGAAATACATGAAACTTATCGTGATTCTTATATAATTTACACTGATGGGTCTAATAGCGGCTATACACGACACTAAAATCAGTGGCGATATCGGGGAGGTCCCTAGATCGTACTTTAAATCGACACGTGCATAGACAAATCGTAACTGAAATTTTATTGTTTACCCTAATTCAAAAATCGCTTCGGGCGAACTCACGATTTAGGGACGATTATCGTCTAGGGAGCGTGGTCGGCACGTGTGTAGCGGAATCGGGACTGATTTTTATCAGTATGCGCGCGAGTGCTACGGCGATACGACGTGCTTGCGCTGGTCCGAGTTATTTCGCGCCATTTATTTTATTTCCTGTAGTAGGTTATACTCTTTGTTTAGCGCGAAAACATGGCGAAGGAGAAGGAGCGAGAAGCGTGGACGAAAACTATTGATCTCTTCAGGGAATTATCTTATTTGTGGGATAAAAAACACAAAGAATACTTCAACCGCGACATGAGACAGGAGGCATTCAAAATGCTATTGCAACTTTTTAATGAAGAGACCGGCAAAAACACAACACTGGCGGACTTCAAGAAAAAGCTTGAAAATATGCGTACTACGTATGGAAGAGAGCTGAAAAAGGTAAGATTATGTAGAATCTGTGCAAAGACTATATATAGAGATTCGCCAATAGAAACCAGCTAATATTTACAGCTACAAGAGGAGGGCTATGTTTTCATATGGTATACAGCTAAAGGAGATTATCAAAATCTATAGATGTCATTTGTATCCAGTCAGCAAAATATAAGTAGGTACCTATATGGGTCCTTACACGTTAAAATAAAATACTATCAATTTATAAAAGTATTTTGATAAATTTGTATCAATTCACTTGTTTCAGGTGAATGCTTCCAAGCAAACAGGATCAGGGTCTAATGACATCTATGTACCATCGGTTTGGTATTATCGTCTCTTCGAATTCCTAGAGGGGACGACGGAGCCATGCCGACCTGGTACGGATACTTTGGATGAGGTACGATAAAATAATACTGAAGTAATTCATAAACCTATATTTTATTTATAATATACACAATACACACAACATTTATGTAGGAACTACCCTCAACATATCCTCCTGAAAAGAAACTCTGCCCTGTTCATTAAAATAAGTTGTAAATTTATTGCGTACAATGTTGCCTTCATTATTGCGCTCTTTTTCACTTATTTGCGACAGTGACACTAGTCCTGTTGTTTCTTCCCGCCAATCACCTAAACGAAAAGTAGAATTGTGGATATTCTCAGCATCGACACATGTTTTGGTCATATAACTTTTGGACTTTGTTCTTAAATAATTATGTAAGGCACAACAAGCTAGCACAATTTTGTCGACATTATCAATTTTCACACTTATTCTTTGACGAAAGATCCTAAAACGTACTGCTAAGATTCCAAACGCATTTTCAACTACTCTCCTTGCTCGTGATAATCTGTAGTTGAAAATTCTTTTCTCGTGAGTTATATTCTTAAATGGGTATGGCTTCATAATGTGTCTATTAATGCTGAATGCTGAGTCTCCCAAAAATGCGTATGGTACTGAAATATTTGTTCCCTGTAACGTGCACGGTGGTGGTAGATTTAACTCATTTGTCATTAACTTATTGTACAGGGATGTGTGTTGTATGACGCCACCATCAGAAACGCTTTCATTAATGCCAGTGTGTACATACATAAACTCATAATTTGCATTTACTACGCCGAATAGAACTATACTAAAAAAACCTTTATAATTATAAAATGACGAGCCACTCTCAGGTGGCTTTTCTATGGATATATGTTTTCCATCTATCGCACCCACACAGTGATCGAAGTTCCACTTGTCTTCAAACATTTTAGCATTGTCTTTCCATTCACTTTGCGTTGTAGGCATCTGAAACAGAAAGTAAAGTGAAAGTTTTATTACAGATCCAATGGTCACCAGAGATGTCAGCATCAACATCATCGGAACAAATTATAAATACAGAAATATGTGAAAAAGAGGTGCCCAAGGTCTCCACAAAAATTTCACAGTCCAAGAAGCAGAAAATGTCTATACAAAGTAGACAAGAAAAACTGCTGGATTCTGCTCAGATACTAATGACTCGACAAGATGACGACTGGGACATTATAGGAAAGTCAATAGGCGTTCAATTGAAAAATCTGAGTACCCATCAACAATCAATTGCCCAAAAAATTATCAATGATGCCCTATTTTATGGAAAACTTGGCAAATTGACAGACGAATCTATTATCACTTTATCTCCACAACACACAGCATCAAATCCTTCTCGCATTTCACATCGCTCCTATCATTTTTCCTCTGGCTCTTCGGTGACAAATTCATCGCCCCAACCATATTATCAACAATATCCAGTACAGCCGTCCCCTCAATCATCTACACAATATATGATACCACAGTCCCCTCAAGCATCTCTACAACATACGGTGCAACTTTCTCCTGAACCATCCCAACAATATATGACAATACAATCTCCTCAACCATCTTCACAGCTTACGCTACAACCTTCTTTTCAACCATCCCAACATTATATGATACCACAATCCCCTCAAATATCTTCACAGCTTACGGTACAACCTTCTCCTCAACCATCCCAAGATTATATGATACCACAATCCCCTCAAACATCTCCGCAGCCGTATTCTTCATCGTCGAACACTGAACCTTTTAACACTGAATTTCCAAACTGTAGTGATACAACAATTAAAATAGGAACTGGCGCAGATATGAAGGATTTTTTGATCTTCAAAAAAAAAGAACACAAGTAAATAATATTAATACATACCTTATATTTTTAAATAAATGAAAAAATGGTTTTTCATTGGTGTTTTAATTACTCTATAAGAATTTAGTCTACTTACCTTAATGAAGTGTTTCAAACATTTATAGATAGCGGAGCATGTCTCTGGAATCATTGTGGACATAAGTTGCGGCGATATTACGGCACTGAATTTTAAATCCTCATAGCTTTGTCCAGTTGCTAGAAAACGTAAAGTAACTGTAAGTCGTTCTCTCGGACTTATGGATTCTCGCATTACGGTATCCTGTTTTTGTATTAATGGTGTCACCATATTGAGGAGTTCTTCAAAACACTCAGAATCCATTCTTAAAAAGTTTCTGAACTCATCTGCTTCTAAATGTCTCATCACGTTCATGTGGCTTAATTCATGACGTTTCATCAACCAGTTTTTAACCCAGGTCCTCCTTTTTCGTTTCTGGTTAGGTGGCACCATAGTAAGTGCTAAGACAATGCCTATTTTTTGCTGCTTTGAGAGTGTCGGCGGCATCTCGGATCAACGAGCAGTCTGTTGCACGATCGGTTACGTACTGACTGCCAGCGACGTGTGTAGAGAATAGCCGATTTCATACCCCCTAGCACTGTCTCGATATCGCCGCTGATTTTAGTGTTGTTCGAAGCCAACCTAGCACAATTTTAGAATCGGACCAAAACATAGAAACATTAATACGGAGAGATTTTGTCACTTTAGCGTACAGACGAGCTCCTAGTAGTGCGCCCATAGTTTTATACGAGGAATAGTCATCTCAGGCTTCAAGCTTCAGGAGCGACTCTTGTCGTGGCGCAGAGCAAATTAACGTGAACCTCTCCTGAAATATCGTGAGACTTTAGATACAGACATGCACCGTATGCATGCTGCGGCGCGTCTGTGAACACATGAATCTCAACACTGACAGGACTCTCGCACAAAACATGTCGTGGTACTTGTATGTTAGTAATGTAGTGAAAATTGTGTAAGAAGTCTCGCCACGAGTCTCCGATCTCTTCTGGCACTTGTTGGTCCCAATCTAGTTCTATTAATCATAGCCTTTGTAATAATAATTTTGGCGTAACAGTGCATGCTGACAACAAGCCCAGAGGATCGAACACTCGACACGATGTGGACAGAATGTTTCTTTTGGTAGTGTTTGGATCAGCTTCCGCACATGCTGAAACTTTAAACCCAAAGCAGAGGACTCCTTAGAAAAATCTTTGACTAATGGTAGGTATATCAGCGAAAATATCTGGAGCGTTTGTACGAAACTTTCGCAAATGAAAACATGCTTCAGATAGTTTGAGAATGACTCCTTGAACAACATTCTTTAACTCGGATTTATTATTTGAACTAGTTCTCAAATCGTTAAAATAAAATCCTTAATGTTTAATGACATCAGCAACGGTTTCATCAGTGCACTCTTCGGCGAGCTGCACGAGGCATCTTGTGCTCAGGTAATGAGCCGAGGCGGTCCTACAATGTATATATATGTGACAGTTTTCAGTTGTAGTGTTTTAAGGGTGTGTCTCGTCATCCCTCCACAATATTAGCTGTAAATTGCGTTGAGAATCGTCAATCATAACTACTATCATTGATACTACCTTATCTTGGGGACCTCAGTTACAAGAGCTGAGTCGCAAAATGTTTGCCGCTGCAGGGTCCTTGCGCCGACTTCGTAACTTTCTACCTATTACTACCAAGATTACTCTTGCACAATCCCTTCTTCTCCCCATCCTTGATTATGCTGATGCCAGCTATCTAGACCTTACTGAAGACAAATTGAATAAGCTTGAGAGGCTCCAAAATCTCTGCATAAGATTTATATTTGGACTTCGCAAATATGATCATGTTTCTGAATTTCGCAAAAAGCTTAAGTGGTTACCCATTCGCCTTCGCCAGAATGCACATATTCTTTCTCTTCTCTATAGTATTCTATTTAATCCTTCTACTCCACAGTACCTCAAATCACGGTTTACGTTCTTGAATGACACACACTCCAAACTGTTGAGATCGTCAAAACTAAAAATGCCGGAACATTCCTCAAAATTCCTGGATTCCTTCTCTGTCCAGGCAGTTCGGTTGTGGAACACCCTACCGGTCGCAATCAGACGGGCACAATCACTTGCCTCCTTTAAGAAACAAGTGAAAGAGTACTACCTGGAAGACGGCAACGTCAATTAACTTCTACTAAGTCGACAAGGTCACACTTTTTCTTATAAGCTTTTTTGGACCGCCATTTGCACTGAACTAGTTTAAGGTAATTATGTATATTTATGTCTGGTGTACAATAAAGTGATATATTATTATTATTATTTATTAATTAAAAAATCGCCTTTTAGCAATGTGGTAAGAGTCTCCCAGAGCCTCTTCAGGCTTCTTGCGAAATGGCATCTGTTGTAACTAAGGCACCTAGCAAGATGTACATACTCGGGCGGCATTGCTCTGCTGTCCAATCATACTAATTGATACGCTGATTATATGATAATATAATACGGTAAAGTCTTTCTTATTTATCGTCTTCATCTCATACGAGAGTACAACTTGGTGTCAGAAGTGGGATCGAAAGAAGAATCGTAGCGAAGAAACGATGTCGAAATAAAAAAATGGAGGTAGTTAAGATGGCCGCGAGGTAAATTTCAATACGGCAGTAAAATAGCTGCAGATCACGTCGGATACCACTAATAACAATGCGCAAGTTTGGGAAAACTGGTGGCAGCAACTGGAGTTGTATTTGTTGGCCACTTGTCTGGAAAACTCAGGTGAGAAGCGAAAGATCGCAATATTTTTAAACCTAATAGGAGAAAAAGGTCTCAACATATTTAACATTTTCAATATGGACATCGAAGACACTATATTGTGTCTAGTCAAGTCAAGATTCGATGATTTCTTCGAGCCACGAAAAAATGTAACAATGAGTCGGTACATATTTTTCACACGTAGGCAGTCAAAATCCGAATTCATCGAGGAATTCTTAACTGTTCAGTCATGAACATAATTGCATCACCCAGCAACAGCATCTATGTCACACGTGGTGCGGCGTAAAGTCGATGCACTGGCAACATTTCGGCATGACCGAGATTAAGGCAAAACAACACAACACACGGATGGCACACAAGCAAAAAACCATCCATGTGTACTTAAAGTAAGTTTAGTATTTAAGATGTATTATTATGTAAATAAATCAGTCATTTTGTCTAATCCGACTTTGACTCATTACCCTGTCCCACCTCTTACTGCGGCCAAGACACCTTTAGCCGTCAGTAGATCGGTCTTGTGAGCCTGCTCGACCGGCAGTGAGAAAATCATCTCCTAAACCCTGTTCCCGTCTCTCTTCCATCTGTCACCCCAGGTCTCCCGGTAACAGACTTCTCGCACTATCTATGTATGTAGCACCGTGGCACCAGAGTTATGACAAACCTTTGAATGACAGATTACACAGTTCAACGTCAAAACGCGAAGGCACCGAATATTAAATTCTTATCACTAATCAGTTACTTCACTTGCTTTTTATTTAAAATCACTTTATCAATTTATTAAAATATGAATACCGCTCGCAACAGTTTTTAGTCACTAAATCAATATTTCCTTAAAATTTTATTTAATAAAATAGAATAGAATAAACTTTATTGTACACCAGTTTAGTACATCATACATACAATAGTATATCAAATTAATGTAAATCTAATTTAAATGTTTCAGGTTTTCAATGTGTTTAGTTCACATCAATGCATCGAATACATATGTATTCCCGTATTTTAGCACACAAGTTGTCATTCTAAAAGCTAAAGCTCTTATTTTATCAAATGCACTAATTATACACTTCATTTTTAACACATCTCTACAAAAAAAAAGTCTAAAGGTGTGAGATCTTGTGATCTAGGTAGCCATCGTGTAGGCCCATAGCGTCCTATCCACTGTTCACCAAAAAATGTGATTAAGCCGCTTCCTGACAACCACAACAAAAGTTCGACTGTCTGTAGGACAAACACGTTAAGCTAAAAAAGCGTTTTGATGGCGTTTCCCATAAATTTGAACCATGTCAGTATACTCCGCGGCTGTAAAGGTCACTCGCGGCATTATGAATGTTAAAACACTAGTAAGAAACCTAATTTCACACAAACACACACTCTCCACAACAAAACTAATATTGTTACTTTCAAAATAAAATCAGCGGGACTCATTGCAATACAACACAAAATCTTGCACTTGAAATTGCCGCGCAACGACTAGGACTAAGTCGTACAAAATGCCACGGCATGATTACAGGTGTTGCCAAGCAAACAAGTTGCAAAGGAGCTATTAATATCAAATGCACATCACTGAACTATAATTACGAGTTTAATACTGACGTCATCGTCATGCAAAACCTTATAAAAAATCTACCAAGCAATACCTTCGCTAAACCAAATTGGTCGTATTTAGATTATATCACCTTAGCTGATCCTGAATTTTATATAAGTCGGCCAGTGGTCATTCTGTTTGGAGCCGATATTTATTCCTCGATCCTATTAGATGGAATTTGTAGAGGAGAAGAAAATAGTGCACACCAATTGCCCAGAATACACGATTGGGGTGGATTTTATGTGGTTGTGCTAAGACATTGCAATGTGATGTCGCCTTGATTAATCTTGATCTTGATCTTGGGGTGTGAGAGGCGAACCACCATCTTTCGCCCCAAGCCAACCTCACCTGCCCGCGGTGCATCCTACTGAACGACGAACGAGGCTCTAGCGACCGACCGATGGCGGTATATCCATCCCAATAGGCGTAGCTAAATACAACAGGCCGGTGACGGGCAGCAGCGTTACCGGTGCGACAAGCTACGCCCTGCGATCGCCAACCCGCCTGCCCAGCGTGGCGATTATGGGCAAACCCCTCCCATGCAGACGCAACAAAGGCCACGGCCCCCAGTTCCCGGCGGCCCCGCTATTCCTGGTCATGGTGGCGACCACGGTAAAGGCGGGGCAGGGGGTGCGAAGAATCTCCGGGCTACGGGAGGCCACCACAACCGACTGACCCTGGCTACGTACAACGGACGCACGCTACGGCTAGACTCGCATCTGGCGCAACTTGAGGTGGAACTTGGGAAGATTAGGTGGCATATCCTAGGGCTATGTGAAGTCCGAAGAGAGGGGGAGGACACCATAACCCTCGAGTCAGGCCACCTAATGTACTTCCGCGAGGGAGACCAACAATCCCAAGGTGGGGTTGGGTTTCTGGTAAATAAGTCCCTATCTGACAACGTTGTGGAAATTTCCAGTGTGTCGAACAGGGTAGCGTACCTCATTATCAAGCTCACCGAGAGGTATAGCCTCAAGGTTGTGCAAGTGTACGCACCGACCTCGGCACATTCGGACGACGAGGTGGAGGATATGTACGATGACATATCGAGGGCCCTCCACTTCATAACTAAGACCCACTACAACGTTGTTATGGGTGACTTCAACGCTAAAGTGGGAGTACAGAATTGCGGCGAATCGGTAGTAGGAATCCATGGATTTGGAAGCAGGAATCATCGGGGGCAAATGCTGGTCAACTTCCTCGAACGGGAGGGGCTGTTTTTGATGAATTCTTTCTTCAAGAAACAGCACCAAAGGAAGTGGACGTGGCAAAGCCCCGACGCTATGACTAGAAATGAGATCGATTTCATCATGACGGATAGAAAGCACATATTCAGAGACGTCTCAGTGATCAATAGGTTTAATACCGGTAGTGATCACCGACTTGTCCGGGGCTCTCTGAATATCAACTTTAAGGCGAAACGTGTCTGTTTGAGGAAATCCAGGCTACGACCAACTCGGCTCCAAGCCATGACAGGATCTGAAATGTTCCAGTCAAAACTGGTAAACCGATTCGCTGTCGTGGAAACCACAATCGACGTAAACCAGAACCTCAAAAATGTGGTTCAGATCCTCAGAGAAGAAGGTGTGAGATTTTGTGAAATGCAGCGTAAGGGCAGGAACTCGAAGCTTTCAGAAAGGACCCTAGGGCTGATGAAGAAACGACGTGAAAACCCACCTACCGCTTTGTCGGCAAAGTGGACTCTAAACCGAGAGATCAGTAAACTCGTACGACACGACCTCCGGTGCTCCAATACTCTTTCAATTGAAAGAGCGATCGAGCAAAATCGGGGGTCAAAAGTGTTCGTACAATCTCTTGGAAGAAGCCACCTGACAAAGTTGACTACAGAAAGTGGAGAAGTCGTTGCTTCGAAGCCGGCAGTCCTTTTGGAAGTGGAAAGCTTCTATGGCCGGTTATACGCTTCGCATGCATCTCGACCTGATCCTGAAAATGAGGACTCTAGAGCCACATTAACACGTCACTACACCGAAGACCTGCCAGAAGTTAGCATTGACGAAATCGAGATGGCTCTTGGACAGCTGAAAAATGGAAAAGCCCCTGGAGAGGATGGCGTTACAACAGAGCTGCTGAAGGCCGGGGGTAAACCCGTACTAAGGGAGCTCCAAAAGCTCTTCAACGCTGTCCTGTTTGAAGGGAGAACTCCAGAAACGTGGAGTAGGAGTGTGGTCGTCTTGTTCTTCAAAAAGGGTGACAAGACCAGGTTGAAGAACTATCGACCCATATCCCTTATAAGCCACGTCTACAAGCTGTTTTCGAGAGTCATCACGAACCGTCTTGCGCAAAGACTCGACGAATTCCAACCACCGGAGCAAACTGGGTTTCGGAGCGGATATGGCACCATAGACCACATCCACACAGTGCGGCAGATTATACAGAAGACCGAAGAATATAATCAGCCCCTGTGTCTAGCATTCGTGGACTATGAGAAAGCCTTTGACTCGATCGAGATCTGGTGTGTTCTGGAGTCCCTGCAGCGTTGCCAAGTAGATTGGCGATACATCCAAGTGATGAGATGTCTCTACGAAGCCGCCACCATGTCCGTCCAAGTACAGAATCAGCAAACAAGACCCGTACCATTGCATCGAGGAGTGAGACAAGGGGACGTTATTTCCCCGAAATTGTTCACAAATGCAATGGAGGACATGTTCAAGACGCTGCACTGGAAAGGGCGTGGCATCAATATCAATGGCGAATACATCTCTCACTTGCGATTTGCAGATGACATCGTCATCATGGCAGAGACGTTGCAGGACCTACAGCAAGTGCTGAATGACTTAGCTGACACTTCTGTACGCATCGGCCTACGGATGAACTTGGATAAAACCAAGGTCATGTTCAACGAACATGTACTACCGGAACCGATTGCGGTACACGGTGCCGTTCTCGAAGTTGTTCAAAATTATGTGTACCTCGGGCAGACATTGCAGTTAGGTAGAAACAACTTCGAGGACGAGGTGAACAGAAGAATTCGGTTGGGTTGGGCAGCATTTGGGAAGCTACGTCGAGTCTTCTCATCGTCGATCCCACAGTGCCTTAAGACGAAACTCTTTAATGAGTGCGTCCTACCCGTCATGACATACGGAGCTGAAACGTGGACACTTACGGTACGGCTGGTCCACAAGTTCAAAGTCGCTCAACGTGCTATGGAAAGGGCTATGCTCGGCGTTTCTCTAAGGGATCGCATCAGAAATGAGGTGATCCGGCAGAGAACTAAGGTCACCGACATAGCGTATTGTTGTTGCGTATTGTGGGCTGGCCATATTAGCCGCAGAACCGATAACCGTTGGGGAAAACGAGTTCTTGAGTGGAGACCGCGTCTCGGCAAACGTAGTGTAAGACGCCCACAGGCCAGGTGGAGTGACGATTTGCGCAAGATGGCTGGCAGGAGCTGGATGCGAGAAGCCCAAAATCGATCTAAGTGGCGTGCAATTGGAGAGGCCTATGTCCAGCAGTGGACTGCGATGGGCTGATGATGATGATGATGATGATGATGATTAATCTTGAAGAAATACAAAGATTTTGGGCAATCGAGGACATTGCTGAAGAGTCGAACCTGTCTATCGAAGATCAAGAGTGCATGCAGTACTACAAAAATACGACTATTCGTCGGGAAGACGGAAGATACGAGGTACGGCTACCTCTGAAATCTGACCACTTAAAAAACTTGGGTCTATCAAAAAACAAGGTAGTAGCACAATTTAAAACATTAGAACGAAAGTTTACGAAAAATAGGCCTATTGAAGAAAGTTATAAAGCATTTATGAGGGAATATAAATCCTTGGGTCACATGGTTCCGGCTCCTTTCGTAAAAAAGACTGGGCCCGTATACTATCTTAGTCACCACGGCGTAGAGCGATCTGAATCGACTACAACGAAGTTTAGAGTAGTATTCAACGGCTCCAATAAAACTTCGTCGGGACATAGCTTAAATGACGTCATGAAATGCGGTCCTAATCTTCAACAAGATCTGCAGTCTCTTCTCAGAAAATGGCGACAGTATCAATTCGCTTTTACTGCAGTTATTGAGAAACTGTTTCGTGAAATTTGGATAAATTTAGTACAACAATAAATTTAGTAGTAACACAAACAGCCAACTATTTAATGTGTGCCATCTAAATGTCCAAGGTGTTCCTAGCCACTACGCTGATTTGTATGACGCATTTTGTGATGCTAATATTCATGCCGTTGTGATCTCCGAGACTTGGCTCAAACCGCACCTTCTCTCCACCTCTTACTCCCTGCCCGGCTTTATTCTTATCCGGAACGATCGTATCGGGAGGGGGGGAGGTGTCGTGGCTATTTACCTACGAAGTGACTTTTCCTATAGAATTATATCAGCTTCCTCTTCTCATTATAATGCTTCTGCTGAATTCCTATTCTTAGAGGTTTGTGTCAAAGGCGCTAAGGTTGTACTCGGTGTTGTCTATTGTCCCCCTTCTATTGACTATTTCACTGATTTCTAATCCTCTCATGGTCAGCTTGTCGCTTCCGGATTTTGATGGCCATGAGACGTCGAGATCGCGCATTTAGGACTTATAAGAGGGACCCGAAGTCAACTGGCAATTGAACAAGTCTGCAAGGAATCGGTACCCAAGTGATACTGAACGCTAAACGCCGCCACATTCTAGATAATATTTCCTCTTCATCTCCTGCCAACATCTGGAAGTTCCTTGGGACTCTTGGTATCGGCAGATCGCGACATGTGGACTTTCCACAACCCATAAATCTCGATTCCCTAAACAAACATTTTACCACCTCTTTCACGTTGGATATTACATAAATAGTCTACCGCGCTCTAACTTAAACCCTTTTCACTTCAGTCCGGTTGCAGAAGGAGAGATTAAGAAGATTATTCAATTTATCAGATCCCAAGCAGTTGGTTGTGATGGCATTAGTCGGAAAATGATCACCACATTGCTGGTCCACGTCCTTTCCGCTATCTCCCATATTATCTTTCTGTGTCTTTTCTCTCATGTCTGGCACATTTCCTTCTCTGTGGCGGAGAGTGTATGTGCGCCCGTTACCTAAAACTCCCAATCCGTCTCTTCCCACACACTGTCGTCCAATTTCTATCCTTCCCTTCCTCTTCATGGTGCTAGAGGCCTGCGTCCACAACAGTTCTCCCACTTCATTTACAGTAACAACTTACTCAGTCCCTTTCAGTCAGGGTTTCGACCAGGCCATAGCACGGCATCTGCTCTACTTAAAGTGACTGGCGATATTAAGGTCTGGATGGAGAATACTAAGGTAAGAATACCTTAGTACTGGTTGATTTTTCGAATGCCTTCAATACCGTCAGTCATGAACTTCTCCTTGCTGTCCTATCCCATTTCTCGGTCTCTCAAGATGCACTAGGCTGGTTTTCCTCTTACCTTCGGGATCGTCAGCAGTCAGTCAGTGTCGAAGATTCTTCCTCTAGCTGGTGTGATCTTACTGCTGGCGTCCCTCAAGGCGGTATTCTTTCACCTCTTCTGTTTTCTATCTTCATTAATCTTATCATCCTAAGACTTCAGTGTTCCTTTCATCTCTACGCTGATGACTTGCAGCTATACTACCAGACAGAGTTGTGCAATGTATCGTCCGCAATTTCAGTTATAAATAGTGATCTGACAGCCATTAAACACTGGTCTGATATGTTTGGCGTATCGGTCAATCCAAATAAATGTCAGGCTATTGTCATCGGGAGTAACCGAGCTATGAGCCAGCTCGACCTTGCCTCACTTCCACCACTTACCTACGATGGCATGGTTATTCCATACTGTCAGAGTGTGAAAGACCTCGGATTGTATATTGACACAACTCTGAGCTGGCGAAAACAAGTTGCATCTGTGTGCCAGAAAGTGACAGGTTCGCTGCGGGCCCTCTATAGACTTAGAAACTTTCTTCCATCGAAAACTACGGTAATGCTTGTTCAGTCTCTTATATTCCCTATAATCGACTATGGTGATATGTACTACTTTGACCTGAACGCAGATCTGCTCAATAAGCTTGACCGTCTTCTCAACAATTGCATTCGATTCGTTTTCAATTTACGCAAATATGATCACGTGTCTCAGCATCGCTCTCATTTGAAATGGCTTCCAACTCGCCAACTCAGACAGACACGAGCATTAACTACCCTATATTCTTTACTCTTTTCCCCAAATTCTCCTTCCTACCTCACTTCTCAAATTCAATATTTAGGTGCAAACCACGCTAAAAATCTTAGATCTTTAGACAACCTACTTCTTCACTGTCCGAGTCACCAGTCCGACTTCGTACATTCCACTTTTTTGATACAATCTGTCCTGTTATGGAACGCGCTACCTCTCGAGATCAGGATGGCAAAAACTCGGCAAACATTTAAATACCTGTTGCGGCAACATTTTTTAAACACTATCAAATCCTTCTTAATTTTATACACTCTCCATCTAGAATTTATATTATGTGTATTACATATTATTGTAGTTCGGTTCGATTCGGTTGTAGATCGGCACAGGCATATCATAGATTTTGTATGGGTTTGATTTTTGTTAAATTTATTTGCTTACTATTTGACAAAACAGAGATTGTTGCTTTTGTGTGTGTTGATCTATGACTTTAGAGTCTACATAAAAGACGATTTCAAACAATTTTGAAATTTTTATGAAATAAAGAGAGTTTGAGTTTGAAGGTAATGATGATAGTCTAGACCAGGACTTCCCAACCAGGGGGGCATGCCCCACTCGGGAGGAGTAGAGAAATGTTTTGGGGGGGCGTCGTAAGTACATAATATGTAAGATTACATTTCCAAAAAAAAACAGTCATTACAGCTTTTAATGTTTAGTTTAAAATAAATGTTGACTTTTCTGTGTACAATATATTTTTTAAGTAATCGATAGAAACAATTAAAAAAACGCATATTCCCTATTGTTCCTAATTGCCATTCAATCGCTGCTGTACAAGTTTCTACAAGTGACATCGCCGTCTCAAAGAATAATTGATTAGCTACATCATTGCTTAGGCTCATCAGATACAGCACAATAAAATGTGCAAGTTCTCTAAGCGCGTACTCATTAACAGGTCGCGTTGAATACATGACCACGCTGGAGCAAAATAATATGACACAGAGCCTACTACGCATAGAGTAGACAGTGACGATAAATATTAGTGCACAATTACAATAATGCATCGCAACATAATATACTTTTTTAGAGTAGTAATTTGAAATGTGAATAAGAAATAATAATACCAAAATGATGACAGCCTCGTATAAATAATTTTCTAAATAATTTTCCATAGGTCTTCCTCGTCTGCAATTGGAATGGCAGGTGCTGTAGCAGCTTTTCTCACATAAATTCGCCCGTTTTTTGACCAGGTATACTGATATTCCTTAGACCGAGATATTTCTTTAGCTTTCTTCAAAAGATTCTTGTTGTAGATGGTGAGATGTTCATTCACGAATATAGGGGTAACTTTGCCATGAATCTGTAGGTCTGAAGTAGTCAAACGGCATTTACGCGCCTTCGAGATTAGATTGTCTCTGAGTTGACGTGTACTTAACTTAATGATTATATTTTTGGGTCTACCTTGGTTTTTGGTCTTAGAAGCCACTCTATTTACATGTATTATATTCTCACGGATTATTACAACACCGGCATGATTCGCAAGGTTTTCAGTAAATTGCAGTAGGTTTTCTTGTGGCATTTCCGGCACTCCAACAATTTCTACGTTCAACAATCTATCCCTTTGCTCGCTTTCATTTATATTGGAATTTAGTATTTTATTCTTATTTTTTAGCTCATCTATTTCGGTTTGGAAATGGCTGATACTGTTAACCTCCCTTGAATAGACCTCCAGCTTTTTTATAATATCGTCTTAGTTACCGCTATGGAATTGCAGTGATTTTTTAAAAGTAGTTATCTCCTCTTGCACCTTTTTCTGAGCAGTATCCAAAATTTCAAACGACTTCTTCATTGCTGAGTATTCTTCTCGGATGTAGTTTACCTCACATTTTAGTTCTTGAGTGACCTCGTTGATGGTTTTCAAGGAATCCTTAATCTCCGCAGTTTCTCGACTAATATCCGACTTGAATTCGAGTAATGTATCCATAATTTGCTTCTTAAATTGTTCGAATGCTTCTGTGAATTCATCGTTATGACCCCGTTTGCGGCGCGAAACAGTTTCCAATGAAAGGTCTTGAGTCGATCCGGAATGTTTAATGGATTTCTGTGACATCGTACCTGTCTATTCGTTCTGAACTCTGTGGTCGCACACGTATAACACAACTAGGTTTGGAATCGCATCGAAAAAAGTGCACAGTTAAAAAGGATCTCAATCACAGGAAGTTAAGATTGTCTTTAAGTTGTTAACTATATTAATATTGAAAGATTTTAAGTATAAAAGTGGTAAATACGTCCGCTCGCGCTGGCTCGCTAGTAGTATGATATACCTACCAATGTCCTAAAAATAGGTAGGTACACACGGCCAGCGATCAAGTTACCCAAAATCAACATAAACGGAACTCTCGCGTCAAAGTTTTTAACACGAGTTCCGTATAAAATTAGTTATTGTTTATAATTATATGAATAATTATATATAAATACTGCTGGTGTATCTTAATAAATAAATAAAGGCGATATGTACAAAAACTTGCGAGAATTTTTTCTCAATTTCAATTTACCTATTTTTTTTGCAAGTGTATTGACAACTTTATACGGGACTTGCCTATCTCGGGCTGAAATTTTACCTTGTATTGCCAACGTCACGCAGCACGTGAATAGTAATAAACTATTATTACATTGTTTCAAGCGCGAAATGGCATCGAAAAAAAGAAAGTTTTCGGATGATTATATTAAATTTGGATTTACCTTCATAGAAAGAGACGAACTACAATTGCCGCAGTGTGTAATATGTCAACTCCGCCAGGTCATCATAGTGGAGTGGAGGGAACGACTCGGGCAACCGAGCGCCGGGCACGCCGTCATCGCGGCGGTAAGACCCGTTATGGAGGATTGGCTCGAGAGGCGTCACGGGACCCTCTCATACCGACTGACGCAGGTGATCACTGGGAAAGGATGTTTCGGGGATCACCTGTGTCTGATCCGCAAGGAGCCAACGCCTGAGTGCCACCACTGCGATGGCCAGACCCTGGACACGGCTCTCCACACGCTGGCAGAGTGCCCGGCGTGGCTAGATCAGAGGCGAGACCTCGTGGCGGCCATCGGAGTGGGAGTTCTCTCGCTCGATAGCCTGATTGCGGCTATCGTGCAGAGCGAGAGTGCGTGGAACTCTGCCGTCTCCTTCTGCGAGCAAGTTATGCTCGTGAAGGAGACGGCGGAGCGTGACCGGGAGAGGTTTAGGACTCTCCGGAACTCCGTTAGGAACGGGCCAGGTACCGCAGGCGACTCAGGCGCCGGAAGTCGCAGAACGACCTCCGTCCTCCATAAGCGCAGGCCTGGGGGTGACAAAGTTTTAAGCAATGATAGTATGAGACCCAGTCGCCTTGAGAGACATTTGAACCAGCAACATCCTACTCTAGCTTCGAAATCCAAAGAGTTTTTTTCTTCTTAAGCAGAATCACTTAAACGCATGAGATTGGATAAGTCGGGAAGTTATCATAAAGGTGTATCACAACATGTCAAAGCTTCATTCGTATTAGCTTTTTTGATAGCAAAACAAAAGAAACCTCACACTATCGGTGAGGATTTAATCAAACCATGTATCCTTAAAGCCACTTAAATAATGTTAGGAGTAGAATCTGAGCAAAAAATGAAATCATTATCTCTCTCTAATAACACGTCAAGCGAAGAATTGACGATATGGCATCAGACATAAAATTACAAATTTTAAATAAAGTCAAATTATTTGCATTTAGTTGTGATGAGTCCACGGTCATCGTTAATTGTGCACGACTAATCATTTATGTTAGATATGTCAGCGGAGATCATATTGATGAAGAGATTTTCCATTCCCAATCATTATCAGCAGGCACTAAATCCGAAGATATATTCGGTGCAATATCGGACTTAATCGAAAGAAATGACTTGTGTTCAGGACAGATCATATATTTTAAATGGCAATGATTTGCCACTTTATTTTGTGTGAATTTTATTTTTGTTTTTTTAATGGCGGAGCGACTATGAACTCTGCCGCTTATTATATTGTTGGAGTAATTATTAAACAGTTTTCTATAAATTACTGAATTTTAATCATTAATTATTCTTAACAAAAGTGTTCCTTCGAAGTCTTACGTAAAGTTACTGGTGATCTGTGGAGTTTTGTGCCATAGAATTTGGGGTGTGTTCGTCCGCGTGCTCCTGGCGGGCCTATGCCTGTTTTTACCGGCGGCGGAACTACACCAGTGGAATTGGTGAAAATATTTCAAAAGGATTGCTCCTGTTATGCAAAGAAGAGACATCAAATAGGTAAAATATTTGAATTTGGGGCTATAACCTCAAAAGAAGTCGTGGTATGTAACCTTACATTTTCTACCATTTGGAGTTTGGAAGTCCCGGCGACTAATGTAAATGTTAACGGATTGACAATTTATTTGTTCAATCGTGCATCGATGTAAACAAGGTGCGGAAGTTATTAATCGTATTCGACAAGTGCTAAAAGTGTTTATGAGTGAGCTATTTTTTCATTATATATGGGTGCTAACAGCTCAATCATCGCAATGAGTGATATAAAGCAGCTGAAACTGTCCCGTTCTTCGTGTAAAGCAACGCTAACTCGTATTCAAAAATATGTTGAGGATTCCTCAAATTTAACTAAGGCAACTGTAGAAAGAACAATGGCAGAAACATATTTACCTAAAACTTAAGCGTTTAAAAAATCGAGTCACAGTAAACTTAATCAAAATTTTTTCTATGATTTATCATTACACCACCATGTGTTGTATAAGTCTTATAAGAGATATGATATTTTTGAAGATTTTATTTGACCTAAGACTAGGGATGCGTGGTGGCAATATTATATTATGGAACAATTTATCGATAATCGATTCTTATAGCTTTGGCTGAAATATTTACCGAAGGTTCACTATTATGATTATGAATTTGCTTCTGCCCACGTCTTCACTCGTACGGTAGAGTGACTGAATTAACATAATTAGAAATGATTTAAAATATTTTTGACTCTCTTTAAACGATTTTAAACACACTAAAGAAATAGAATAAATTTACGTTATTTTCCACTACACAGTGTGATGAGAAAAATACATTGTCATTGATAACGGCACATAAATAGACATACATCGATATTTTCAAAATGTCGATACGTAGTCGTTTAGTACATATCTCTTAATCTGTGGTTTAGATCCTGACAAGTTCCGGACTCACCACGTTTGTTATTTTATTTTTGTTTAATTTAGTGTTAAACTCGAATAGATGTTATGCTTTTATTTTTTTTATTTCATATACTGTAATAATAATGAAAATAATATTTTCGGCTATCTGACACACAACGCCATCTAGTTTCAAACAAAACATTAACAATATGTTAGTACTTAACCTCGAAACATTCAAAATCCAATATCTTTTTTCCTAGACTTCTTTCGCAAGTAATTTTGATATGAGAATGGTCAAGAATAAATTCTCAAGTGTTAAGGATTTTTTGATATTTAAACGCTAACATTTTAGGTCAAATAAAATTATGTATGGGGACCTGCCATTGTCCTTTTGGAGGCAAGAAAAGATAAACTTATAAGTTCTTTAAAAAAATTTGAAGCCATTCAGTTAGATATATTAAGTTTGGATCAGGCAGATCCTGAGGATGTAGGTTTGTTTGAGGAAAAATACTTTTCTACTATAGCTAAACTTAATGAACAAATTAAAATTCTTACTAAGTCGCAGCCTTCACAGCCGGCCTGTTCCAATGTGTCAAAGTTACCTACAGTAGAAATACCAACCTTTGATGGCAAGGATTTTACCAAGTTTAAGCCTTTTTATGAATTATTTTGTGCTGTAATAGACAATAATCAGGCATTGAGTGATGTTCAAAAACTATTTTACTTGCGTAAATATTTGCAGGACGAAGCATTGTCCATTATTGTGAGTCTACCTCTTATAGCTTAGCCTTACACAGAAGCATTGGAATTAATTAGGAAGCGCTATGAAAACAAGTCGCGCTTGATTTGCAATCACATAAATATGCTTTTAGACATACCGACTATGCAGAAAGGTACAGCTTCTTCATTAAGAATCTTTGTATCTAATATTAAACAGCAACTGTGTGCATTGAAAATTTTACATGAACCAGTTGATAACTGGGACCGACTCTTGCAGTGTGTACTTTTTAAAAAATTAGATTCATATACCCATCGTGCATTTCAGCTGGACCGTGATCCAGAACAATTGCCAACTATCAATGAATTTTTGGCTTTTTTACACAAGCGTGCTATGGCGCTTGAGTATACCATTCCTCTTAAAGGACACTCTTTTGAAAATAAATCCAAACCTACTATGCGGGTAAGTAATTAACCTACACATAACAATGTCATATGTGCTTATTGCAATAAAAAGGATCATGCTCTATATAGCTGTCCTAAATATAAAATGGTCCCTATAGAGACACGTTTAACTTTTGTAAAAGATCATAAATTATGTTCTACTTGTTTAAGGAACCATTCAGACAATGTCTGTAATTACAAATTTAAATGCAAAATTTACAAGGAACCTCGTAACACACTCTTATACACTGATAAGCAGGATAATCCTGTTTCATTAATTTCAAATTCTAACATTTCAGATTGTAATGTTTTATTACCTACTATAAAGGTGAAGGTCATTGACAAGTATGGCCATGAACTTATTGTTAGGGCTTTGTTGGATAGTGGAAGCCAGGCATCCTTCATAACAAATTCTTTGGTGCAAAAATTGGCAACAAATCCTTTTTCACAGCCAACCAATATAATTGGTATTGGAAACAAGCCCACCAAATTAAATGAGGTTGTACATTTACCTATTTTTTCATGTTTACACAAAAATATTAGTTATAAAATCAAGTACTATGTAGTTGATAGTATTACAAAACCACAGCCACAATGCACTATGGATATTTCAAACTTAAATATTCCAAAAAATATATTAGCAGATAGTGATTTTAATATACCTACTGAAATCTCAATTTTATTAGGGGCTGATATTGTAATATTAAAAAATAAAAAAATAAATGTTTTTTAATGTAATGTAATCTATGTTCCAAATAAATGAATAAACTAACTAGTGCGGCACCACAAATTCTAACAAAACTAATAATCTCGGGCGCCAGGTGCCTTAAGACACACAGACACAGACAACTAATAACAAATACAATAATTACCTGAACAAGCTCGGTCAGCGCTAGACGTTTAATCTATTGTGGAGGGCAGCTATTAAATAAAGAGATGTTATAAGCTTAAGTGGCAGTTTATTATCCCGTAGTGTCTGTAGAGTACATGGTATATTATAGGTCTAATTACAAATGTAATTCTTATACTCAAATTAGTACTGTCATTAATGCAATCTGTTTACTTTGCTAATACAAATTAAAAGTAAAATATTTTTAAAAGTCACATAAGGACTGATGAATAAATAAGAAACTAACGGTAGTTATCATAACGACCTACTCCCATAATAAAAATAACACCCCTTAGAGCCTACAGTATCCGTTATGACAACGCCGACAAAATTAGTACAACAAAAAAACGTACCAAATGACTCTGGCTCTGTCCGTTTGAAATTAGGGCATAATTAACTCTTATAAAGCTCACTCGTACTCCCACGTGGTTGTAGTGGCGGGGTAAGTAATCCAAGCTTCCTGGTTCCGGTCCCAAGCAGATCCTGATAATGGGCTACAGCCATAGGGCTTTTCCTGCCATTAGAGGTACTTAGGAAAGGAAATCCACTCTCCGAAGCAAACTAAATCCTTGGATCGGGCAGGTAGTGAGGTAAAAACTAATTGTAACGTAAGGATATTACAATCTAATAAGAAGGAAAGCCAAACTAATAAAAAGAATTAAAATTGAGGTAAAGAAAACACCCTGTTGCTAGTTGCTAAGTATTAATGACGATCCAAAATCATCTGTAAATGAGGTCTGTCATTATTTTACAAATAAAGGCAAAAATCTGGCACAGGATATAATGAACTTTTATACAACTCACCTAAACACAACCAGAGACCGCTACCAACTTTCCCCATCCAATTCGTTAACTATACTAGAAGTAGACGAGGCTGAGGTGGAGTCTCTTATCCTTCAGTTACGCAATGACTGTGCTGTTGGATGGGATGGAATATCTTCTGTATTCTTAAAGGAATGCCGTCACGCCTTGGTACCACCTCTAACCTTTCTATTCAACCGATGCATACAAACAGGAGTGTTTCCCAATGCCCTAAAAAAAAGCTGTAGTTCACCCGATCTACAAGGAAGGGGCAAGAGACTGTGTCAGCAACTATAGACCAATCATATTATCATCTGTTTCTAAAGTATTTGAAAAAATCCTTAGTAATAATCTGAAAACATTCTTATACAAATATGAAATCATAGCAAACAACCAGTTTGGCTTTCGTCCTGGAGTCTCGACAGAAGATGGGGTATTAGAACTTACACTACTTGTAGCTAAGCAAATGGATAAACATAATAAATGTCTTGGGATATTTTTGGACCTCTCAAAAGCTTTTGACACAGTTTCTGCCCCCCTCCTCATCTCCAAGTTAGAACTGCTTGGTATACGCGGTACGCCTCTGTAAATTTACTAGACTACCTTACAAATCGCACGCAGTCCGTAAAAATCAATTCTTACTTTAGTGACGAAGAGCCGGTGATTCTGGGCCCGATTTTATTCCAAATTTACGTCAACGGTCTGTGCTTGCTTAAGCTCCCGGAGTGCGTTAAAATCTACGCATATGCCGATGACACCGCAATTCTTGTCTATGGTACTACATGGGAATTCGTTAAAACTAAGGCAGAACTAACTCTAAGCGAAGTCATTAAATGGTTAAACTCGAACCTCCTCAGTATAAATGTACAAAAAACGGCATACGTACCTTTCGCGATTCGACGTAATGGTGCACCAACCGACTCCTTTGAGATAACTGCTCACTCATGTCCTAACCTACGACCTACCTGTAATTGCCCGACACTCAAGAGAGCAAGCTGTGTCAAATACCTCGGAGTACAAATTGACTGTGGTTTAAGATGGGACCAACACGTAAGATTGGTCACTACCAGAACGATGCGTCTCATTCACATCTTCAAATCACTTAGGAAGTCGGCCACCTTTGACATCATTAAGCTAGTATATCACGCACTGTGTCAATCGGTAATTGGATATTGCATTACGGTGTGGGGTGGTGCTGCAAAGTCGTATCTACTGGAAATTGAAAGAGCACAGCGAGCCATACTGAAAGTGATGACATACAAACATTTCTTGTATCCAACCACCCAACTCTATGCTGACTGTAAGGTACTAACAGTGCGGCAGCTCTTTATTCTCCAAACAACCTTAAGGTACCACAATACCCTTCCACTACCAGAACCCAATAAACGTAGATACAATGCAACTCCTGTTCGTCACAAAACCGCCTTTTCTGAACATCAATATTACACGTTAAGCCCTTACCTATACAGTAATATTAACAAAGAGTTAAACATCGCACAACTAAATAGATTTAAAATCAAGCATCGACTGACTGAGTGGTTATTAGTTAGAGATTACTCTGCTACTGAATTACTACTACAGTTCGTAAAGTGACTATATATTTCACACACACACCCACACACACACACACACACACGCACATGCGCACACGCTCGCACGCACCCACACACACACACACACATTTAACTCAAACTGTCTTTGGTATATATTATACATACGGTCATCATCCAATCAACAGTGTCTTCATCGTCTCAATGCCCAATGAAACACACTATTGTAATTCCTTAGAGCCGTAACCTGTCTCTTAAGATACAGGCTTAGCCTAGTTTAAGAGACATGGTTCAAATTTTGAATGTACAACAATATTTTGTAACTTTAGAACTTTAGCGTATAATACTGTAAATACCAATTGTGTCTGCTAGTTTTACTGTTGTAACACCTTTGGACCAATAAATATATTTATTATTTATTATATAACTAGTCTCCATAAGCCAAGTACGAAACACGTGGCGAATTAAAACTTACCAAAAAAGCAAACTAATATTTCCAATTAAAAACTCGTTTCCTTAACAAGACTGGCCAACAATAAAAAGTGAATTAATCCTCTGATTATAACAAATGGAGACGGATTACATCCGACTTTCAAAAAAAATGGCCAACAGGCCTTACATCTTCGTAAGTTGACTTCGATCTCGCCAAAAGCTAAAGTGACAAAAAAATAGTGTGGCCCGAGCAATAGAGTGCAAACAACTAAAATCGAATGAAACGTCCACAGATTATATAATTCCATAGACCAAATCGATAACACAGTCATTCAAATAGGCTTAAAAAAATCTCGACTCGTCACGCCATCTCTCTGAGCCTTACTGAAACGTCAGAAACTTCAACTGTCAAACTAAAAACACGTCGATAATTAAATTTTATGTAATGGTGCGAAATGCACCGTTACAATATTTATTTTAATTGTTTACTAAGTGGCTGTTTAAGATTGCCTGAGGGTCTTACTTTACAAAATACAGTGTTTGGTTATGTGGTTGCTGGGAAGGCTAATTTTACAAATGATAGCTCATACATTCATTTAGTTTCAAATTTTGTGGTTTGTGATGAAAGAAAATTAGAATTTGTTATGGAAAAATTCTGGCTTACTGAAAAAATACCGGATCAGGTTTCTTCTAAGGTACAGACTGAGTTACAAGAGGCTGAGGCTATTTTTAGTAAGTCAGTGTGCAAGGTAAATAACACATTTTATGTGGACATGCCTCTGACTTGCCCCATAAGCGAGTTACAATTGGGAGATTCTTTTTCAGTTGCCTTTCAAAGGTTTTTATATTTGGAACGTAAATTCAAACAAAATCCAACTTTATTTTTAGAGTACAAAAGGTTCATTGGCCAATATATAGAAATGAATCATGCTAAGGAAGTCGACATTAGTTACCATGATAATAATGACGGTTTTGTTTATTTTTTAGCACATCATGCTGTATTCAATGAGTACAGTAAAACAACCAAGTTACGAGTGGTTTTCGGTGGCAGTATGAAGTCAAAAGTAAGGTATCGTTGAATGACATTATGCTGAATGGGCCTGTGGTGCAGGGTGAGCTCTTTGACATTCTTCTTTTGTTTCGAACGTACTTGTTCATTTTAAAATGCGACATAGAGAAGATGTTTCGCTCTGTTTTCATTAATGAACATCATAGAAGTCTACAAAATATTCTATGGAGGGATGATCCCAGTCAGCCTATACGTTGCCTGCAGTTGCAAACTGTCACCTACGGTCTAAAATCTTCTACCTTTTTAGCCACTCGATGCTTGACAGAGCTAGCAAATACACATAAGAATAAATATCCACTTGCTGCTCAAGCTATGCTTAAAAACACATATGTAGATGATATACTTGCTGGTTGTGATGATGTCAGGCAAGTTTTTGAACTTAAAAATGAACTTATTGATTTATTAAAGTTAGGTAACTTTAATTTACACAAATGGTGTTCCAATCATCCATCAATATTGGATGATATTCCTAGCAATCGCAGATATTTTGAAGAAATAAATTTAGAAAAATATAATATTATTAAAACCCTTGGCTTGAAGTTTGATGTTGTTTCAGATGATTTCTATTTTGAACCCCCATCACAATGTGATGAGGCAATTTATACTAAACGCAAAGTTCTTAGCTTTATTGGCAAAATATTTGACCCATTGGGCATTATTGGGCCAATCATAGTAACAGCAAAAATTTTTATGCAGAATTTGTGGTCTATGAAGCTGGGATGGGACGACGACCTTCCTAGCGATTACTCCCAACAATGGGACAGATTTATTAAACTTTTAAATAATATGAATAAAATTTCAATACCTAGATTTTTAAACTGTAATGAATTTGTAACTCTTGACTTAATTGGGTTTGCAGACGCTTTCTCTAAAGCCTTTGGTTGCTGTCTCTACGTACGTATTGTAAAACCAGATGGAAATGTGGTGGTCAATCTCCTATGTTCAAAATCACGTATTGCACCTCTATCAAACGTACTTACCATACCCCACTTAGAGTTAAACGGTGCACTCCTTCTTGCCCAGTTGGCAAACAGGGTAACTAAGGTACTCAATTTTAGATTTCCACATTGTGTGGTTTTATACAGTGACTCCCAAATTGTTCTTGCTTGGATAGAGAACGGCAGAGCCAAAGGTAATACTTATGTCAATAATAGAGTTCAACAAATTCTTGGGCTAACAGAGAAGTTTTCGTGGCACTATGTCCGCATAAATTATTTTAGGTAATTATTTGTATAATTTATATAAATTTTTCATCTTTTTTATCATTTATATAAATATATATATATATATATATATTACTTAATATCACTGTTGTTATCTATTAGGTTATTATTTTAATACATCACAATGTCTGATTTGGACAATAGTGATGTCGATAGTTTTTACTCCACGAACAGCCTTGACACTAGCTTTGTTAGCATACCTTCACTCCGAGAAAATCTACACTATCAATTTTCGGATGCACCGCAGTATTTTAATGTCGTCCATATTAATGCCCAAAGTATTCCAGCCCACTTCTCTGATATGCTGGCTACCTTTGATTGTAAAAACATACACGCCATTTTAGTCTCAGAGACATGGTTAAAACCATGTCTACCATCCATATCATATACTCTTCCAGGTTTCCACCTGATAAGGAATGATCGTGCCATTGGTGGTGGGGGTGGTGTTGGTATATATCTACGACAACATATTCCCTTTACCATTGTAAATATGTTTTCACAACCCCCCCCCCCCCCCCCCCCCACCGGACGCAGGTGAGCATCTCTTCTTAGAACTAGAACTTAATCACGCGAAAGTTTTACTCGGTGTTTACTACTCGCCATCATTACGTACTAACTACTTTTACTCGTTCGAAAATATGCTAGAAAAATTATCTCCTTCCTATAGTCACACAATAGTAATGGGCGACTTTAATACTTGTTTAATGAAAAGTGACTGTCGATCTTCTCTGCTGCGCAGGGTGGTGGACTGTAATAATTTATCACTTTTAAGACTTGATGCTACTCATGATTTTCCTAACTGCACTCCCTCTCTTCTTGATCTTATTATTGTCTCCTCTACTGATCATGTCATTAACCATGGCCAGTATCCAGCGGATGCATTCTCCTATCATGATTTGATATTTCTTTACTATGCTATCCGCCCACCCAAGGCAAAACCGAGAATTCTTGTGCAACGCAACTTTAGCGGGATGGATCTTATTAAGCTGAAAGAGGATGCCGGTAACATTGACTGGTCTGTCTTAATAAACTCGCAGTGTATTAATGAAAAAGTACAAATATTAACTGAAAAGATATTAGAACTATGTAACGCATGCACCCCTGCGATCGATCAAAATAAAACATTTACCGGCTCCATGGCTTACCGAGGAGATACGGCAGATCATGTCTAAGAAATGTTTAGCGAAAAATAAGTACAAGCCTCGAACCACGGATATTAACCTAGAAAAATATGTGTACCTGAGAAATCTCTGCAATAAGATGTGTAGAAATGCACAACGCCAACATATCCATTCTTCCGTAGACAACGGAGACCCAGCAAAAGTCTGGAATTTTTTAAGAACATTGGGAGTTGGGAAGTCTCGCCAAGACTCTCTTCCTAAAAATATAAACATTGATTTACTTAATAAACATTTCTCTATCTCGTCTGAAATTAATGACAACATTAAAGCTAATACTCTTAGATATATTTCTTCTACCCAAGCTCCCGACTATCCACCTTTCGTCTTTGATCAGTTGTCCGCTTGTGACGTTAAGAAGACCATTCTAGCGATTTCATCAAATGCAGTAGGGTGTGACTGTGTTAGCCGAAACATGATTCTTCCTATCCTAGACGAAATCCTATCCATCCTTGTTACGTATGTGGGAACAAGTGAAACGCGTGCAGGTTGAGTGCGTACTGCCGTTTATTCGCATAAACAATAGTCTTTTAAAAAAAATTTTTGTTTTCCCTTTCCTTACAAACCCTTCCCCATTTTCCCATGGGCCAGTAAAGCGTGATTTAAATTCTTTTACGGGTTTATTTTCCCAAAAACAAAAATGTTACCCCCGCCCCCAAAACCAAAAAAAGAATTTTAAAAAAGAATTAACTTTTTCCCCCTTTTTTTCCGTTTTTTAAAATCCCGGGTAACCTTTTCCCTTTCTTTTTTAAAAAAATTCGCATTTTTTTAATGAAAAAAAAAATTTATAAAAATTTGTAGGGAAAAAGATCCCCTTTGCGGCCCAAATCCTTTCCCCATTTTTCAAAGGGAATTGGGTTTTGTCTTTTTTAAAGCAAAAAAAATTTTTAAAATTTTTTTAACCAGGATTTTAAAACCTAGAAAAAAATTGCTCCCTAAAATCCTAAAATTAAATTTGTTTTTTCACAACGCAAACTATTTTTTCCCTTTTTTAAAAGGGGAAAAAACGGAAAAAAAAGGGGATTAAAATCCGCCAAGGGATTTCCCCCTTTTTTCCTTTTAAAAATTTTTTAAACATGATTTTTTTAAAAAAATTTTTCCCCCAATCTTGTTTGTTTGCCAAAAAGCTAAACCTTTCAAAATTTTTTCCCCCCCAAACACCTCCCGGGTTTCCCCAAACCTTTTCGTTTTAAAAAAATCTTCCCGGGGCGTTAAGAAAACCCATTTAGGGGGAATTTTAAATCAAAGCGAAAGGGGTGCCGGGGTTTTAGCCAAAAAACAATTGACTTCCTATATGGAAGAAATTTTCCAAAAACCCAAAATTTTTTAAAGGGGAAAATTAACAAAAAAAAACCGTGGGGGTTTTTACTGAGTTTTAATTTGCCGTTTTTTCCATTAAAAATTTTTATTTTCCCCCGGCCAACACGCACATAGAATAATTTTTTTGTTAATTTTTATTTTAAAAATTTTTTCCCCCTCCCGTTTTGGGGGGATTAACTTAAACTTATATTAAAAAGAAAAAGGGGGCGGGGGGGGTTGGGGGGTTGGGGCTTTGGGGGGAAGTTTTCCTGGGGGGGGAATTTGGGGGGGCTTTTTGGGCAATCGGGGAAATTTTTTAATATTTTTTTCCTACCAAAAGTTTTAAACCTCCCCCCCTTTTCCAAAAATTTGATTAAATATTTTTTAAAAAACTACCTTTTGGGCCCCCAACTTAAAAAGTTTTTTGGGGCCCGGCACACCGGAAAAAACCAAAACGGGGAATTTCTTTTTAAATTTAAAGAAAACCCCCCAATTAAATGAAAATTTTTCCCCTTTTTATTTTGGGTTTAAAAAATAAATCAAAAAACAATTTCCGGGCCAAAAACAAAAAAATACCGGGGGAAATAAACCCACTTTAACCAACCCCCAAAAAAATTATTTTAAAAAAAAATTAAAATTTATTTGTTTGGGGAAAAAACCCCTTCAAAAAATTAAAGACAAATTTTTAAAACCCATTTTAAAACCCATAATTTCCCAAACCCCCCCTGAAACCGGGGGAAAACCAATTTTTACTTTCAAAACCATTTCAAAAATTAAAACGCCCGTTAAAAAAATGAGGAAATTTCACTACCCAAATTAAACAAAAGAAGAGGCTTTTAAAATTTTAAAAATTTTTGTGAAAACAAACCTAAATGGGGTTTTTACTTTTTATACAATTTCCCACGGAAACCCCCCCAAACCTTTTACCCCCCAAAAAAAAAAAAAAAAAAAAAAAAGGGTTCGGTGAGGGGGGGGCCCAAACCGGAGGAGGGGTTTCCTTAGCTGGTAAATAAAAGGACGGTGTACATATTTTTAACCAACCCCAAAATCTTTCGTTTTCTTTTTTAGTTTTTAATTCGACCGGGAAAACCAAACCCTACCTCGAGCATTGGCCTTACACTTGACAATGCCTAAATGAGACTTATGAAGTTCAGACAACACTTTGTTTTGTAAAGACGCGGGTATAACCACTTTATGCCCCCTCATAACTATACCGTTTTCTACCGACAGTTAAGTTCTACACAAAAAATATGGCAATAAGTTTTTGTCTGTGACTTTTCTTGGCCAACCACTTTGTATGAATTTAACAACCCTTAACAACTTATTGTCTTTTCTAACTTCTTCGCGTAGTGAACTAAGAGTCACGGGCAAACTATAATCTACCACAAAATTTACATAAGACGCCCTATCTTCAATAAACTCGGCAGCCTCAGCGCTTTTTTCGTAGCCACACCTATCGTCACATAAGCTCGCGCGCGACAAGTAGTCTGCGCAGTTATCCGCACTACGAACGTATTCTATACGAAAGTTATAACCGCTTAGAAACATCGCATAACGTTGTAATCTGTTTGCGGACACTTGTGTGTGTGATTAATGGCTTATGATCTGTTCGAAGTAAAATCGGAATAGACCTGCCGTAAAGATATTGGTGGAAACGCCTCACCCCAAATATTATTGCCGTCGCCTCCTTATGGATTTGTGAGTATCGACGCTCAGCTGCATTCAACGTACGCGATGAGAACGAGATCGGACGCTCCAACCCGTCGGCGGGGTCTACCTGTGATAACACCGCGCCTAGACCGCTTGGTGACGCATCCACTGTCAAAATTATTTTAGCGTCGATATTAAAGTGAGCTAACACCTGATCGGAAACCAATAACTTTTTAATAGTATGGAATGCATTGTCATGGATGGAATCCCAATGCCATTTAATATTTTTTTGTAGTAAACTATACAAAGGACTTAAAACTGAAGACGCGTTAGGCACAAAGTTACGGTAATAATTAACAAGACCAAGAAAGGACTGTAATTTACCAACATTTTTAGGAACCGGGGCATTTAAAATAGCTGACACTTTCTGGGGTGACTTTTTCAACCCGTGCTTGTCTACTACGTATCCTAAGTATTCCACCGTATCTACGTAGAATTGAATTGAAGGCATTAAGTCCGCCTCGTGCAAACTGTAATGCAGGAAGTGTAAAAATAAATAAATAAAATAAATGACACTTTGATTTTTGTACCGTGAGACCAGCGTTCTGCAAACGCCTAGTACTTCATGCAATCTTTGTAAATGTAGCTCTCTGCTGATCCCTGTCACCAAAATATCATCAAGCATACATAACACTCCATCCATGCCAGACAAGACGCATTCCATCACCTGCTGAAATATAGCTGGGGCACTGGTTAATCCAAACACTAAACGAGTGTATTTAAATAAGCCTTTGTGTGTGTTAATGCATGTTATTTTTTGCGATTCTTCATCTAAAACACACTGCGAATAAGCCTGTGATAAGTCTATTTTGCTAAATTGTTGACCGCCGTGTAATTTAGTAAACAACTCGTGCGCGCTAGGTAAAGGATACTGATCTATCAACAGTTGTTTATTTATCGTAACCGAGTAGTCCACACACAAACGAATCGATCCGTCGCGTTTCAAGACTGGCACTATAGGTGACGCATACTCGGAATAATCAATCGGTTTTAAAATTCCTGCACACACTAAGCGATCTAACTCCTTATCGACTTTGTCTCTCAGTGCGAAAGCTATAGGTCGCGGTTTAAAAAATATAGGCTTAGCGTCACTTTTTAAATTTAATTTAATTTTATACTTATTGAATGTACCTAGTTTATCGGAAAATACACTAGCATATTGCATTTGTAACTGTTCAGTTATGTTTGAGGACTGTAAACAATAATTCACTGGCAGAATTTCCAATTCATATAAAGATATGAAATCCCTACCCAAAAGTGGTGGACCGCCGTTTCGTATTACATACACATCTAGCGTATGCGTTTTGTTCGAATATGTGAACGGTGCAACTCCTATACATTCAATATAATAGCCAGTATAAGAAAGAAGCCGTCTATTTGTTTTGAGCAACGACACCTCACTAAATAATCTTAAATAAGTTTTTTCGGAAATAGCAGTGACAGCTGACCCGGTGTCGACCTGAAACTTTAATCGCACTCCCCGGACGTATACAACGTCCCACATAGGCTCACCGTTAATTGAACGAATGTTATAAAACTCACCGTTATCATCGCCGTTATCATCCACCCTCTCGTTTCCCACATAATTTACTTTTTTACACATGCGTCGCAAATGGCCTTTTACATTGCATTTTTTGCATTTATAGTTAGCGAATTTACATTGAGACGAGGTATGATTCTTAAACCCGCAAACCGTGCACAACACTCTATGGGCCGTGACATTGTTATCAGCGATCTTACAGCTGATCACTGCGTGGTATCGTCGTCACTACCGACGCCGCCGCAGCGGCTACGCTTGCGCAGCGCACTCCTTCTGCTAGCGAGACTGCTTCTACCAGCGACAAAGAATTTGGATCCCGAGCAAACAGCTTCTCCCGCTCCGCTCCCGGCAGCATTCCCATCACAAAACGGTCCCGTAATGCTTCCTCCACGTTTAGAAATCCACAATTCGCGGTCAAACCGCGTAGTCTTGCCGCCCATTGAGGGTAAGTTTCTTCGTCCGATTGTACTGCGGAATAAAACTTGTACCTCTCGCTGAAGCCACATACTTGGGGTATAAGATGATTATCTAAAAGTTTTAATATATCCTCGTAAGGCACTACTTGGAGATCTTTGGGCAACGCCAAATCCACTGCGCCAATCGTCCCTTGTACTCGCGCCACGATTGCAAATTGTGATCGAAACTCGATAATAACCCGAAAAAACCCTGCGACATGATTTTCGGGTTTTACTAGGAACTTATTTTATTTTTTTGAAAAAATAAAAGTGGGTACTTAAATACTCGTCGCCACTGTTAAGTATGTGGGAACAAGTGAAACGCGTGCAGGTTGAGTGCGTACTGCCGTTTATTCGCATAAACAATAGTGTGTGCAGACACTATAGACACATAGATATAGATATATATATATATATATATATAACAATCCTATGCAATATCCTGAATCACTCCGTGTCAAGCGGTGTTTTTCCATCTGCATGGAAAGATGCTCAACTAATCCCTCTGCCTAAAAAAGTTAAACCCTCTTCCTTTTCTGACCTTAGGCCTATTTCTATTTTACCTTTCTTGTCCAAAGTGCTTGAACGTCTCATCCACTCTCAACTGAGTAGCTTCCTTTCCAAAAATTCTTTACTGAACCCCTTCCAATCCGGCTTTCGTCCTGGTCACAGCACAACTTCTGCATTAGTTCACATTACCGATAGTATCAGACTAGGTATGGATAGTGGAATGATTACAGTACTCGCCTTACTTGATTTTACAAACGCTTTTAATACTGTAGATTTTCACATTCTGCTTGGTATACTGCGGTCTCATAACGTATCCCCAAGAACAATTGATTGGTTTCATAGTTACCTGTCTGGTCGCCGGCAACGTATTTGCATTGAAGACTCGGTGACTTCCTGGTGCAGTATTTCTGCTGGTGTACCACAGGGTGGCGTTTTATCTCCTTTACTCTTCGCTGTTTTTATAAACTCCATCTCTAATCAGTTAAGTTCGTTCTATCACCTTTATGCAGACGATTTACAAATATATACACAAGCCCCGCTTACCTTGTTATCGGGGGCATTCAACAAAATCAATGCTGACCTATCGCGCATCGGCGAATGGAGTCATAATTATTTACTCAAGGTCAATCCTAAAAAGACTCAGGTATGTGTGATTGGCAGTCCTGGGCTGGTCTCAAGAATTAACTGGACACAAATGCCGCAAATTGAATTCGAAGGCACTACACTTGAGATCAGTACTAGTGTTAAAAATTTAGGAATTAGCATAGATAATAATTTAACTTGGGGCCCACATTTACAAAAAGTTAGTCGTAAGATATTTGCTTCTGCCGGGTCCATGCGAAGACTACGGAACTTCCTACCGACTGCAACTAGGGCTGCACTTGCACAAGCACTTCTCCCAATTCTCGACTATGCCGATGTCAGCTATCTGAATCTCACTGAAGCCCAACTTGATAAGCTTGAGCGACTTCAAAATTTCTATATACGATTTGTATTTGGACTAAGAAAATATGATCACGTTTCTGAATTCCGTCTAAAGCTCAAGTGGCTTCCGATTCGCTCTCGCCGGAATACTCATATACTCATTTTTCTCTATAACATCTTGTTCAATCCCAGAGCCCCCTTTTACTTCAAAGAACGGTTCAAGTTCCTTCATGACACACATGAAAAGTGTCTGAGGTCATCCGAAGATTTGAGGCTTGAGATGCCTCTGCATTCTACAAAATTTTACGACCAGTCTTTTACTGTTCAAGCTGTACGCTTGTGGAATGCACTGCCGATAAACATAAGGCGAGCGAAAACCATAAACAGCTTTAAGAAAATGGTCCAAGAATTTATGGTATCGTAATTAAGACAGCTCGTGTTAAGGTGTGATTTGAATGCTTTTCTTTTTTTTTGCTATATGTGATATTGTATAAGTACTTATGTATGTATAAGTATTTGTTTTTATGAATATAAATATGTATGTGTATTTGTATATATATATATATGTGTGTGTGTATATTTCTTATATTATATATATATTTAGTTATTATCTCTTATATATTCGTTAGTAATTAACCTGAAAAACTCATTTCACCATCAACTACTACTATCTCTCTCGAACATTTTGATCCATCCTATGGTTGCCTGGAAGAGATTGCTCTTAGCAATAAGGCCGCCCTTTGTACATTGTATATCTAACACTTTCATGTAACTATCATGCTTCTTGTAAAATGGTGTACAAATAAAGAGTTCTATCTATCTATCTATCTATCTAAAAAGTTTAATGTTATTGAGTCAAGGGTTAAACATACTCCAATGGAACAGAATTTGAAGTTAAATCCAGGCAATATTAATCAAAGCCTTAAATATAGAAATTTGATTGGAGCTTTACTTTATATAACCTTAAGTACTAGACCTGATTAATCTTTATTATAGTAGAAATTTATGTTTGCATTTTAATGGTGAAAACTTTCAAAATATAATAGAATGTTATATTGATTCAGATTGGGCTAGTGATTCGCTAGATAGTAAGTCTCCAACTGGTATAGTAATTAGAGTTAATGGTAATCCTGTGTATTGGGAAACAATAAAACAAAAGACTGTATCTCGTTCATCTACTCATGCAGAGTGTTACGCTTTAGCAGATGCTGCTGAAGAAGTTTTATATATAAAAGGAATTTTGTCTGATTTGAGAGATAATGAAGAGTATCTTTGTAACGTAAAAATTTTTGAAGATAATAGTGGAGCACTTGCTTTAGCCAAGAATGGTAATTTTACAAAACGATCAAAACATATCGATGTGGCACTTCATTTTGTACATGATTTGGTTGTCGATGATAAAATTGATATTGTTAAAACTGAAAGTAATAATAATATTGCAGATATGTTAACCAAGGCTCTTGGCCAAATTAAATTTAAGGAGTTCCGTTTAAAGTTAAATGTATATTAGATTTTTGTTAGTCGCAAGAGAGGGTGTTAAGAAATGCGACAAACAAAAATTATATTAATTATCTATGGTAACATTATTGTTAATCTGTGGTAGTAAAAAATCTATGATCGAAAAGTGTGAAGAAAAATGGATGATGTAAAAATGTTATTGTGAAATAAAAATAAAGTATTAGTAATTGAAAGCGTGTTTTGTAATGCAAAAATCAAGATGCTTCCAGCAAATTTAAGAGTTGCTCTAATAGGAATGTAAACTAATCTTCTGTTTCTATTTTCATGGAACCACTAAAACCCAAAGAAATTAAGAATTGTAACTCCGCTAACTACTTCTTTAAACAACTGCCTTCAAATCATAGTTTGTTTTTCTCATGTTTACACGTTAATATTAGGTCTATAATAAAGAACTTCACTAAATTGTTACAAATTATCCATGAATGTTCTTATCCACTGGTCATGATTGTGCTTACAGAGGTTGGCATATCCGAGAATATTGTCAGGTTATTTAATAAACTCAAACTCAAACTTTCTTTATTTTATAAAATTTCCAAAATTGTTTGAAATCGTCTTCCATGTAGACTCTAAAGTCATAGATCAACACACACAAAAGCAACAATCTCTGTTTTGTCAAATAGTAACCAAATAAATTTAACAAAAATCAAACCCATACAAAATCCACCGACGGGCGGACCACGACGGGGCCCATGAAATAATAGGGCCTCCGTCTTATCCAGGGCCACCCGTAATCCCAACGCCTCAATGCGCCCGACCACCTGGAAAACTCCCGTGGCGGCCAGGCGCGCCTCCTCCTGGAAGTTAGCCCCCCGGGCCGTGAGCAAAGTGTCATCCGCGTAGCAGATTACACCCAGCCCGGGGGGGAGACGCCCTCGCAGGGCCCAGTCGTACCCGATGTTAAACAGGAGAGGTCCTAGGACAGACCCCTGCGGAACACCGCACGACATGGCCCCGCGTCTCAAGACGCCATCTCGGTCCACGTACATGACGGTTCGCTCCTCAAGATAGTCTGCCAGCAGCCGCCTCAGGTACTCCGGCACTCCGTAGTAGCGGAGCGCTTCCCTGATGCAGCTGAATGGCAGACTATTGAAGGCGTTGGCGATGTCCAATGTCCACCGCCAACACCACTCCGCCGCAGCTCACGGCCTCCTCGGTCACGGCCCTAAGGCGCATCACGGCATCGATCGTCGAACGCCCCTCTCGGAAACCGAATTGGGCGTCCGACAGATCGGGGCCAACCTCGCAGAGGTGCCGGACGATGCGGGCAGAGAGTACCCTCTCAAAAAGTTTACCCGCCTCGTCCAGCAACACGATAGGCCTATAGGCCGCGACCGAATCGGTAGGCCGTCCCGGCTTCCTCAGCAGGACCAGCTTCCCGCATTTCCAGCGCTCAGGGAAGCGTCCGGACGCCAGGCTAGCGTCAAACACCCCCCTGAGGTGGTCCGACATGTAGCCGAGGGCTCGGGCCATCACTCGGGCTGGAACCCCGTCCGGCCCGGGGGCAGTGTTCTTGGATCGAATAAGTAGAACAGCCGCCCCCAACTCCGATTCCCTGACGGGCGGAACATCAACCTCGCTGCCCCCGTCGTCTCCGGCTGATGCAGCCATCGACGGGGGTGTGTGCTCCGCCCGCTGCGGGAATAGGCCCTCGACCACTTCCTGCAGGAAGCTGGGCTGGAGAGTCTCCGTAAGGGGGGGGGCCCGACATGCGGAGCTTTTGACGCACCGCACGATAAGGGCGACCCCAGGGGTCACGCTCGAGACTCTCCAGCATCTCCTCTCTACTCACATCCTTGGCGCGGCAGATGGCCAGCCTCAGAGTTTTCCGAGCTTCTCGGTACTCCTCATGAAGCCGGTCCACCTCCTCACCGACCCCGCGGTGACGTCGCCGACTACGGGTGAGGGACCTCCGGGCACGTACACAGGCCGAACGGAGGTCCGCCAACTCCTGGGAAAATCTATGATATGCCTGTGCCGATCTACAACCGCCCGTTTCCAAGGGGTTGAGCCTTATGAGAAGAAAGGGCAAACAAACTTATGGCCACTCTTTTGCAATTCACAAGTAGATACAATGGCACTATTCAATATATCACAACATTGTTTTGATGTGTGCTGGTATGTCCGTTATTAAGGACTAAAAGGTGAAAAGACAATGAAGAGAAAACAAGATTAAGAAGAAAAAACGAATACAAGAGAAAATGAATTGAAACATAAAAAATAGAAAAAATAATAATAATAAAAAACATACTAGCCACACCACATTTTTACTTGAGAAAGAAATAGCCTGCGCTAATTAATCCCAAGCATTCTTGTCCTCCATGTGATCCACAATCGAGTAGTAGGCCCTCTGGCACAAGCCACGTTTTATTGCGGATTTAAATTTGTTAATACTCAACTCCTGAATATTACTTGGCTACAACTACGAATAAATAGAAAAGGTATTATTATTTACACAAAAAAGTATTTAAAATTTACTACAATCCCATATAAAAGCTTAACTTTCGAAAATATAACGGGTATCTTAAAAACAGATAGCCAAGACGTAGTTGTGTGTGCTATTTATAGGCCACCATCTTCATATGCTCGCAAAAGGCTGTTTGTTAAAGAACTTGTAAGTATAGTATGTAGGTACTTATATATATGTAGGTTTATTTATTGTGATATGCATTGTAGATGTAAGTATAAAAATTGTAAATGTTTGTAGATAATATGATATGTGTAGTATATGTAATATGTATAGTAAATGATAGTAAACAAATAGTAGGTTCACAAATGCAGATATTCAACTACTACTGTCTCTCTGCGACTTTTGATCCATCCTAAGGTTGTCTGGAAGAAATTGCATTTAGCAATAAGGCCGCCCTTTGTACACTCGATATTTGATCGTTGTGTTCCTTTCTTGAAACTCTGTAATTTAGTGTGCAAATAAAGAGTTATCTATCTATCTATCTTTGGAAGCATTACTTAAGACATGTGTCTTCATAAGCACAAGATCGCCTTCTTTGAAGGGATCCGAAGCCCGACGGCCGGAATCCGCTTGATGCTTGCGAAGATCCTGCTGATGCTCGATATTCTCCTTAGCTTGAGAGAGAGAGTCAACCAGCTTTAGAAGGTACGGTGTGATCTGAGGGACCAAATTCTCAGATTCGATGGCTGCTCGTAAATCAGCCTGGACAGAGAGGGGAGAGCGGAGCTCGCGACCGAATGTCAAGTAAGTTGGAGTGGAACCGGTGGAAACGGTAAAGGAACTATTTAGAGCAAAACGGACGAACGGTAAAACCTCAGGCCATTTCTTGTGATTGCCCTCTACAAGAATAGCTAGGTGAGCCTTTAAGTTCCGATTTCTTCTCTCTACCGGGTTGGCTTCGGGATGATATAGTGGTATGAGGTTCTGTTTTACACCTAAGACAAACAACGCCTTCTGCATTACATCAGCTACGAATTGAACTCCGTTGTCGGAGATCATACGCCTAGGGAGTCCATACCTCATAAAAATCTCACCCACTAAGGTTTTCGCACAGATCTCGGCTGTAGCTTCGGTAAGGGCAAAAAGTTCAACCCACTTACTAGCGGTGTCCTCTACTATTAAAACCCACCTTTCGCCTTGAGGCCCTTTAGGTAACGGTCCAAAGAGGTCAACAGCGATGATCTCAAATCTCTGTGCGGGTACAGGAGTCTGGAGTAAACCAAGTGGTTTCAGGTTTGAGGCCTTGTACCGCTGACACTCCGTACAGGTCCTCAGGTAGTTGGTAATATACTTCCTCATGCCTGGGAAGTAGAACTGCTGGGATATGCGATGAAGAGTTTTCTGGATACCCCCATGAGCGGCGGTCGGCGAGTCGTGACACTCGTACATGACTTTGCTTCTCAGGCTCTCCGGAACGACCAGCTGAGGCTCTTCAGCATCCGAATCCTCTACATACCTGTACAATACTCCCTGATTGATAAGGTACCCTCTATCCGACCAACGGTGTACGGACAATTCGTCAGTACTTTCTAAGTCAGTAAGAATCTTAGGTACTTCTGGATCGGACAATTGAGCTTCGCGGGTAGATGTGGCGTCCCATCGTGGAATGTCCACGGTGACCGGACAGACACCACATCCCGATGTACTATCTATAACTGGGCGGCTGAGTGTGTCGGCTACCACATTAGCCTTCCCAGGAGTGTACTCGATTCGCAAATCAAAAGAACGAATGCCCAACGAACAAGCCTACCGGTAGGCGATTTGAGCGTGAACAGCCACTTCAGGGGTTGATGATCGCTCCTGACACATACCTGATGACCATCGATGTAGCCACGGAATCTCTCCACTGCCCAGACAACGGCCAACGCCTCCCTCTCAGTGGTGGAGTAGTTCCGTTCTGCCGGCGTAAGGAGACGACTAGCGTACTCGATGGGATGTTCATCTTGTGGTGACTCCCCCCTTTTTTTTTTTTTTTTAACGTGTGGAAATCCCCTCGGACCGTCACCCCGCCGGGGCTCTCGTTCGGCGGGGCGGTGTGTCGAACTCGAACCGACTAAAACCACACGGTGTGCCCTCTTTGCGCTTCCAGTTTAGGAGGGGTCCAGGTAGTTATCGCCTTCTGGACCCCTCCCAGCGCCGGCCCGCTCCTGGTGCGGGCTCCGTCTCAAAATGTTTACCTCTCTTTAGGCGACGTCCGGCACACGCGGACGCCGCCCCTCGCGGCTGGCCAAACTAATGCGGGTGGAGGGGAGAACCCATCCCGTCCACCCGCGGCCACACTCAGGGCGGCATGAGGCGCAGGTAAGCGCGCCTCCGCCGCTCGGTTCGCAGGCGGCGGATCGGGTCCGAGTTGAGGTCGTCCTCCCGGGCCTTCTCCGCCGCCTCCTTCTGAGAGATTACTTCCTCGCAGAAGGTTGCGACCGCGGTAAAACAACTGTCGCTACCGGCCATGGAGCGAACTACGGCCGGTAGCGAGAGATCCGCTACGATGACTGCAGTGAGGGCCCGGCGCTGCGTCGCCCATGCGGGGCAGACCGCCAGCGTATGCTGGGCCGAATCCTCACTGCAGTCGCAGTGGTGGCAGGCGGGACTCGATTCCCTCCTAGCGACCGAGTACAGGTACTTTCCGAAGCAACCGTGCCCGGAAAGCACCTGCGTCAGCCGGAAGGAAAGGGTCCCGTGCTGCCGCCCTGCCCACTCGACGATGACCGGCTGGAGAGCCTCCACGGCGGCGAAGCCAGCGCGTGGAGTCTCCAGCCGGAACGACCATCTGACCATGGTTGCTCGGCGAGCGGCTTCGCGCCACTCGCGCACGTCTTCGGACGGAGGGCGAAATCCGCTCTCCGCCCGGAAGTCAGCCACTCGCCGATAAACTTCGGCGAGCACTTCCGCCTCCAAATCCCACGGGGGTGTTCCGGCCAAGGCGCAAGCCGCCTCGGTGGACACCGTGCGGTATCCGCGTATGGCTCTGACCGCCAATATCCTCTGGGGGCGCCAGAGGCGCGCCCTATTCGGGGCGGTCAGAGCCGCCACCCACACCGGTGCACCATACAGCGCCATGGACCGGACAACCCCCGCGTACAGCCGCCTCGTGGGAACACTGGCAAAAGTCACCCTAGGGCGGAGGCAGTGTCCACCAGCTTCGAACCAAGCTGTCGGAAGTGCTCGTCGAAGAGCCACCTACCGTCTAGGACCAGACCCAGGTAGGTAACACAAGGCCTAGGAACGCGCGCTTCAGTAGGTACCGGGCACGGAGCAGATTTAGGTGGTAATCGAAGCTTTAGTTTGTCCGTGTACGTTAAACTCGTTTGTTGAATTGCGATACCCTCCATTTGTCGCTCAAAATTCGCTAACTTCGTTTCGTTGCTAGAGGATTTTATTGCTAACAAGGATACGATACCGGTAATTCGTTGAGTAATATCCATAATTGCCGTTTTATTACCTACATTCATCCGAGATCCCTGAATATAACTAATTCATTCATCATCACATCAACAGCCTATACTAGTCCACTGCTGGACATAGGCCTCTCCTTAGAAAGGAGGTTTTGGCCTACTATACCACGCTGGCCAGACGGGTTGGTATAGGGTTTGTTTCAAGTTTTCCTTCTCTTTGCAGTGCTGTTGTCCTGCTTAGTTTGCTCCCTTAGTCGGCTCTTACGACACCCACGGGATGAATTGGGGTGGTGACAATTTGTATTCTTAATCCGTCACCACACCATCATTAATTTTTGCCAAATACTCGGTAGCCTGTGAGACTAACTCGCAGTAATTGTATTCCCCACAGTTATCACGACCGTTAAGAGACGAAACATTTCCACTTAAATCCGAATTATTAATGCGTTTACTTCTATTGTCTTTCGGCGAGAAATCCGTAGGTGACATTTCGTTAAATGTCCTTTTCCCGGTTGGTGTTAGAAATTCACGTGTACCGCCGGGATCCGGCAACTCGCTAACGACCGACATAGCCAAACAAAGATACACCGAACAACAATTTCAAAAAGAACAAGTTTAAAAATAAACAACACGCAAAGAAAAATCAATATAAACAAAGGATACTTCCAACCCACTTTGAGAAAGAAAATAATTTTACTCACCAATAGTCGTAATAAAATAATTAAGCACTATATTTCTGTTTAAAAAACAATAAAAACTTACTGATATTCTTTAAAACACTATACACAACCTTTAACCGCCCGCAAACCGAGAACTAGTCGCAGAAAAACACAGAAAAAAATATTTAAATTGTTAGCATATGAAGTCACACGTTCGAAAGGGGACCGCGTACTCATCTGAGCATATTCAAATTCCGTTCGCATTTTGAAACTACAAACTCACAATGGGCTAGACCTGTTAGTTTTGCATCAAGCACAACCCCTAAAAACTTTACTTGATTTTTGCTTGGTAAAGGTGTATTATCATAAGTAATAGTAGGTGTGTGAGGATTTCGAGATTTGGTAAAAATAACGCAGCTACTCTTTGACGGAGATAGATCTAGGCCATTAGCATCCATCCAAGTTTTTAAAGAAGATAAAGATGAAGAAATATTCTCACACGCAATTGCTACAGATTTATCAGAGGCGTATATGACCAAGTCATCCGCCTACTGTAGGATATCAACATTATCACCAACAGACCTTTCTAAGTCATGTGTATATATGTTGTACAGCAAAAGAAGCCCTTTTGCTGTACAAAGTACAGAACCTCGCGGCAACCCCTGCCAGATCAATCTACTAGGTGTATACGGGTCTCCAACGTCCAGAATAATTTGTCTCTCGGAAAGAAGATTAAAAATAAAGTTAGTTAAAAGGTGTGGGACGTTCAAATTATTCAGTTTTTGTTAAAGAGTGGGAAGTAAAACGTTATCGTATGCAGAATTAATATCAAAGGAAGCAGCGACTGTGGATTTTTTGTCTAAAAAGGCGTTACGAATATCAGTAGTAAAAATCCCCAAGTTATCGGCCACGCTTTTCCCTTTCTAAAACCAAACTGTGTCTGAGAGAGATGCTCATTATTCTCAATGAATCATTCAAGACGATTTTTAATTACATGTTCAACTACTTTAGTAATTACCGATGATAAAACTATCGGGCGATAAGATTCAACATTAGACTGTGTTTTATTTGGTTTTAAAAAGGGCAACACTATTTGCCTTCGCCAAGATAAAGGAATGTCATCCGACAAAACTACTTTGTTTATTAAATTTAAAAAGTGATTTAAGCCATTTTCGCCAATGTGTGATAAAAAGGAATATGGTATCCCGTCTTCCCCAGGAGCACTGTCCTTGATGTGGTTTAGCACTCCTTTTAGCTCGACCATAGTAATAGGAAGATTTAAAGAAGAAGAGCTATTGGTTTTAATGGGTAGGGAACGGATAATTAAATCTTGGTGTGGTACAGAAGCAGGAGCCAAACGGTCGAGGAATTGATCGGCTAATACCATAGGAAGGAGAGGCGCACTGGAAGGATTTATAGCTGTTCTAAATCTCTTGATGTTTCGCCAAAGAACTGAAGAATGTGTTTCGGGTGACAAGGAACTCCAAAAATTCCTCCAACCCTCGAACTTCTTTTTCTTAAACAACTTCTGTGTCTCCTTCATTATCTCCAACAGCGCGTCATAATTCTCCAATGACATGTTAATGCGATAGGTCTTCTCATCAAGTTTCGGCCTAGATATAGCACTGGTGCATTCTTCATCCCACCATGGTGGCGATGACAACTTATTATTACGTGGCTTTCTCTTAGGAAAAACAATATCGGCAGCTTGTAATAAAACAGATTTAAAGTAGTCAGTATCACAAGTATTTGTATCTTGAGGAAATGTTTCTTCTACTAATGTAGTATTTTTGTCACAATGAGAATCAATGATTTTATGTTTTAATCGCGACTTTGATATTAATGCTTAATTTTGTTTATTATAGGGAAAGGAAATAACAATGGGATAGTGATCACTATTGAATGTTGAAGGCAAAGTAGACCAAGATAATAAAGACGCTAAATTGGAAGTACAAATAGACAGGTCTATAGCACTGATTGTTTCATCAGGCCTAATGAGCCGGGTAGGGGAGCCCGTATTTAAGATACACAGATCATATGAGTCTAAAATATCCAACAATTCATGTCCATAACAATTAGAGAAGGATATGAAAGAGAAGGAAGGACGGACCCCAGGATGTGTGATGAGAGTTAAAATCACCCAAGATCATGAAAGGATGAGGAAGAAGTGAAATTATATTTCTAATTTTACTAAAGACTTGTAAAGAAGGATGTGGAATATAGACGGAAACATAACAAATATTATCAACAATAGCAGCAATGATAGAAAAATCATCACTGTGTGAAGGAAGAGAAAGAGGAGAGTTTCTGACAAGTAGGCACACACCGCCATACCCATCAGCCCTGTCATTCCTTAAACAGGAATAGCCAGGGATTTTAAATGTATAATTCGGCTTAAGCCAGGTTTCAGATAAAGAAAGAATAAAAGGGTTAAAAGTATTTACAATATGTACAAGTTCATGTTTTTTGCTTATGAGCCTTCTACAGTTCCATTGAACTATCCTGTCCATTATGAGTATTATTATTAATTTTAGGGTTGAATAAAGTAGCAGCGTTAGTCGGTATGGTTAAATTTGATTAGGATAATAATTTAATTAAAGTTGTAATGAAGTCTGTTAAGTTCTGTTCACTTAGTTTGTCAGCATTGGATGAGGTTTGTAATGCACAACCATTAGAGGGTGTGGGCATGTTGTAATCCTTTGCAAGAGAATCATGAGCTTCACGGTCATAACCTTTATTAGGTTTAGGTGGGGTTCGTGGTTTAGTAAAAACTGTTTTTTTGTATGATAATATGCGTGACGGGGGTGAGCCGGGTACAATAGTATTGCCTGCCTGAAAAGTTTTATTTGGTATGGATGTTAAGACATCAGCATATGATTTAGTTATTAATGGGTGTAGTTTTGATGCTTCCATGTACAATATGCTATTTTCAGCCATGGTAATTTTTATTTCTTTTTGCCTAGAATATTCCGGGCATCCTTTGCTTGACGCAAAATGTAGCCCAGAACATAAGCATGATCTTCCTTAACATTACAGCTGTCACCAGTGTGACCTTGCCCACATTTATAGCATCTTGGTTTGGACCTGCATTTTGTTTTTGTGTGGCCAAAACGACAACAGTTATAGCACTGTATAGTTGGGTAAGTATATAGTTGTACAGGCAAAGAATTAAAACACATAAAAACACGTTTAGGTAATACTTGGCCCTCAAATGTCAATACAACTGTTTGGGAGGGTGTTCGGTGTAATACATATGTATAACCGAACACCTTAGTAAGCACTAAGTGAGTGACGCGTTTACCTATTTAGAACACACGCTTACTTGCGCAGTGCACTTTGGGTGACCGCGATATTCGGGTGCATTCGTAGCAACATTATAACATTTTCATTAAACATAACATTCAACTAACATTTCTAGCATTGTTTTTTTTTTTTTTTTTTTCATTTAAAAAAACAACTCCCGCACTAGGAATAAATCCTGTGTCGCGGGGGACTTTACAAACATACATTAAACGGACACAAAGAACACCCAGACTCAAGACAACAATTTGTGAATCACACAAAGTGTCGTCCCATGTGGGGATCGGACCCACAGCACTCAGCGTAGTAGTGAGCGGCGTGGCGACCGCTTAAACCACTACGCCATCCGTGCAGTCGATTTTATTATTATTATTTAAGAACATATTGTGAACTGGAACAATATACGATTAGGGTGTAACAATTTAAAACATTACTTTTATTTAACAAGCACTGCAACCCTCGCGCTACCCCGTACATAAGTTTTTTGGTCCTTCGATAGGACCACGCACGGCTTCTACAGGTATCGGAAAATCGCGATAAGTGCTCGGGCGAGGTATTGAACTGGTTAACATTTAGTACTTGGGTGGTGAGTGTGTGTACGAGTTGTAGTGCTAACATTGGAGGTGCAGCAGCCGCAGCAGATATAGTGGAGGGAAGTACCAAACAATAGACACGCAAGTAATACATTTTATTATTCTTTTATTAAAAATATATTTAACACTCAAGCGTCATGGCAGAGCTTATTGATATGCAAGCGATCATCTATGACAGCATCGTCAAGCTTGGCATTAACATTAAGAAGGATAGCGTTGAAAGAAAAACATTAGATTACTTCAAGAGGCGATTAAATACTCTTGAGGAATACTGGACGGAGTATGATGGTAATCATGACAGGATTACCGGCGAAGTCAGTCAAACTAACTCTTATTTCGTCAATCGAGAACGCGAGAAGACTATGAAGGCATATGAGGAAGTGAAAGCCTTGATCAACCAGCAGTATCAGAAGTTTTTGCATAAGACTGCCAATCCGGTTGAACAAGGAAAGACACCGTACAAGGCAGCATGGGATGCTCCCCAGCCGGGAGAGGAAGAAGCTACGGCGGTAGCAGGACCCAGCTCGCAAACCCCTATTTTGAAAACAAGTACGGGGACGAACAGTAAGGTCGACGATCTGTTACGGCGTCAACAAGCAAATTTCAAAGCCTTTTTGCGAACAACGTCGAACATTGATGTAGATGCTATTTTAGAGAAATGGGAGTTCAAAGATGTTTTGAAAACTCTTGAAGCGAGATGGTCAACAATTGATACGTTACATTGGGAAATTGAGAGTGAGTTAGACGAAGATAATGTGTCATATAAATGCATGTTTGACAAGTATGAGAAACAATTCAGCACGTTGAAAAGGTCTATCAACCAAAGGATGTGGTCGGTGGTGCACAGGAACAAGGCGATTCCACAACTCGAGATACCGGTATTTTTTGGTAACTACAACCAGTGGGTATCTTTTCGTGATTTATTTACAGAAGCTATTGATAACAACCCATCGTTATCTAACGGCCAGAAGATGCAATATCTCAAGGGTCAAGTCCGCGGGGAGGCTGAGAAACTGATACAAAACTTGCAGATTAGTGCAGATAACTATTTGGCATCTTGGAATATTCTTACGCATCGTTATAACAACAAAAAATTGATATTTTCTTCTCAAATGAACATTCTTTTAAACCTTCCTAACATGCAGCAGCAGTCAGTACATCAAATTAAAAGAATGCATGATACCACAGTGGAATGTCTAAACGGCGTTAAAAACTTGGAAGTAGACATAACATCTTGGGACCCTATCGTGGTCCATATTTTAGGCCAGAAGTTAGATAATGAAACATATACAGACTACATAGAGTCATTAAAGAATTTCAGAGAATTGCCAATACTTCAAGAATTTCTTGGATTTTTGGAAACCAAATTTACGACCCTGGAGACAGCCTACGGAAAACAAGACCCTGGATCGTCGAAACATTCTCAAACAAAATATAATAACTCATCATCTAATGTAAAGAAATCATATTATAACTTATATAATAAGACGAACAATATGTGCAATAACTCAAATAACCCACATAAGTCCGTTGCGAAATCTATGCACGTGACAAACATCAAGTGCCCAATGTGCAAAAGTCAGCACGGCATTTATAATTGCAAAACCTATTTAGCTCTCAGTGATGAATTAAAACTAAAAACAGCCAACAAATTAAAACTCTGCACAAATTGTTTATTCAGCCATAATGGCAATAAGTGCAATTCTATGTTGAAATGTCGTAAGTGTCAAGAACCGCACAATACAATTCTGCATGACGCACTTACGAAACACTTACATTCTGCACAAACAACGACTTGTTTCAATCAATCAATCAAATCATATAACACAACAAGAGCAGGAAAATTTCGCTGCTACGTCACATACTTCACAAATTGACACCTCAGAGATATTGCTTGAGACAGCGTTATTGCAAGTCAAAGCCTCTGATGGTTCATATTACACCATGCGAGCGTTAGTCGATCAAGGCTCCCAAATATCATTAATAACAGAAAAGGCGGCTTAGCTGTTAAACATTAAAAGACAAAGATGTAAGGGGGTAATTTTCGGGGCAGGACAAAAGGAAAGCAACTGCAAGGGAGTAATTTCTATAGAATGTGCTTCATTATGTAGCAATTATACATTCAAAGCGGAAGTTTTTATTATGACCAATCTTATAAGAAGCCTACCAAACAAAAGCTTCCCGAAACCAGATTGGTCACACATAGCTAACATACAGTTGGCCGATCCCGAGTTCTACAAAAGCCGCCCCGTGGATTTGTTACTCGGAGGGGACATTTATGCGAACATAATTCTCAGTGGTATTATTAAAAGTGGTAACAGCTATCAGCCCTTAGTACAATAAACCCAACTAGGGTGGTTGTTGAGCGGTAGCGTAAAAACATATCAATGTAACGTTGTAATGAATAACCTCGAGGAAATAAAAAGGTTTTGGCAGCTGGAAGAGATTAGTGAGCCGTCCGACCTATCCTAAGAAGATCAAGAGTGTCTAACATTTTATGAGTCAAAAACAAGAAGAACAGACGAAGGTCGCTATGAGGTTAGAATACCACTGAAAGAAGATTTAAAACACAAACTGGGCTTATCTAAACCGATGGCAATCGCGCAATTAAAAAATTTAGAAAAAAGATTTAATAAACAAAAACAGCTGGCGTCTAAATATAGGTCATTTATGAGCGAGTATCTCGAATTACAACATATGAAACCCGAAGAAACACATACAATAGCGAGCTTGCAATCCTACCTACCTCATCACGGGGTACAGCGCGATGAGTCATTAACGACCAAGTTACGAGTAGTTTTTAATGCGTCCGCAAAAACATCAACAAAATTTAGTTTAAACGATATAATGTATAAAGGGCCTAACATGCAAAAGGATTTACAGTCGTTATTATTACAGTGGAGACAGTATCCTTACGCTTTTACCGCCGACATCGAGAAAATGTATCGTCAGATTTTAGTCAATAGCATAGACCAACACCTTCAAAAAATTGTTTGGAGGGAATCCCCAGAACAACCCATACAGAGCTACCAATTGACTACGGTCACTTATGGTACCAAAGCGGCGCCATTTTTAGCCATCAGGACATTAAAACAACTGGCGGCGGACGAGCGCAGTAAGCATCCTGAAGCAGCAAATGTCCTGGAAAACTCATTCTTCATGGATGACCTGGTTTACGGCTGCTATAGCATTGAGAAGGGAAAATATCTTATTAATGAATTGATCCAACTATTAAAATTAGGTGGATTTAATTTAAGAAAATGGACCTCTAATAGTCACGAATTACTGGCGAGCGTAACACAGAGTGCGGAGGAAAACATTTATAACTTTAAAAATGAAGATACGTCTAAACCATTAGGCCTATGCTGGCAGACAAAACAAGATAATTTTACATTTAATTTTAATTTCACACAAACAAAAGGAAAACTTACCAAACGAACACTACTTTCAGAAATTTCGAAGTTATTTGACCCCTTAGGCTGGTTAATACCCTTATCTACAAAACTAAAATTACTTTTCCAAAGAATATGGCAAACAGATTGTCAATGGGATGACACGGTATCTGAGGACATATATAAGGAGTGGTCCAAGTTAGCAGCGGATATCGAAAACATAAAAAAGTGTGCGTTACCGAGATGGATTTTAACACAACAAGATAGTGTTATTGAATTCCACGGGTTCTGTGACGCTTCCTTGGAGGCCTATGCATGTGCGATATATGCTCGAACAAAACACGGTCAGCAAACTATATTAGTAGCGGGAAAATCTAAACTTGTCCCACACAAATAGGCCCTTACATTACCGAGAATTGAGCTATGTGGGGCAGATCTACTAGCGAAACTCATGAACAAAATTGTAAAAAGTGTTAGCTGTACATATAAAATCTATGGTTGGTGTGATTCCATGGTGGTGCTGAGCTGGCTACATGGAGACTCAATACGGTGGAAATCGTTCGTGGCTAACAGAGTTAACGCTATAAAACAAATTATACCGAGTGACAGCTGGCGTTATGTAAAGTCGGCGGAAAACGCCGCGGATTGTGCTAGCAGAGGGTTATCAGCGACTCAACTACTAGAACATTCCTTGTGGTGGCACGGACCGTCATGGTTGCCATTTTTTGATGCGAAAATGGAACAGAATCCCCGGCCAATATATACCACGGATGTAGAAACCAGAAAAGCTACATATGTCAACGTTGTGCAACATAATAATAGTATTATAGAAGATTTATTAAACAGTTACAGTTCGTTTAGAAAAATAATACGTATATTGGCTTGGATACTTAGGGCATTGACACCGATTCTGCATCGTAAACATTTGCCGCCGTACCTAACATTGCACGAATTGCGTAAAGCTAAATTAACAATTATAAAGTGTGTACAAAGAAACAAATTTGCTGAAGACATCGAAAAAATTATTCGGAAAGGGAACGTTGGGTCCAAAAGTAAATTATTAAATTTAAATTGTTTTATTGACTCGGACGGTCTTTTGAGAGTGGGAGGACGCTTGAGGCACGCAAATATGAGTGTTGAAATGAAATATCCCAAAATTATACCTGACAAAACTGAGCTGCTGATTGAGGAATCCCATTTGTTAACATTTCACGGGGGGCCTAAGCTGACTGGGGCTACCCTTAGACAACAGTATTGGATACCGGGAGGAATTAAAACTATTAAGGCACAGCTGCGTAATTGCGTAGTTTACCGGAAGCACGAATCAAGAAAAGAACATCAATCGATGGGCAATCTCCCCGCGGCTAGAACAAACCCTGCCCCGCCGTTTTACCACACGGGGGTAGACTACACTGGTTTCGTGGAGGTGAAAGCAAAAAAGGGTAGAGGCGGCCAAACATTAAAAGGATATGTCGCTGTATTTGTTTGTATGGTGACTAAAGCCGTACATCTGGAGTTAGTATCGGACCTTACCAGTTCTGCATTTTTAGCTGCGCTCAACAGGATGGCGGCCAGGAGAAGAACACCACATCACATGTACAGTGATCAAGGAACCAACTTTATCGGAGCGCATCGAATGCTGCAAGAAGAATACGAGGAAATACAGAAATCTTTCTCTAACACGTTACTCTCGGAGATTGCAGACATGAACATTGAATGGCACTTTAACTCACCATCCTGGCCTAGCGCTGGGGGTGTCGGGAACAAAAATTGACGTTTGAAGAGTACTCCACGATTCTAACAAGACTGGAAGCTTGTCTTAACTCCCGACCACTGTGTTCGCTTACCCAAAACATAGAAGACTTGGACTATTTAACACCGGCTCACTTTTTGACCGGAAGATCTGGCCTAACAGTCATTGAGACAAAGTTTGATGCTCGCACATGGTGGCAGTTAGTTAACAACATTTTTCGGAACATTTGGTCCAAATGGAAAACAGAATTCCTCACACAGTTGACGGCCAGAGATAAATGGGCGAAACCTCAAAGAAATATGAGCATTGGAGACATGGTAGTTGTGCACGAAGACAATCTCCCAGCTGGAAAATGGATCATGGGAAGAGTAATAGACGTACACCCTGGCAGTGACGGGTACGTGCGAGTAGTTACCTTAAGGACGAAAAATGGTACGATGAAACGGCCGGTTGTTAAACTCTCGATCTTGCCTATGGAAACAAAGGAACAACCAATCATTTCCCCGGAAACAAGCTCCCAAACAACAACAAATACAAAAACAGAACCTTCTACAATACAGAGCAATAATAGATCTCGCAGTAGAAAGGCGAACCCTGTTACCTTCTCGAACATTGTCATGGCTTTAACATTTTTTATAACTCTTTGTGGCAGTGTAAGCGGAACATATAATATCACGCAGTTTGGAAAGGAGCAATCGTTGTTCTTTGATTCGATCGGAAAATTAAGCCTGGCTAAGGATAAGTGGACCCTAGTAATATTTTACGACATGTCTCCGTATTGGGAAGGAATAAATGCATATAACAAAATAATAACATACTTAGATACAATATGCAAAACAATAGGCGGTGAACACTGTAATACGATAACCGCTCAGCTGTCGCACGAGGCTAACGAACTAAAATATTATAATCAACTTTTGCTAACTCAACAGTCTGGCAGGCACTCCAGACGGCGTCGCGGCCTTATAAATGGAGTAGGCTATTTTTTAGCAAATTCATTGTTCGGAGTATTGGACGAACATTTCGCGGAAAAGTATACCCGGGATATCCACCTGATAATGAGCAATGAGAAACATATTATCGAGTTATGGAGGAATCAGACATCGATTATTGAATCAGATTACAATCTATTACAGCGAACGGCCTCAATTATCAACAAACAACCTAAAATTATTAACCAATATTTAATGAAGCTTTATAACAGAATAAATAAACTACATCAACGTATTGAGGAGATGAAGAACAGAAGGGTAGTAATGGAAGACTCCCTGTCGACCCACGATGTTCATCTTTACTCGGTAAGCTACATCCTGGTGGGAGCGGGGGTCCTAGCGGCTGGCGCGCTGTGGTGCCGCCGCTGGCAGCGGATGCGAGCACGCAGTGCCCGCATATCTCCGGACATCGAGCTTCAGCCTACAGTGAGAAGTGGTGTAGTGAGCAGTGCGTGGGTGGCTGACCGACAGCCTAGTGTACAAGCGATCAGTGAGGGTGCGCGACATGATATGGGTCACCGGCGACCCAATTCGGACCATATTTACGGTGAAATAAACAAATGTGCAGTGAAAGATCAATCATGTTCTCCCATGCCTAGGAAACATTTAGAATTAAGACCATAAATACTTTGTTTTTGTCGTTATTCATCATTTTGTAAACATCATTCCCATTTTTATTTTATCGCCATCTCATTTAAAACTTTGTAAACTTTCAACCCTCATCTTCTCATTCTTTTGGTGCCCCGCAATATGTTCGGTGTAATACATATGTATAACCGAACACCTTAGTAAGCACTAAGTGAGTGACGCGTTTACCTATTTAGAACACACGCTTACTTGCGCAGTGCACTTTGGGTGACCGCGATATTCGGGTGCATTCGTAGCAACATTATAACATTTTCATTAAACATAACATTCAACTAACATTTCTAGCATTTAAGAACATATTGTGAACTGGAACAATATACGATTAGGGTGTAACAATTTAAAACATTACTTTTATTTAACAAGCACTGCAACCCTCGCGCTACCCCGTACAAGTTGGTTCACCATTTACAATTACCTTATAATTTAAACGTCTGACTTTAATTATATCACCACATCTCATGGGCACACTAGTATTTTCCTTTATATCTTCGGGAGACCACTCAGTTGGAACTCCCCTTACCAATCCCATTCTGGTAATATTAAAGGTGGGTATATATGCTTTCAACCTATTTTCAGATAAACAATTTGACTGGACAAAGCTGTTGGCATCTAAATAATTATTAAAAGAAAGAGATATTTTGTTTCTTCCTATCCTTTTCAAACTGCCATTTACAATATTTTAAAAGCATTTTTTTTTTAACCTACTGTAGAAGTTACGTTAGATAATGATACGGCTGTTTAAGTAATGAAATAAATTTATTATACGGACCACAGGTAAGAAAATATAAAGGAGCGAAGGAGCACACGCGATGACCGCTAATCGTGCACTGAAGGTGTAATTATGATTTATAAGTACAGTAAGCAAATTGCTGAGGTAACATTGTTCGGTGTCACCGTACATGCTCGCGGGCCAAAAAGATACAGAGATAAAGTGACACATCTTCGATTTTAAAGTTACACTTTTTGACAATAGGGGACGTAGCTTTATCCCGTTTACCAACAGTGTTCGCACTTATAATCACTTCACTAGGCTGACGGTCAGCCGTGCTCTGCTTTCGCGAATACACTACACTATTGGCAACACTATTTGACACTTCCACTGAAGATGCTGCACGTCTCCTCCTCCATAAAAAGTACGCTATTGCTATAACCGCTATACCCAGCAAGCTGTAGCAGAGTGTATACTAGTGAATGTCATGTGTAGATAGAGTGTCATCAGGGGAGTATGTATTGGCAGATTTCAACTGTTCTATTCTTTTTCCAAGAGAAGCTAAAGTATTGTTCAGCGGATCTTTGTACTCTCTATAGTGAGACAACGATATATTCACTATGTGGTTTATCTCAGCTATCTGTAGCGTATTAATCTTAGAGCTAGATTTAATAGTATTAGCCAAGTTTGCATGAGAATATAAAGTAAAATCTTTACTTTTTATTATGCATTTAGACTCTAGGTCAATAATGCCAGCTCCAGTCACCTGTTTAAATGTAACTTGATCTTGACACAGTGTACTAAGTATCGGGAATTTGTCAATAAAACAAAAAATACAAATTATTCATCTAAATTTATTTTATCGCCTTCAAAGTAGGCCCCATCGCTTGCAATACAACATCTCCACCGCTTCACCCAGTCTTCCATACATTTTTCATAGGCTATTTGCGGTATGGCCTTTAGCTCATTCAGCGAATTTTCTTTTATGGCTTCTATCGACTCAAAACGTTTTCCTCGAAGTGGAATTTTAACTTGGGAAATAAAAAAAAGTCAGACGGAGCCATATCAGGTGAATACGGTGCTTGGTCGAGAACTTTTGTTGAATTTTTCGCTAAAAACTCTTTCACTATAATGGCTGTGTGTGATGGTGCATTATCATAGTGCAGCATCCTTGCGTTGTGTTGCCACAAATCTGGACGTTTTCGGAGGATACCCTCACGCAAACGCTTCATGACGCCTAAATAATATTCTTTATTCACTGTTTCTCCCTCTGGAAGGAATTCGGAGTGAACCACGGTAGTCAAAAAAAAAAACTGTCAGCATCACCTTGATTTTGGAGCGACTTTACGGTCTTTTTGGTTTCGGCTCGTTTTCGAGACGCCATTCTGAAGACTGTTGGCTTGTTTGCATGTCGTACTCATAAACGCATCTCTCCAACTCTCTCACACTCATACGTCGATTTTTGAGCACTAGCTTCTTGATTCTGTCGATGTTTTCTTTGGTCGTAGCGGTTGAAGGTCTACCAGAACGAGGCAAGTCTACTACTACTTCTCGGCCTTCTTTAAAAGCCTTATACCATTCATAAGCCCTTGTTTTCGATATACACGATTCGCCGTAGGTATTTCGCAACATTTTTAGTGATTCAACACAAGAAATATCATTCGAAACACAAAATTTAAGGCACACTCTTTGTTCAACAATATTTTCCATTGTAAAAATCGCCGAGGACTCAAAACTATCACCAACAAAAAGTGTAGTTTAAAACAAATTAAATGACAGATCCCGCTCAAATTTTGCGCGCTTAATCAGTACAGTGCTACCAACATGCAGTAAAAAAATTAGAACGACCTCTTTTACGCGGGTCTTTTTATTGACATATTCCCGATACTTTTTACACAGAGTTGTATAATTCTCAATGTATAGGAATTACAGCAAAAATAAAAGTACCGAGAACGCTCATTTAATTCCAGCCATATATCTTGGCATGGTGATTTTTTGACAATGCAGTCTTTTAAATTAGAGTCAATCTTACAGAACTTTTCATCCATAGGTAGATGATGAATTGGTCTGTTGATGTGACAATAATAGGATTGTTCATTATGCAAACATAGTTGTAATTCTAACAATGAAGTGGCAAATAAGGCGTCCTTCCTTAAATTAATGGCTACAAACTCAGCGGCTGGCTGTACGCTGATCATATCATTTTGAAATTGCTGAGGGACTGGCAAAATCTTGTAAATCTTATAACTATCTCTGTTTGTTAAAGGGAAAGTAATTTCAAATATAAAGTACTCTTTCATCATTCTTGCCTTAACATGAAGCATGCTGTAAACATATTTGAGGTCAGATTGAATATTGTCTACGGGTAAGGTAATATCTTTGGTCAGTTGTCCGGAAATGAACTGCAGCTCGCGTTGTAGTTGATCTGGATTTAACAGGTGTGTGTTGAATTTGCCGTGGTAAATATCCGTGACAGTGTCCAACAAAGTATCCTGAATCCTTTTAAGGTTTTGAATATATTATATAATATATAAATTGATAGCCGTTAATGCTGACAGGGTAAAATCCTGTATTAGACTCATACTTTCAACTTTATTTTTGATGACCATAGCGGCATTGTCTAACTGATTTAAGTGCTTATTTATTGTTTTATGTTGTAAATGAATTGATTGCTCGGTTCTTTTTAGAATATTGTATTCCGCCTCAATTCCAGAGGTTTGATTTTTTATCAAGTTAGCAAGATGCTGCTCCTTACGTTTCACAAGTTGTATATCGGACTTGTACTGTTCGGCGAATCGTTCATCTAACACTCCGAACAGGCTGTTGGCCACGTAACTGATACCGTTGATAAGCCCGCGACGACGCCGTCTAGCGTGCTCCCGAGCATCAAAATGCTGATTTAGCATGAGTCGATTGTAGTGTAGGAAGGAGTTCTTTATAGTTATGATTTAATTGAAGTGTAATTAGACTACAACGACTTTTATCGCTCAGGGATGAACAGATTTGATTTAAATAATCTAAAATTTTTGTCGTTGCAATATTCCCTTCCCAGTATGGACCCATGTCGTAATAAACGCCATTTGTCCTGAATAACTTTCATATTATCTATTGGCTCGAAGTATAACTAATTATTGCTAGGTAATACTAAAATATTAAACGCTGCGTGAGATGATGTCAACAGTGAAATAAAAAACATTAAAGACATCGCTATAGAAGCCAGTTTAGGCATAGTTCTTGTGCGATTACTCTGAATAGGCTCTTCCAAACGTGTCGTATTTTCTTGACTAGTATTTTCATTTTTCGTGTCACCAGACTCAGACAATAAAGGTAGTATGGAGAGTTTAACAATGGGCCTTTTGATAATTCCGCTTTTCGTTTTTAACGTCACTACTCTCACTAATCCATCTTGACCTGGATGAACCTCTACTACTCTACCTAACATCCACCTTCCAGGTGGCAAATTATCTTCTTGAATAGTCACTAAATCGCCAATTTTAATATTCTGCTCAATGTTTCGCCACTTGCTTCTTACAGATAATTGTGTTAGATATTCTGATCTCCATTTCTTCCATATGTCATTTACTAATTTAGCTGATAGCGCCCATCTAGTTCGCGCATCTTCTTGGGTTTCGATTATACCGGTTCCACATCTTCCTATTAAAAAATGGGCAGGTGTAAGTATATTTAAGTCTTCAATATACTCTGATAGGGGGCATAAAGGTCTTGAGTTCAAACAAGTCTCAAGTTGAGCTAAAAGAGTGCTGAATTCCTCAAAGGTCAAGTGCTGTTCTCCTATAACTCGTTTAAGGTGGTGTTTTAAACTTCGAACAGCTCTTTCCCATAATCCACCAGCGCTTGGCCAAGAGGGGGCATTAAAATGCCATTCTATATTTAGATCAGTTAATTCAGCAAAAAAGCTGTCGTTGTATAGATATTTTAGATCATAATAGCTTTCCTGTAACATTCTATTTGCTCCCACAAAGTTTGTTCCGTTATCACTATAAAGATGTCTAGGCGCTCCTCTTCTAGCTGCCATTCTACGTAATGCTGCTAAAAATCCTGAACTGCTCAAGTCGGATACAAGTTCCAAGTGTATAGCCTTGGTCACCATACAAATAAATAACGCTAGATATCCTTTAGTCGTCTTGATTCCCCGCCCCTTTGTTACTTTTGACGTTTACGAAGCCTGTGTAATCCAGGCCCGTGTGATAAAACGCTTGGGCAGGGTTGCTCCGAGCTTCTGGTAGTTCCCCCATTAGCTGATGTTGCATTCTCGGCTCATGTATCTTACAAATTACACAGTTTCTTACTTCATTCCTTACAGCTTTATTTCCACCGATAATCCAATACCTAAGATTTGATATTGCCTAAGATTAAACAAAGTAATCCTCGGTCCACCATGGAAGGTGAGCTGATGAGCTAGTTGGATTAACAAGGTAGCTAACCGACTGCTATGAGGCAATATTGCAGGGTGCTTCATTTCCATATTCATGTTTGCTTTGCTCAAACGGCCTCCAACTCGCAGGATACCTTCTTTATTGAGAAAAGGATTTAACTTTAATAAACAACTCTTTTTACTCACTATTTTATGCTGTCGTAATGATACTATTTCTTCTGCGAATTCAGTCCTTTGTATGACTTTTAAAACAAGTGATTTAGATCTCCTTAATTCATACAAAGTAAGATAACTAGGGATATTATGCTTAGCTGTCATTTCTGAGTCATTACTGAATTTTAATGTATTAAATGCACGTAAAATCCATGCTAATATCCTTGTAATTTTATTGAACGAACTCAATTTAATTAATAAATTTATTATAATGCTCTCGTTAACATTATTTTGGCAAGAATTTATTTTATTCGGGGTTGATTTTCTTTTTAGTTCTTGGTCAGTGGTGTAAACCATTCGACTAGTTTCTGATTTTTCATCGAATGAATTCAATGATTGTGGTCCATGCCACCACAGAGTTAAGTTCTTTAATTGTGAGGCGGAAATATCTCTACTGGCGGCATCTGCAGGATTTTCCTCGGATCTTATGTACCGCCAGCAGCTGGGCTTCATTGTTTCAGTTATAGCTTTAGTCCTATTTGCCACAAAGGGCTTCCATCGGCTTGATTCACCCTGTAGCCATCCTAAGACAACCCTCGAATCGGTCCACCCATATATGCGAATATCCAGCTCGCTTAAACATCTGATAACTTTACCCATTAATTTTGCTAATAGATATGCGCCGCTAAGCTCTAATTTTGGTAAAGATAGGCTCTTAGAGAGGGGGACCAATCGTGTTTTGGCAACAACTAGTACCACAGTGGGCTCAGTTTCCCTCACAATACGTGCATAGATAACTGCCGCGTATGCTTTGGTTGACGCGTCACAGTAACCATGCAGTTCAACTACGTTAAAAGGTTTATAACCTATCCACCGCGGTATTTTGCAATGATTTAGGTACTCCATATCTCTGCTAAGTACGACCCATTCTTTTTGAATAGTCTCTGGTACTTCGTCATCCCAATGCATTTTGTTTATCCATAACCTTTGAAAGAGAAGTTTTAATTTAGTTGTGAGTGTAGATAACCACCCTAGAGGGTCAAAAACCTTTGATATTTCCGATAGTAGCAGTCTCTTGGTGATTTTAACGTTCGAGTTGGATAAATTAAAATTGAACGTAAAGGTGTCCTCAACAGAGTTCCACCTTAAGCCCAAAGTCTTATATGTGTTTTCAGATTTAAAGGTAAAGATGTTATCTCCAATGCTGCCGCTGTTCTCTACATTTTTTAGAAGTTCGTGGATTTACAGACCACTTTCTTAGAGTTTCAATAACCTGTTAAGATCTTGAATAAGCTGCAGCGCTTGTTCGATAGTGTGAGACCCATGGACCAGGTCGTCCATATAAAATGAGTCTTCTAATATTTTAGCAGCCTCTGGAAACATAGCCCGCTCATCTGAAGCCAGACGCTTCAGAGTCATCATAGCTAGAAAAGGTGCTGCCTTCGTACCGTACATAATGGTTGTTAGATTGAACGTCTGCAGTGGTTGATCTGGTTCAAATCTCCAGATAATTTGCTGATATTGCTGATCAGATTTATTCATTAAAATCTGCCTATACATTTTTTCGATATCGGTTGTATAAGCATATTGATATTGACGCCATTTCAGTATTAATTCCTGTAAATCCTTGCGTAAATTTGGTCCTTTACTCATCAGGTCATTAATACTAAATCCACTTGACGTCCTTGCTGACGCGTTGAATACCACGCGTAGTTTCGTAGTTGCTGACTCCGCTCGTTGCACTGCATGGTGCGGTAAGTAACACGATAACGCTCGCTTATTGTTTATATTATTACTCGGCACCATATGTCCTAAGGCTCTGACTCACTGATGAATGACTTATATTTTTCTGCTAAAATGGGTTGTTTATGAAATTTTCGTTCTAAATTCAGGAACTGTGCAATAGCCATTTCCTTAGATGAGCCCAGCCTCTCACTTATATCAGGTTTTAGTGGCAATTTTACTTCGTAGCGCCCGTCTTCTCGACGTTTAGTTGTAGAAGAATAAAGTTCAACACATTCCTGATCTTCTAACGATAATTTAGATTCTTCGCTAATATCCTCGATATCCCAAAACCGCTGTATATCATTAATATTGTTCATTATGACGTTACACTGATATGACGATGTTTCCCCACCGCCAAAAATTATCCACCCAAGCCGAGTTTCTTGCAACACGGGTTGGGACCAGTTCTCTCCTTTAATCAACCCTCCTAATAAAATCAAACCATTAACTTGAGCGCTTAATAATAAGTCCACTGGACGACTAACGTTAAAATATGGATCAGCTAATTTTAGATTTTCAATATACGACCACTTCGATGTATCATAGGTTTTATAGGGTATTTCTTTTAGTACGTTTTTCATAACAAGTACATCGGTGACAAACGAAAAGTCGCTATATGTCGATGAACACGGCAGTGTGATCATACCATTACAATTATTCTCGACTTCCCCTACTCCGATTATTAATCCATTAAATTTTGATCGTTGTAATTCCAACTTTTTCGCTGCACTCTCTCTTATGAGAGAAACTTGCGACCCTGGGTCAATCATAGCTCTTAAAATATGATGAGAACCATCAACAGCTGCTACTTTAACCAAGGCAGTGGCTAACAAAACTTCACTTGTTCCGGGACTATTATGTGACCCATGTGCAGTAATGGCCACGTGATTTTCTAGCTCATTCGGGTTAGTGGTAGTTATTGCTGAGTTATTCGATTGCGACATATTTTGTTCGTAAGCGTCATGTAATATAGAGTGATGATTTCCTGCGCAATTGCGACAACGCTTAGTAGAAATGCATTGTTGGCCATTATGGTCGAATAGACAATTTTTGCATAATTTCAATTTAAATACTGTATTCAATTTAGCCTCATTAGACAATTTTAGGAATTTTGCACAATTAAACAAAGCATGTTGTTGATTGCACAATTGACATTTGATCGAATACACGTGTAAGGCTTTAGAATAAGACTGAGGCTTGTTAAATTTATTAGCGAAACTAGGGTTTGTTCGCCTTTCTTTTTGGTTTTCTGAAGCTTCGCGGAAGAAAGAATTGTGGGGTCTGGGTATCGCTGAATCTGTATTTCTACGAGAGTTTTAAGCTTGTAAACTTACTTTCTAAGTAATCCAAAAATTCCTGTAAAACTGGGAGCTCTCTTGAATTTTTCAGGGAGTCAATATAATCCCCATAAGTTTCTCTATCGAGTTTCTGCGTTAATAGATGTACGAGAAGCGGATCCCAAGTGCTAATGTCGATTCCAAGGTTGCGAATAGCGTATAAGCTCTCTAGGGTCACATCATGCAGTTTTTTGATATAATAATAATAATAATAACAATATTTATTTTCGTAAGGTAATTGTAGTACATAGATACAGAAATTAATGAAGATAGTGCATACAATCAGTGGTTAAAGCGCTGTCCTCCTAGCTAGGTTATGGAATAACCTGTATTAAGGAGTAACAGTCCCAAACCCCTTTCGGTGGCAGGTATTACAATATACCAATATAGTGCATTAAAGTATTATGACATTTTTAAGGTTATACATAATTTAACAGAAACAGCGTGCTTGTGTGGGTGTGGGTGTGTGCGCGTGTGTGTTTGTGTGCGTGTGTGTGTATGTGTGTGTGTATGTGTGTGTGCGTGCGTGCGTGTGTGTGTGTTTTATGTATCATACGTATAAAGATATTTTTCAGTTTCCTCGTAGGTTTTATCTTGCAGAAATGTGTTTAACACCTTTTTGCAGTTGTGATGTGATAGGTTGTTGATTGAACAGTTTCGACTCATTTTGTTGTATAAAGCTGGACCCAAGAAATAAAAGAATCTTTTAGTAAATGCCGTCCTAGGATGTGGTATTGTACAAACTTTGTCTTTTCGTCGTCTGGTTATTTCCTTATGCGGCGTGTTGTAATGCTGGAGCAGAATGATTTGTTTAATAATAATAATAATAATAATAATCATTTATTTCAGGTATAAACCCATAGGCAAAAACACAAAATCATAAAAATCATAAAATCCAAAAAAAAAAAAAAAAAAAAAAAAAAACATGAAATCATAAAATCATAAAATCATGAAATCATAAAATCATAAAATCATAAAATCATAAAATCATAAAATCATAAAATCATAAAATCATAAAACCATAAAATCATAAAATCATAAAATCATAAAATCATAAAATCATAAAATCATAAAATCATAAAATCATAAAATCATAAAGTCATAAAGTCATAAAATCATAACATCATAAAAATCGTAAAAAATCATAACATCATAAAAATCGTAAAAATCATAAAAATCATAAAAAATACACAATTATAAAGTCGGAATACTAAAATTAGAACAAAAAATACAATAAAATTATTATCACCAGATTCATTACAATATAAAATAAATCAAAATTAGCAACAAGTACAATAAAATACGTCATTTTACCTTTACAAATCGCATATTCTGTGTCGACAACTATGATAAACCGCCTGGACAACTGAGTTGGCAGTACTTCTGATTCTATTCATAAATGAAGCAGCCCTCTTTCGTAGCACTGCAAAGAAGTCGTCTACCCTGTTCCCGGCGAACATGCCAGATGCACTACACCGCCACGGCAGGTTAAGCATGGCTCTAAAAGCGTTATTATATTGTACTCGTAATGCGTTGTACGTTCTCTGGGTGTAATTCCTCCATAAGCTACAGGTGTAAAAGGACTGACAGTACGCCGCGAACAGGGTGACTTTAACCTCCCTACTGCACCTAGCGAAACGGCGTGCTAACATATTACTCTTAGCGGCAATAGACCTCCTTTGCCTCTCCATGTCATCATCGTCCCTAAAGTTATCCCTTATTACGTGCCCTAGATATTTGAAAGAGGTTACGGTTTTAAGTGGTGGTGGTTAATAAAATGTTGCCGAACGTTTAAAACCTTACATTGGTTGTATAATTCATCAGTGGGGTACATAATTGGACGGAATGTTGCTACCTTCAAAATCGATCTATGGGCAATTTCTAGGGGTTTCATGGTAGTTTTAGCAGCACCCCCCCAACATGAAATACAGTACGTAATAATGGAGACACACAAGGCAAAGTATATGTTACGGATTATTGTAGGATTCGATATTGATCTTAGTGTTTTAAAAATATAAATTAATTTACGCACTCTACCGGTAAGGAAATTGATGTGGGCTTTGAAATTTAGGTTTGTATCTAAGATTATGCCAAGATATTTAATATGATCGACACGATCTAGGTTGGGACAATTGCATTGAGTTGTTCTTGGCGGTAGGCAATTATGTGCTTTTATGGTGATTGGAATGTTTGGTTGAGATGCGGAGCTGATAGAATATGCTTAGCGAATATATATGACTTAGCGATTGTTGCTGTGTACTTGGCATCCCTAGTAAAGTATACATAATAGATGTAAAGATTAATTTTTTGTTGTTATATCTATGATTGAGAATCTCCCAACACGTATTATAATTGTCAGAACCTATCGAAAGATGCTGAATAAGTTTTTCGGCTTCACCCCTAACCTTTCCCTTTAAAAACTGCATTTTTTGCGCTTGCGATAAGGTAGGGTTGTTATGGATCGTTTCAGTAAATAGGTCCTTGAACGATGGCCTTTGCTGGTAGTTACCTGAAAATACAGGTATATCTATTTTTGGTGTGGAGTGCTCACGGTGAGCCACACTCCAAAGCTTTTTATTGATAATTTTCTTTAATTCCATAAATGATCGCTCGTGCTGCGTAAACAGTAATTCGTAGTCACTGTCTTCCTCACCTATCTCACTATCGATCTCCCAGTGAAGGGAATCAATTTGAGACCAGCGTGATTGCAATGTTTTTAAAGCATCTTCCATCTCCCATTTCTCTGTCATAGTTTCTAGATCTATGAAACCCGCTGATCTGGAAAACGCTTTGAAATGAGCTGTTTGTTTACGAATCATGTCATCTAATTTGCTTGTGGACCCTCTGGACTTCATTGTACGGGTTATGACTGCTTTTGTTGGCTGCTGAGAGCCCGATGGGCCTCCTTCTTCCTGCGCTTTAGTAGTTTGATTGCTAGACAGCTGCTGACTTTGGCTATGAATCAGATTTCTGGTCGCAGTATAGACGTGGCTAACCTTGTCATACTCAGACTTCGTAAAGTATTACATGCTCTTTGACCCCATACTGACAGATAGCTACATGATTATTTTGAAAATCTAACCAATACTTCTCTAACGACTTTAACCGCCTTTTCCAATACTCGTCGGTTTTTCTTTCCGCGCTGTCTTTTTTTATGTTCGTTGGTATTTTGTTAATTAATTCGCTAAGCTCGAGTTGTTGATAGTAGAGTTCTTCAATTTTATTGCTTGTTAGATATATTACCGAGAAAAAAAAAATTGGAAAGATCTTACTTGTACAACCCCGCGATGCTGCTTTTTTATTGCTGCAGTTAGGTTCCTAGTACCACAACTCTGCTATACCTGGGCGCTGATTTTTTTCTGCTGACTGTTGGTCAGCCGCTACTGATGTCGATACTTAGTGTCGCTGCTGGAAATAAAAACTTGTTGCTTGCCTCGTGCTTGAGGCGTCGATTTAGTTTACTTGTCGTATCTAAGTTGCTTGTGGAAATATCTTAGAATGCTACCCTTCGTTGTTAGGGTCTCGCTCCAAAGTGCTTTGCTATAGTTTTACACTAATGATACTTTGTCCACACTTAACCACTGTAATCTATATGCTGGCTTATAAACGAGGTCACTCACAAGTTTCGTATTTACACGTGCTCTTCAAAGAAGACGAATACTATTAAAACTCGCGAGGTCCCGTCAGATGCTCGAAGGATTATGTAGAAGTTACGTTAGATAATGATACGGCTGTTTAACTAATGAAATAAATTTATTATACGGACTACAGGTAAGAAAATATAAAGGAGCGAGGGAGCACACGCGATGACCGCTAATCGTGCACTGAAGGTGTAATTATGATTTATAAGTAAAGTAAGCAAATTGCTGAGGTAACATTGTTCGGTGTCACCGTACACCTACCGAACACAACAGGATGCAGATTGGTGCCATCGTCTTCCGCAGACTGTATTTTATGAACATGCACAATGTAAGGGCCATGATCATCGCAATCATAACTAGTCCTGCCTATTTGTGTGGGAGTTTGGGAAGGAGAATTAACGTTAGCGAGAGTAGAAGAAAGTAAGTTATTCATGGGGGACTTTATAAATTCATCATTACAATGACAATCAGTATTGTTTAATGCATCTTTATTATGTTTTCTTTTCCTCTTATTACATTGCTTGCATACCCTATGGGGATAACTCCGTTTTAATTTACGCTTGGATACCGACGAACAGTCGGAATCCATGCCAGATTCATTGGAAATTGTAACAAATGCTCCCGCAGGGGGCACTATGCCCCTTGGGTCTGACGGCTCGTTCATAACAGTATTAAAAAACTTACCCTACGCAGAAAAGACGAATAATAAATATGCGAATAACACTAATCTAAATTTATTCACAACTTAGAACTATTCTGATTACTAATTACAATAAATCTACAATTTTATTTAAAAAAATTATAAAACTGCGCCTGCCAAGTTTGAAGGTTTCCCACGCTTTTTCAAAACAAAGTTTAAATAGGTACTTAAAATTCCAAACCAGTGGTCTCGAACGTCATAGAGCGAGATCGGTAGAGTTGCCAGCTAAAACCGGTATATTTGTACTCAAAATCGGTATTTGACAAAAAAATACAATATTCAATCAAATTCGTTTATTTATTGAAAAAAAACTTACAGACTAATTTATAACAATCACACTTAAGTATAATTATTTATTATACCAATATTCTTTGGCCATAGCCGCGGTCATCTTCGAATTAATTTCAAAATCATAATAATTAGCTGTATTAAAGAGTCGTTTTGAATGTAATAGACCAGTGATTGATTCAGTCGACAGCCTATTTCGCTGTTTTGTTTTCAAAAGATTAATATGTGAAAATATGCGTTCAACGTTAGCGGATGAATGGGGAAGTGATAAAATATTACAGATGAAATTAAACAACAAAGGAAACATTTAAGTTTCATCGCCACGCTTTAGTAAACTTACTTCATCCCAAAAGACTTCTACATCATCAGGAAATGTTTTGATTTGTTCACAATTTCTTAAAATGCGCCACTCTGTATCAATTTCCTGGAAATCATTGCTCTGAACAATATTGGGAAAGAGCCTACTCACAGGAACTATCGAAGCAGTTTTGGCAATTTTAACATTATTTGGATCAATTATGTCTAAACCTTTTATTGGATTATTTTTCAATGGAAACCGTGTGGTGATTTGCTTACAAGCTTCCATATAAAAGTCTAGGCATCTGCATTTAAACAAATTTACTTGATCTGAGTTTAGATTTTCTGAACTACTTAGTGTATTAGACGCAGCAGCACCATAGTATACGGCGTCAATATCCATAAAATTTCTGGGATTCTTAAAATCAACATTTTCGATTGGAGTGCTAGTTAAATATTCTCTTTTTAAAAAAAATCAAAAATAGTTTTTAATGTTCCAGTTATTTTTTCATATAAATTAAGAATTTTCGGGTGTTCTGCTTGCATGTCTTTATTTAAATCGGTAAATAATGGTAATAAAAAATCTAAAAATTCCAAAAATAATATCGTAGTGGGATCTTGGAGCTTTTGTAATATATGTTCTGCAGCTAAAAGATGATCATTATTAGAGATTTGGTCTATAAAAAATAGTTTTAGAGCAGAGAGTTGTTCCAATATTCTCTTCGCTGCTGCATGTACTAATAACCAGCGTGTTTGAGAGGGGTGAAGTATTTTATGGAATTTTAAGTCGCAAAACATTTTAAAGTTTTTAAACTCTGCCACTCTTTTTGGGCTAGAAGAAAGGTAGTTGTAAATGTCTCTTACAAGATTCTCTATAAAGCGTGGCAATTTGGTACAAGCATATGACGCGCAAAGATGAAACGAATGGCAGGCGCATTTAAGTATAAAAATGTTGGGAATTTCATTTTGCAGCAATGTTACTACAGAATTATTACGTCCCATCATTACGTTTGCCCCATCAAATGCAAAACCGATTATTTTTATATGGAATATCATTGCTTCTAAAAAAGTTTACAATGTGTTCAAATAAGGTTGCTACATTAGCTTCTTCTAACGGAATAAGAGCTAAAAAACAATCTTTAATACGATTCATTTTCGCATATCTCACGACTAAGTACAAGTGTTTGGTTGTACTAAGATCAGTGGACTCGTCAATAATAAGCGAAAACTTAGTTTGCCCTAGATCTTCACATAAATTATTGAAACTTTCTTTACCTATAATATGATCAATTATGTTATGAGCTTTGGTCGAAGAGCATTTTATTTCTTTTGCTATTTTTGAATCAGGACAAACGGCTTGCATCAGCTTCGGTAGGTGCTCCATAATAGTGAATGTTAGATTGTGTTCAACAACAAACGAGGCTAATCTTATTTCACCTGAAATTAAAATAAAGAATTAAAATTATGTAGATATATCTAGTAGCGATTAGGGTCTAATTATATTCACCGCTTCTATAAACCGATAAGTAGAAAACAAAATAATATGACAATGTAAGTAGTATCATAAAAAATTAAACAAAAAATTACCTTGCTTAACCAGTGTATCAGATTTTTGAGTTTTGGACACAGTAAATGATGATATCTTCGGTTGTGATTTTATATTCTTTGATGATACTGAGTGTGCTTGTGAAGAACTATGTTTCTTTATAGCGTCTTTTCCTGATGTGATGTTGATATCTTTATTACAACTCTTACAATAGGCATAGCTTTCGCCTTTACGACTATCTTGCAGCCAGCCTGGAAATTGTTCTTCCCATTCTTTTCTATAATATTGTTGATATTTTTTTCTTCTTACACTCACACTTGTGCTTGGTTCCTCGTCAGACGACATTTTAACTTAATGATCTGATTTTGTAGGCACTCTTTAGGTTAGGTACTCTCTCTTCAAAGCTGAGAAAATTAATGAAAAAAATAAACCCCTAAATTCCTGTTTATATAGACTGGACAGGTAAATTCCCGAGCGGGAAACCCCTTAATAACATTGAATTGTAGGATACAAGGGTATTCCCCAAAATATATGGAACATTCTGCACTAGGTTCATATTATTAGGGGCTTTCCCGTAACATTAGACAAAAATGAAAAGGGTTGCCAACTTAAAAGTGTAAAATCGGTAGAAAAATCGGGAGAATTTCCATGTGTACTCTGAAATCGTAGAAAAATCGTTATATTTCGGTAGAACAGACCTCATATCGGTAGAAATACCGAAAAATCGGTAGGTTCGAAACCACTGTTCCAAACAAAAGATTAGCCCACGCTAAAACTAATTTTTTTTATTTATTTTTTTTAATGACCCGGTAACTAAGACCTTTAAGTCAAGTCTTATTTTATTTGAACAAACATTGCACTTTCACTTTACTTCATTTTAAATTGTTTTAATAGTGTTTAATAGTACAACTCTTACAATAGGCATAGCTTTCGCCTTTACGACTATCTTGCAGCCAGCCTGGAAATTGTTCTTCCCATTCTTTTCTATAATATTGTTGATATTTTTTTCTTCTTACACTCACACTTGTGCTTGGTTCCTCGTCAGACGACATTTTAACTTAATGATCTGATTTTGTAGGCACTCTTTAGGTTAGGTACTCTCTCTTCAAAGCTGAGAAAATTAATGAAAAAAATAAACCCCTAAATTCCTGTTTATATAGACTGGACAGGTAAATTCCCGAGCGGGAAACCCCTTAATAACATTGAATTGTAGGATACAAGGGTATTCCCCAAAATATATGGAACATTCTGCACTAGGTTCATATTATTAGGGGCTTTCCCGTAACATTAGACAAAAATGAAAAGGGTTGCCAACTTAAAAGTGTAAAATCGGTAGAAAAATCGGGAGAATTTCCATGTGTACTCTGAAATCGTAGAAAAATCGTTATATTTCGGTAGAACAGACCTCATATCGGTAGAAATACCGAAAAATCGGTAGGTTCGAAACCACTGTTCCAAACAAAAGATTAGCCCACGCTAAAACTAATTTTTTTTATTTTATTTTTTTAATGACCCGGTAACTAAGACCTTTAAGTCAAGTCTTATTTTATTTGAACAAACATTGCACATTCACTTTACTTCATTTTAAATTGTTTTAATAGTGTTTAATAGTACAACTCTTACAATAGGCATAGCTTTCGCCTTTACGACTATCTTGCAGCCAGCCTGGAAATTGTTCTTCCCATTCTTTTCTATAATATTGTTGATATTTTTTTCTTCTTACACTCACACTTGTGCTTGGTTCCTCGTCAGACGACATTTTAACTTAATGATCTGGTTTTGTAGGCACTCTTTAGGTTGGGACTAATCCCACCCACACGCCCACCACTGTAACTCCTGTACACCAGGATCCACAGCAGTGACCCACGAACACACCGAGTTATGACACTCGGGAAGTCCCAGGAAGAAATTAAACTGTCTTGGAACCCGCAACGAAATTAATCAGAAGAAAATTGGAGAAGTTGGAAATACAGTAAATCCACTTCCCTCCTTAGCAAAGCGGGAGACAAAATGAAGTAAAATGGGCATACACCGTTTTAAACAGGGAAGCACCACGGCCACAAAATATTACGGGTCCTACATGAGCTATATTTGATTTCTATAATATGTATGGCAGAATCGCCTAAACGCACGGAAATTCACCCTAGTTGACACAAGATCCCCATAGTATACCGCCCCAGATGTCACCTGCAAGCTATTCAGCATTATATTACGTTCATTATACCAAAGACTACATTCCCAGAGGATATGATGAGCAGACTGTTCATAGTGAGAGTTAGGTGTTGAGCATTGACACAATGGTGACTCGACTAATTTAAATGAATAAAGCTTGCTCTTAAAGTTACCATGACCCGTAAGAAATTGAGCGACACAGTGATCCACCTCAAGCCATGTCCTCGACAACCGTTCGCGAACAGATGGAAAAAATTGGTAAAGATGGCGCCCCTTGGATGATTCGTCCCAGCGTTGCTGCCATTCGTCTATGAGGTCATTATAGGAATCGGACTGCTGTTGAAGCAATCTTGTAATTTTACCGCGATCCCGCGCGCCCAAGAAATCGCATTCCATGTTTTGTTTTGAATAGTACATGGCTGCACGTCTCTGCACCTCGAGATCGACCGGAAGCACACCCGCCAACACCGGCAAAGCCTCAGTGCTAACCGTCCTATATGCCTTACACAAGAATATCAGTGCAAGTCGTTGGCCTTGTAACAGTTTGCGACGGACAGCGCCTACGGTCGCCCTATCGGCCCATACAGGTGCACCATAGCACATAGAACCTAAATAAGTAGCTCCGTATATGATCTTTAATGTATTAAATGATAGACCCCATGTAGCAGTTGATATCCTTGTCAATGCACAGAAACTCTTTTTAGACTGTTGATGTTCGATAAATGAAAAGTTTCTTTCTAAAACTAATCCCAGATAACAGACTGTGGTTTTATTTTTTACAGTAACATTGTCAAATCGAATGGTCGGCGGTGATTTGAGGTTACCTTTTAAAAGTAACTGGAAGGTTTTGTTGGGTGCAAAAGTTAAGCGATTACGTTCACCCCATTGAGATATCAAGTTCAAACATCTATTGGCTAATCTCTCAAGCCCCGCCCTAGTATCAGATTCCACCAGTAATAAGCCGTCATCAGCATACGCGTTCAGAGTACATCCGGATGGTATTGGTATCGCAAGAAAATCGTCGAAGCCGATATTCCACAAGTATGGACCTAGCACCGATCCCTGAGGACATCCCATTGTAAGCGCCTTCGACACAGAATGATGACCAAGTCTTAGTTTAGTTGTACCTTGTGAAAAGTACGAAGAGATAAGGGAATAAATATTTTTAAAACACCCCCGTGATTTTAATTTCAGCAACAGCATGGGCCACCATGCGTTGTCGAAGGCGCCAGATATATCTAAGAAAATAGCCAGCACGTATTGAAATTTTGACCCTGTGACAAACTTTCTAACCGATATAACAGCGTCAGTTGTCGATTTACCCAACGTAAATCCAAATTGTCTATCATGAAATTTGACTCCACCTGGCAGAAGCCGGGGCACTACAAGACGTTCTAAAAGCTTTCCTAACGATGGTAACAATGTGATCGGTCGGTAGGATTTAGGATCATCCGGTGGCTTGTCGCCACTTTTTGGTATTATACGAATATTACCGCACCGCCATATACGAGGAAATATTCCTTCAGCAATGCAACGTTTAAAGACAGTGAAAATCGTGTCACCCGAAAGTTTACAAGCTTCTTTTATCATTTTGTTAGATATTTTATCATCGCCCGAAGCCTTGTTTAGCGGCAAGGATCTAATGATACCGAGAAATTCGTCTGAAGATGGTAAATCAGACATTGGAGACAGTGGTGGTTCGATGGCCCACTGCCTGATCTGTCGGTGATGATCAGTGTCGTTGTCCGGTCGATCGTCAGGTACGAGTGAGTCTAAAAGATATTCTGCTGTTTGTTCTACTCCTGTGGTATATCTGTTATTAATTTTGATGTTCTGTATGTATGCAAGGTCGATTGATCTATTTGCCTTAAATTCGTGATATAAAGGTGACCACGGGCCCTCTCTATCGAGTTTATCAACAAGTTTCTGAATTAAGTTTCCCTTGGATTTTTCCACAGCAGCTCTGTAGTGGGACCTGGCAACTCTAAGAGCAATGAGAGCATTGTTGTACAAATCTCCTGTTACGTTATGTTTTTTAATAGTGTTTAATTTTCTACGAGCTTTCCGGTAGCTTCTACGTAGTTCGGCTAATCTATCATTCCACCAATCACATCTACGAGTGTTAAAGTATGTAAAAGTTTCTGATAGTATTTCTGCGCTTTCCTCAGCTGATAAACTACTGCGACTGAAGTCTTTGGTATGAGTTGCAAAGAGTGAACCAAACAAAGCCCAGTTCGCACCTTTAGTTTTATATCTAAAATTATAGGGAGCCCTTTGTGGATCCTGTGCAACCCTTGGTATGAATTCGTACACGATCAAGCGGTGATCACTGTTGAGTTTTCAGGTTAAATGATGAAGTCCACCATAGCCAGTAAGTATGTCTTTATTTTCATAAGTTATATTACAATGCAATACGCATGTCCGCCATAGCTAAGTCTAAGTGTAGTGACGTCCCACTGACAAGTATCGAGAGACGATAGTAGTGTTGTACTACCTAACATCTCCCTTTTTTTTTTTATAAAAAAGATTAACTTTAACATCTTAAATGTATTATAATAATTAAAATGAATTTTTACATATTACCTACAAGATTCCATGGCTATCATTAATTTTTTTTTTTTTCTATAATTAAAACCAATATGTAATGTTTTCTTCAAGCCATGAAAACTTTTACAAATCTATATTTACTTTTCTCTTGCCTGTAATAAAAATAAAAAAAAATAAACAAGAATCTATGGATATCAAAATACACTATATGACTGTCAACATGACAATAGACAGTTCTGACATTGACACATATCTATTAGCTTAATTATAACAAAATTACTGGATAATTACACAAGACAACATTAACAATAACGCTTTGGCTTTTTAATTACACGCCCTGAACGGGTTGTTATTTGTGTATTATTCGTACTAGGCTTAGAGTTAGTAGTATTATCCTGTGTGCTAATTTGACTTTCAGTTTCAGGTACAGTATCAGTCATGGAATCGGTTGAGTTGGAAGTAGAAGGCTTTAAAATGTGTTCACGGCTTCTACGGAAGATGCCTTGAGGTGACTTGATAATGTAACTGCGTGGATGAACATCTTTTTGTGATACTACACCCGGAATCCAAGTATCTTGTGGTTTGTGCTTAAAGTAAATTTTGTCATCATGTTTGAGTGCTGATAGTGACTTTGAATCCTTATTGTAATAAAGTGATGATTTGAATTGTAGTTTTTTAATGTTTTCCTTTAAGCTTCTGATATCAGCAGTGCAAGGTGTGAGTGAATGTTCTGATGTAGGCAGTTTTGTACGCAACTGTCTTGACATACATAACTGTGATGGAGAATAACCGGTCTGTTTTGGTGTATTCCTATACATTAAAAGTGCTAAATAAGGGTCTGTATTATCTGCTTTGCATTTCTTTAGTAGGGTTTTAATAGTACCTATTGCCCTTTCTATCATTCCATTAGATCTGCTTAGGTATGGACTGGAAGTTGTGTGTTCTATTCCCCATGTTGTAATAAAATTTTTAAATTCTTTACTGTTAAAAGGAGGTCCATTGTCTGAATGCATAACTTCTGGGATTCCGTGACGGGCAAAAATAGATTTTAAGTGAGTTATGACTGTCTTTGAATTTGAATCTGACGTTAATAATGCAAGCTCTATATACTTTGAAAAATAGTCTATTAATATTAAGTACTTATTACCATTTATTTCAAAAATATCTATACCTACTTTACTGAAAGGTAGCATTTTATAGTCATGGTGTATCAATGGCTCCTTTGAATTATTTCTTCGAAAAGTTAGACAAACATGACATTGGTTTATATATTTCTCAATATCATTGTTCATTTGAGGCCAATAAACTGTAGATTTTGCCAGGCGTATGCAACTATTGATACCTTGGTGACCTTCATGAACTAATTTTATGACATACTCTCTCATATTCTCTGGAATCACAATGTTATTGCCTTTGAATAATATATTGTTTACAACATGTAACTGATCTTTTATAGTAAAATATTGTTTGACCAACTGACTGACTGACTTTTTATGTTCTGGCCAACCATTTTGACAAAGTGAAATAATTTGACTTAAAGTTGAATCGTTTTTTGTATTTTCCTGAATTTCTAATAACTTTTCTGGACTAACTGCTAGATTTCTAAATAAAAGATTGACATGAAGATCAAGGTCTTCGTCTAAATCTGTAAGTGTACCTGCTGGAAGGGCTGACCTTGAAAGTGTGTCTGCAATGTATAGGTACTTACCAGGTTTGTATAGCACATTTAAATCGTATGGTTGCAGCCTCAGCATGATTCTTTGTAACCTTGCTGGAATATCGAAAAGTGGTTTTTTGAATAAGGTAATTAGTGGTTTATGGTCTGTTTCAACAGTTACTTTTCTACCATATATATATTGGTGAAATTTGGTACAGCCATATAGAACCGCTAGAAGTTCCTTTTCGATTTGAGCATAATTTTGCTGACAAGTACTTAGTGATGCTGATGCATAAGCTATGGGCTGTTGCTCATGTAAAATTACAGCTCCTAGAGCATCTTTGGATGCATCAACCGACAGTATTATTTCTTTTTTAGGATCGTAATATGTGAGAACTGGTGATGAACTTATTAGACTCTTGACTTTAGTGAATTCTAGTTCATGCTTTTGTGTCCAAATCCATTCATTTTTGTTGCCTAACAGTTGTCGAAGATGTGAAATTTCTTGTGATAAATTTTTAATAAAAGGACCTAAGTAATTCACCATTCCTAAAAATCTTTGGAGTTCTGTAATATTAGTTGGACTTGGCATGTTTACAATTGCATCAACTTTGGAAGGATCGACTCGAACTCCGTCCTGACTGAAAATGTGACCTAAATATTTGACTTCAGTACAGCATATTTTGGACTTTTCATTATTAAATTTTAAGTTTATAGACCGTGCTCTTTCTATGACTTTATTAAATATGGCATTATGCTCATTGATGTCTTTAGCATGAATTAAAAAATCGTCCATCATAATCTTAACACCCTGAATGTCATTGAAACGTTTAACCATCTCATTATGGAAGATTTCTGGTGCTGAAGTAATACCAAAAGGTAAGCGTGTGAACCTGTACCGACCAAATGGGGTTATGAATGTACACAGCTTTGAGGACTCTTCTGATAATCTCAACATTCAGAAGCCTTTGTTGGCGTCTAAAGTTGTAAAATACTTTGACCCAGACAGTTCTGTTTTTATTTCATCTAAAGTTGGTAATGGATAATGGGGTCTCATGATAGCTTCATTGAGTTTGTTTGGATCTATACAGAGTCTAATTTTACCATCTTTCTTAGTAGTTAAAACAATAGGACTTACCCACTCCGTTGGCTCGTCAACCCTTTGTATGATATTTTGTTTTTCCATCTCCTGAAGTTCCTTTTTGAGTGGTTCCCGGAGTTGAAATGGAATTCGTCTGCAGGCTGCGACGTTTGGAGTGGCATCTGGCTTCAGCTTGAGCTTTACTTCTAGATCTGTGATACACCCTATACCATTTATCAAATCATGAGGAAGCTGTGGAACCAAATCAATGTTGTGCACCCTTTTAATTAAGTTCAGTGTTTGACATGTGTCCCTGCCTATGATATTTTTACAATTTAGGTCAGCAACATGAAAATTGACTGTATAACTATTGTTATTATATTTAACAGGTAAGTTGCATTGACCAATAGTCGGTATGATGTCACCACTAAATGAAGATAACCTATGAGTACTTTTATGTATCATGTTGGTTTGAATGTGTAGAGTTTCAAATGTATGCACCGAAAGAATGTTAGTGTCTGCACCAGTATCTAGAACAAAATCTATGTTTACATTGTTTATTGAGAGTACCATTTTCCATGACTGAGTATTGACTGAATTTACACTAATTGTGCCTAGAAAAAAGTTGTTATTGTTACAATCATTACTATTATGAGCCTCATCTATGTTAATGTTGTTAACACTTTTACATACTTGAGCAAAATGGTTATACTTTCCACACTTCCTACATTTAACGCCTTCTGCCGGGCATCTGAACCTGTGGGTCTGACCACATCTGGAGCAAATGCTGTTCTTACTTGATGACTGCGACTGAGGACGTTTTGATTCCGACTTCGGATATTCTTTTATGCTACGTGAAAATTTGGAGACCTGGCCTATGATTGGTTCTTCCAGTGTTTTCACCTGTATCCTTGTTGCTTCCATGCTTTTAGCTAGCATTACTGCTTTGTCCAAAGATGTTGGCTTGTCTGTCAGTATTCTCTCCTTGATGTACTGATTGTTAGCATTCAAGTTTAAACTAAAGATGTCACGTAAGATGCTGTCTTCTAGTGTACTCAATTCACATTGTTTTGCGATATTTCTCAAGTCTGTTGTGTACATATCAATGGATTCATCTAAGCCTTGTCGTCTGTTAAATAGTTTGTGGCGTTCCATTGTTACATTTACTTGCGGCATGAAATGTAGGTTGAACCTCTCTGTCAGTTCTGCAAAACTTACAGTGTCGATGTCCAGGTTAAAAGAATAGAATGTCGTGAGTGCGTCTGTGCCCAAGAAATGTAGAAGTATGGCGACTTTTCTAGCGTCGTTTTCCTGTTCTAAATTATTAGCCCGCATATAAATTTTGAGCTGTGTGAGCCAGTTTTTCCATGCCAATGGCATATTTGAATTATTTATGTCCAATGGCTGGATGAAGCTACTGATTACTTTCGATGTCGTTGTCGGCGTTGGCGGCTTCTTGTCGTCGGTCATTTTTTACCTTTTTTCTCTAGTAGAATGTGCGCACGACTGGAATGTGGAGCGTGTTACGCGTTGTTCACTACTTCTGACACCATGTTGAGTTTTCAGGTTAAATGATGAAGTCCACCATAGCCAGTAAGTATGTCTTTATTTTCATAAGTTATATTACAATGCAATACGCATGTCCGCCATAGCTAAGTCTAAGTGTAGTGACGTACCACTGACAAGTATCGAGAGACGATAGTAGTGTTGTACTACCTAACAATCACTACAGGTTGCGTCCGGAAGGACACGCCATCCGAATATCGAGACGTCGCCGCGCATAAGCGTCACGTCAATAGAAGACTCACCCATTGGGTTGCAAAAAGTTGGTGGTGCATCGGGGGTATTGTGAATAATAAGATTCATTTCCGCAATGAAATCTTCAACCGCACAACGTCGAACCGTGTCGGTTGAACGCAACTTGCCATACCATAATGAAGATGACGCATTGACATCAGCGCCAATGATAATTTTATGTCCCACGAGGAACTGCAAGACGTAACGTAAGTGATGTAAGTGAGGATCAATAGGATGTGAATATTGAAAATAGCAGCTCACTACGTAAACCTTACAGGTAGAGGATGAGATCTCAGCAACGGCGCAGTGTGACGTCATAAGATTACGCAAAGATGTTACCGTAAAATTAGAACTTGCAACATATATCCCAGCCTGCGAACGGCAGTCAAGCTGTACTACATTACGACGCAAGTGAGCGCTCTGATATTGTTCTTGTAAAAGGACAATGTCTAACTTTTGTTCTAAAATTAAACGGTCTAATTCTGATGTAGCTATTTTATCGTTATGAAGATTTAACTGGCCTATCGAAATATTATTCATTACTTAGTAAGTTACTCTTTAAAGTTTTTTTTTTTTTTTTTTTTTTAAACTAAGTTAAACTATTCAGTAATTGGTATTTAATATTAGCTGTTCCAGTTTTAATTTGTATGTGACACAGTCGTATGAGCCGCATCGATGGTCAGATGGTTTTTTGAACCGCTTACACTGTGCGCACGTGGGCTTAAAATCTGGTGTGTCTTTATCTGGACAAGCTCGCGTTTCGTGTGCGGCGGCGCAATTAGCACAAGTAGGGGTTTTGATGGTGCAACATGACCGACACATGCATGACCGAATTGCTGACAATTTAAGCAACGAACTACTTCTATATCGTCTATGAATCTACATGTGGCCCAGTCTATATAAAGTTTATCTTTTGTGTTGGCTAGATGTTTCCGAACTGCTGCCTCTAATTCTAAGCCTATCCATTGACGCCCATTTTCTAGTTTACTTTATTTTATTTATTTTTTTATTTTATTTTATTTGGGGAGCTTACAGCTACAGTACAAGTACATCAGTTATTTAGTTGTTGAAAAGCCATAAACAAGCTTCCACAGATACACAAGAAACATTCTACTTAAGTTACATTCTAATTAAATTACTAAAGATGTAAATAGATGAAAACAAATTGAAACACATGCAGAACCAAGAGTCACAGCTCACACTGCAGTAGTGCAGGCAACACTATCAGCAAATCTGACGGTTAAATAGGATCTAGCACTACCAGTACTTGTACTAAAAAGATCAAAACCACTGTCACTATTTAGCTTGTTCAACTCGGTGAAAACTCTAGGCAGATAGCTATTTTTTCTGAAGTTGGTATGGCTCGACGGAAGATAAAGTAAAGAGTTGTCACGCAATCTTCTAACGGGTGTTCTTAACCTAATCATACTGAGTAGATTAGGGCAATCGATCTTGCCCTGAGCAAGACTGAGCAGGAATACCAGGTCTGAGATATTACGCCTAATATACAAGGGTAGAAGATGTAATGTTACACAGCGTTGCTCATATGTAAGATCCACCAAGTGGCAAAGTTTAAATTTGAAACCCAGGTATCGAATAAATTTCTTCTGTATTTTCTCAATCTCATTGGAGTAACAACTGTAATATGGGTTCCAAATCTGAACAGCGTATTCCAAGTGACTCCACACGTAAGCACAGTACAAAACTTTGATAGTTTTCATATTTCTGAAATCACTGGAACAACGAATTATAAAACCCAGTGCTCTAAAAGCCCTGTCAACTATGTAATTCACATGCCTATCAAATAGAAGTTTGCTGTCGTGCACCACGCCCAGATCCATAAGTACAGTTTTCCTCTCCAATATATGGCCCTTGATAACATAATTAGAATGGAGTATTTGACGCTTACGTGTGAAGCTCATGGAGAAACATTTAGAAGCATTGAGGTCCAAGTTGTTATAGCAACAGTATGTGTCAAGTCGCTGAAGATCTTCTTGCAATAATTTTGCATCAGTCAAGTTGTTAACTGTCTTAAAAATTTTCATATCATCAGCGAATAAAAGAAAATTGGAATGCATAAAACAGGAACCAATGTCGTTAACAAAGATAACAAATAAGAGCGGGCCTAACAGAGAACCTTGAGGAACTCCAGACGGTATATTAACCCATGATGAAGTGTAACCATTTAGCACTACTGCCTGAGACCTGTTAAGAAGATAAGAAGATAACCAGTTAATAGATTACCATGGATACCAAGAACAAGAAGTTTGGTCCGTAAGAGTTTATGGTCTATACGATCAAAAGCCTTACTATAGTCAGTATAAATCGCATCAACTTGATTGCCACTGTCCATGTTGCTGGTTAAGTATTCATTAAATACCACCAGATTGGTAGCAGTTGACTTACCCTTTAAGAAACCATGCTGTTCAGGAATAAACACAGATTTAATTGCCTCATATAGTTGACTGAAAACAATACGCTCAAGTAGTTTTGCTATTAGACATAATTTAGAGATGGGCCTATAGTTAACAATTTCACTCTTCGATCCTTTTTTATGTATTGGTGTGACAAGTGCAGACTTCCACGTGGAAGGCATGACACCCTCATTCAGCGAACGCCGAAAGAGCAGAGTAATGGGAGTAGACAGTTCATTGGCACACGATATCAAAAAAGTTGCCGGTACAGTATCCGGGCCAGCCGCCTTAGAAACATCAAGGCCTTTTAGTAGCTTTAGGACTTGTTCAGTTTTAACCTCAACCGTGGAGATGTCACAGGCTTGACCAACATTTAGTGGAACACTAATCAGCAAGCAAGTAGTAGCGTTGTCATTAGAGAGGAAATTCGAAGAGAAGTATTCCGAGAATAGCTCGCTAATACCTGCTCCATTGTCACTAGAGCAGTCAGCGTAGGTCATCGTCGCGGGATAATTACTATTACCTCGTTTGCTCTTTACATGTGACCAAAAAAGCTTAGGGTTTTTAGTGATGGAATCCTCAATTTTCTTAATGTAATTCTTGTAACAAATCTCCTCCAGTTTTTTCACTCTAGTTCGAAGCAGGTTGAAGGTGTGTAAATCAGATCGGTTGTTATAATTTTTAATTTTTTTTAAATATTTAAATTTTTCTTTTATACACTTAATAAGAGCAGAATTAGTACCACGGTGGGTAATTTGTACTTTTAGTTGTACCTTTTGGTACATATTTATTTCTAAGGTGGTATAAAATTCCATAAAAACTGTTTACTGCATCGTCAATACGGTCAGCACCAAGTACAGTCAGCCAGTCGACATCGGAGAGCTCCTTGCGAATGCTGTCATAGTCAGCGCGGTGGTATGAAAATATGTTACGGGGACAGCTTTTAAGTAATTCAGGTTTGAAAAATACCGGTCTGATAATCAGGCTCCTGTGGTACGGGTCTTCTTTAACTAGTGGGTCCGGACAAGTTGAAACGGAGACAACATCATTACACAAAACTAAATCCAATATTCCACCAACATGATTTTTGTGTGAGTTGTATTGAACAAGACCACATTCTCTTAGGGTACTAATAAAGTTATTGTGGTGTATGTTATTTGTAAGAGACGCTTGTAGCCCGTCATAATGTAAAACCCAGGAAATATCACTCATATTAAAGTCTACCAGTACCAAGAACTAATCAGAAGTATTCAGTTCGATTAGATTTTTGAGCGAACTTGTAAAGTTGTTAAGCTGTACATTAAAGGAGTTACCCCTGTTTTGTTGACAGAGATATACGGTACCTACATGAATAGTAGTTGTGTTTTTGTGTGCATTGCGAATTTTCAGCGTTACCCAGATATCCTCAGCGCTTGACCGCCAACCTGGGTTATGTTCGACAAGCAATCGACGTAGGACAGCAACCAGCACTCCACCCCCCTTGGATTGATCTGTAAGAGCGTAGTCACGGTCGCGACGAAATACTATGTACCGATGATCAAACAGCTCACAATCACGCACACTGTCGACCAACCAGGTCTCAGTCAGCAAAATAATGTCATAGTTGTTCATACAAAGGTTACGAAAGAATATTGAAGTCTTAGTACGGAGCCCTCGACAGTTTTGGTAGTAAAAATTAAGGTTAGACATTGATAATCGCTACAACAATACTTAGGTGTGAATTTAAATAAATGATTAAAGAATTAGAATGAAAGGCGCGCGCCGGTTGAGTAGAATCACGTGAACAACGCAAGAGAAACAGGCCACTGGGTTCGAAATGTATATGGTTCAAATATGTAATTAGAAGTAATAACAATAAACTGTTATAATTGATATGTGAGGGAGTAATAAAATATGAAACTAAGTAAGTGGGTATAACAATAAAGTCACTGACGAGCCACACTTGAATAACGATCTGCGAGGAGTAGAAAATAGTAAATGAATAATATAATCCAAAAGTTACTAGTGAGACAGTGGTATGATTCAACAAACAAAGTATTGGTTCGAGGACCAGAGTCCCTCGGCCCAGTACAAGCAAACAACAACCAACATTCATAGCTTTCGTGTAAGAATAAGATAAATGACATAGCAAGGACATAATATGTAACACTAATGAAAATATGAAAAAGTAAATAGGATAAATTAAAATTAATGAATTTTGGACAGATCTTTGTCGTTTTTTATCACAAATGACTTTGACATTTGGTTTTTTCTCGCAAAAATTTTACAGTTTTTTACCCAAATGAATTCAAAGTCGTATTCTTTAGCCAGTTTCTTAGCCTTATTTAGTAGTAATTTATTTTGGACAGTTAAATGGTCGTTTATATATATACGGCTAGTTCCCTCGAGGTTAATGTCAGCCGCACAGAGGTTCTTGCAGGCTCGCGCAGCAGCTACAAAGTCCTCCTTTAAATATCGGTTTAGAAATGACACGATAATCGGTTTCACTCTGCCCTCACTGGATGGCACCCTTACCACAAAGTTTATATTGTGCTTCGTGATAGGGTACTGAATCCTCGAAGCAATCCTGCTTACGACGTCGACAAGATTTTCACGGTCTCTCAGCGGTACGCCCTTGATCTCGACATTGTTTAGTCGCATCCACTGATCTCTCTCATTCAGGCTATTCTCGATGCCCTCTAGGCGCGATTTCATCTCTAACACCTCATCCTTTGTCCCCTCGACAGCCCGAACCCTGTCGTCCAGGTCCTTGAATTTTGTAGAAAAGTCTTCTAACGAGGTTTTAAGAAGACTGATATCACTTTTGATGTCGTTTATACCAGCTAGGACGTCTAGCAGTGGATTGAGTGTTAATTTAATATTTGAAATCTCCTGCATAATAAGACTGAGAGATATATGTTTGGGGGATCCCATGTCCGGGCCAGAAGTAGCCGGTGTTGACTTGCAGTTCGGACACCTCCATGATGCTTGCCTCTCAGCACCTAATTTACGATAACCAATCTCAGAGATCCCCGAACATGGATAGTCATAATGTTGCCCACAGGTACTACACCGAACTGCATCAGTAGCTTCCTCACCACATCTGGTACAGTGAACCATTTTGGTAGATAAAAACAGTGTAATTAGATCACTGACAGCTTTGAGACACGCTTAAACTCCGTTATCTGACCCGTGTAACAATAGTGTGTGATGCGACGTGTAACAATAGTGTACGATGCCTAACAATTTTTTTTGACTTAATAAAATCGTTCTCACTTAATTTTAATTCGTCCTTGATATTCTGACGGTATAAGGCTGTTAGGAAGGCACGATCTTCCATAGAACCGGGTACGTCTTTTACAATTATACGGGGCCTACGGCCTTTCCGTTTTTCTAAGCGCAACCCTACTGATTTAATGGCGTCCACAGATTCCAGTTTCTTAAGCTGCCGTTCGTTAGCTACACGTAACACGACGCCTGCCTTAGAGGTTTTTTAACGCCTACAATTTGAAATCCCTCATCGCTCGGTTTAATAGCCTTCATGAGAGCTTGCTTCGTTGCTGACGAGGTCGCATAGTCCGCTAAGCGTTCCGTAGTGGGATAGGCAATAACACAAGGCCTAGGAACGCGCGCTTCAGTAGGTACCGGGCACGGAGCCGATTTAGGTGGTAATCGAAGCTTAAGTTTGTCCGCGTACGTTAAACTCGTTTGTTGAGTTGCGATACCCTCCATTTGTCGCTCAAAATTCGCTAACTTCGTTTCATTGCTAGAGGATTTTATTGCTAACAAAGATACGATACCGGTAATTCGTTGAGTAATATCCATAATTGCCGTTTTATTACCTACATTCATTCGAGATCCCTGATCATTAACTAATTCATTAACTAATACTCTTTAGGTTAGGTACTCTCTTCAAAGCTGAGAAAATTAATGAAAAAAATAAACCCCTAAATTCCTGTTTATATAGACTGGACAAGTAAATTCCCGAGCGGGAAGCCCCTTAATAACATCGAATTGTAGGATACAAGGGTATTCCCCAAAATATATGGAACATTCTGCACTAGGTTCATACTATTAGGGGCTTTCCTGTAACATTAGACAAAAATGAAAAGGGTTGCCAACTTAAAAGTGTGAAATCGGTAGAAGAAATCGGGAGAATTTCCATGTATACTCTGAAATCTATTAATATTTCGGTAGAACAGACCTCATATCGGTAGAAATACCGAAAAATCGGTAGGTTCGAAACCACTGTTCCAAACAAAAGTTTAGCCCACGCTCAAACTATTTTTTTTTTTTTAATTTAATGACCTGGTAACTAAGACCTTTAAGTCAAGTCTTATTATATTTGAACAAACATTGCACTTTCACTTTACTTCATTTTAAATTGTTTTAATAGTGTTTTTAATATATTAATATATTGGTTTGTAAGTGTTTTTGTCTTTTAATAACTGTTCTAGTGGCGGCGGGCGGGATGAAGTATTACACTTAATTTTAACATCACTGAGTTCACTAGCCAACAGCGGCGTGCACAGGATTATGACACTAGGTATGCGGCGGAGTAGTCGGTCACTTTTTCTTTTATAGATTTTTAGCACAAGTCTTAGATTACTATTCATGTACATCTTCAACGGGAACGCAGACAAAACAGCGATAGATCGTCGCGGCGGAAGAAATTCTAATAAGTAAAATTATAAGCTAAAATATTATAACTACTCACCATCTTCAATTTTCTGATTTTCACATATTCAAGGTTCCGGTTACTGGAGATTAATATATCCCGATGTAAGCAAAAGATTTCGGCCACCTCAAATATCTTTTCCAAGTGAGTGATAGTTACAGAACACGTCCCTTGCAAGATATCCGATGTGGCCTTTAAAAGGGCCGATTTTCATGTGATTCGCAAAATATATAACTATAAAACTTAATAATAAAACTACGGGTTAGTAAAAAAAAACAAACTACTCATTCATTTATAGATTAAATCTATGCGCCTATCCTTAATTAAGTATGATTTTAGGATATTGTCATAAAAAGTTGGATTGCGTTTTAATTCTATGATAATGCCTTTTCTATAGAAATCATAGAAAGCTCTGTGAGTGGTTGATTTTGTGTGTTTTTCAAATATGTGTAGATACGTTTTAAACACGAAAATGAACGCTCTGCCGATGCGCTGCTTGCTGGGATAGTCACAATGAATTTCGCTAATCGTAACACTTCAGAAAAAACTTTATTTAAATTGTCCTTATACAAATTTTGAATAATACTAAATACACAACTATTTGCAAATTGAGGTGATCTATAAATACAGGGCAATTCATTTTTCAATTTATCAAAATTTGCCTGATAATTATTAGTGAAATCTCTGATTTCATTTTCAGGGAAACGTTCACTATATTTTTTAAAATTCTCACAAGAAAGTAGCTCAATAAACTTTAAATCTTTAATATTTTTATAGCGATTTCTTAATTCATTGACTACATTATCAATTATTTCAAGAAAAAATCGCCGATAATGTATTTTTACATCATCGACATTGCGCTTTCTTTTAGGTGGTCCGGTAAAGTGAACGGCGGCATCATAATAGATCTCGAACTTTTCTCTGAAACGTTCTAAAAATGACTCTAACTCTTTTATCTTTGTTACACAAAACGCGATGTCACTAGTTTTTTTTTGCAAAATATCGTACAGAATATCCGTTTCTGCTAAAATATCTGCGAAAGATTTTAAAAGAAAATTGAATTCAAATTCTTTCATAATAAATAAAAATGAACTGACCTGTATCAGTGTTTCACCATCCCAGTCTTGTGTATTTTCGTTCATATTTTCAAAAAATTCTAGGAGGTGGGTGGACGCATTATTAATTATATTAACCGTGCGCGAGTGATATGTCCACCTCGTTTTCGCGACACGAGGCAGCTTTTTCATATCGGCAAAATTGTTGTAATGGGTCATTCGCTTTGTACTGGTGTGAAAAAAAGCCGCGATTGATTTTATAATACTAAAAAAGCGTTTTGTTTCAGCAACTCGTTCGAACGATTTCGATAAAACTAAATTTAATATATGTGCTGAACACCAAACGTACATAGCTTGTGGACATTTTTGTCTCACCAAAGCCTTCACGCCATTAATTTGTGAGGATAAAACTGCTGCCCCGTCGTAAGTTTGTGCAACTAATTTGGATACACAATCGAACTCTTCTAAAATTTCCAAAATTATAGAACTCAAGGTTACAGCAGTCCGATCCGCGCTGACATCAACATATTTGATAAATCGATCTACTACTTCAGAATCACGAACATATCTCAAAACTAATACTAATTGTTCACGGCCGCTAACATCAGGAGTCTCATCTACCATGACGGCGACAAAATCGGACTGTTTAATTTCGGCTTTAACGCGATCGATCATCACAAATGCAACGCTCGAGATCAAATCATTCTGCGTACGGTTCGACATTCCCTTGAATACATCATACTTGCACTCTGTAAATGGGTTTCTAAAACTCCATCATACTTGGCTAATAAATCTACTATTTCCAAATAATTACCCCAGTTCAACGACGATACTGACTCATCGTGACCTCCAAAAGCTAATTCTTGTTTTCCCAGAAAGCAAACAACATCGATCAGCCTTTGAAAAATGTTTCTATTGCGATCGACTTTAGCATTATGCCTTTCAATATCTAATCGTAACTGACTGTTGATACTCATTTCAATACGACATTTACCAAAAGTATTTAATTTTAAGCAGGCCTCCAGATATTTTTCTGTATGGTCATGCTTCTTTGCTGCGGAATAGAAATTATTTAAATCTGAATATCCCGAATCAGTCCACACTGTACTAGAATTACTAAACAATATGCAAGGAAAACAATATAATTTAATCGTGTGTACACAACCACATAGCCAGTTATACGTTTCATAACTTTTAACATGAAACTTGCAAGTTACATTTCCTTTTTGCTGGTTTAATTGTTGTAACTCGGGTACACACCTACCTTTAGACACAATTTTAATCTTTTCACTGAATGGCAATTGTGAGAACTTGCTATTTTTAATTTTTAATAGACATAAATTTTCCACACATAACTCACAATCAAATAACATTTTTAAAAAATCAACGGAACTCAGTAATAAACTGTTAAATGTTAAAATGAAAAATAAAACATGATTTATTATATTTCTGACCATTGTATTTGGTCGTTTTCTAGGCAACGAACATTTCCGACAACTGCCGAACGGCGAACTTCAGTAGCCTGCGGCTGGAGCGGGGAAATAAAATAAATGGGTGTGTGCGTTTGCGAACTGTGCACGGACACCAAAATTACTACACACATGCGAAAACAAATTTTCTGCGGGACGCGACGGCATGAGTTGGTTGGTTAGGTGCAACGCCGCTTGCTTGTCGGTAAACGCCTGTCACAAACATAATGTTTATTGTTTGTGTGCTTTCAAATAGGTGCTTTTTATAAAATATTAGGCGTTTTTAAGTTATTATATAATGTTTATTCATTTATTTACTATTAATTAAAGTCATCTAAAACGTACGAACGTTTTATTAAAATGTCTGTGAATAGCAAGTAAAGCACTGCATTTCTGCCTACAAGGAGCGCACGCCAATGGAGTAATGTGGTGCAAAACTGTCGAATATATATGTATGCAGATGATACTTGTCTGGTGTACTCTGATAGGGACCTAAATGTAATAGAAAGTAGCATTCAAACAGATTTCACAAATATTATAAAGTGGGCACACGATAACGGAATAGTGATAAATGTCAACAAAACAAAATGTATGCATATACGCTCACCCTACCACAAAAATATCGGGCGGTATCCGCACATTGTGGGACACACATATAAATGCGTGCACACTGAGTGCAACGGAAGAAAGAGCTAGTGTGAGTGTGAAGCTATTGAGGTGGTGGAGGAGTACAAGTACCTGGGTTTAATCATAGATACGAACTTGTCGTGGAAAACGCACATAACGCAATTATGTGACAAATTAGGTTCCGTTCTTGTAAAATTCCACCACCTCAGTGCTATATACTATGCGCTGATAGATTCACTGCTTTCTTATGGCCTGACATGCTACGGACGGACGTTTAAAACTTACTTGGATAAAATAAAAGCATTGCAAATCAGATATATGAAGTTGCTAGTAGACAATAAAACAAAAATACGATGTAAAAGTACTAATTATGAGGAATTGTTTTGCGAATGTAAAATACTGCCAGTACATGAGAAGGTAGTGCTATTAGTGGCATTAGAGCACTTTGATCGTGAAGAATACAAACTCCGTACAATACACTTAAGATCTAGACGTGTAAAACATTGTAAGACATTTGAGGTGCCCAAAATTCGTAACAACTATTATGGTCAAAAATGTACCAAATATTTGGTTCCAACCATTTACAACAGTCTTCCTATAGACATTGAAAGTAAGTCAGTGTCAAAACAATCATTCAAAAATAAAATAATAAAGTTCCTCCTAAGTGTAGTCAGCGAAAACTTTAGATATATGTAGTCGTGTAGGTATACTGAACAAATAGATTGTCGATACACCCTCTAAGGTGCAAGGCGCTTATATAAAAATATTTGTAAATTTAGTAAAAATTTAGTAATCATGTGTCAATCTGTATCGCATGTATTATTGTTTAATTAACTTATAAATTAATTTATTATTATTGTCATTTAATTGTTATTATTATTTTGTTGATCATTGTTGTCGTTTAAACATTCGAATCTTTAATTGTAATTCATTATTATAAATATTGTGGAAAAAGTGTAATTAACAAATAAAGTTAAATTGATATGATGTTATGGGAGCTACAACTGCCAACAAACTGCTTTGTAGTTTGGCAGTAGTGAAGAGGTAAAAAAACAAAAAAAAAAAATGTTTCACTTAAAGGTTTTCAACACTTGGGTCCCCTAGGTTGAGACGCCTACGGTTAAAATTGTTAATGTATAATCTGAATGTGTACTATGTCCTGGGAAAATTGGTTCATTTTGCAGATATGTTGTCAAGAAATAGTCTCAAAGTTACCGAGTATGATAGTGAAATGTTACATATGGTCCATTCTATATCTCGATACTTACCAATGTCACCTAAAAGAAAAAATGTATTTAGACGCGCTACTAACAATGATCCTTTTTTTTTTTTTTTTAACGTGTTGAAATCCCCTCGGACCGTCACCCCACCGGGGTTTGCGGCGGGGTGGTGTGTCGGACTCGGACCGACTAAAACCACACGGTGTGCCACTCTGCGCCTGTAATAGGAGGGATCCGGGAACAGCTGTTATTAAGACATCCGGACCCCTCCTAGCGCCGGCCCGCTCGTTTTTTTTTTTTTTTTTTTTTTTTTTTTTCCTTTCTTTCCTGCACACGCGGACGCCGCCCCCTCGCGGGTTGCCAAACTAATGCGGTTGGAGGGGAAACCCACCCCGTCCACCCGCGGCCACACTCAGGGCGGCATGAGGCGGTGATAGGCGCGCCTCCGCCGCCCGGTTCGCCAGCGGCGGATCGGGTCCGAGTGGAGGTCGTCCTCCCGGGCCTTCTCCGCCGCCTCCTTCTGCGAGATTGAAACGGCGCGGTAACCGCGTATGGCTCTGACCGCCATTACCCTCTGAGGGCGCCAGAGGCGTGCCCTATTCTGGGCGGTCAGAGCCGCCGCCCACACCGGTGCACCGTATAGTGCCATTGACCGGACAACCCCCATGTACAGCCGTCTTGTCGCGACGCTGGGTCCACCCAAATTGGGCAAAAGTCGCCCTAGGGCAGACGCAGCGCCGACCAGCTTTGGAGCAAGCTGTCGGAAGTGCTCGTCGAAGAGCCACCTCCCGTCGAGGATCAGGCCAGATATTTCATCTGGGCCCGAACCGGTACGAGGACCGAGTTGACCACGATTGAGGCGCCAGGGGGTGGACCACGACGGGGCCCATGAAATAGGAGAGCCTCCGTCTTATCTAGGGCCACCCGTAAGCCCAGCGCCTCAATGCGCCCGACCACCAGGGAGACTCCCTTTGTGGCCAGGCGCGCCGCCTCTTGGAAGTTCGCCCACCGGGCTGTCACCAGGGTATCGTCTGCGTAACAAATTACACCCAGCCCGGGGGGGAAATCGGCTCGAAGGGCCCAGTCGTACCCTATGTTCCACAAGAGGGGTCCAAGAACAGACCCCTGTGGAACACCGCACGACATGGGCCGACACCTCAAATTACCATCTCGGTCCTCGTACACGACGGTACGCTCCTCTAAATAGTCTGCCACTAGCCGCCTCAGGTACTTTGGCACCCCATGATAGTGGAGTGCTTCCCTGATGCAGCTGAATGGCAAACTATTGAATGCGTTGGCGATGTCTAATGACACCGCCAACAGCACGCCGCCACAGCTCACGGCCTCTTCGGTCCCGGCCCTCAGGCGCAAAACAGCGTCGCCCGAAAACCAAATTGGGCGTCCGACAGATCGGGGCCCACCTCGTAGAAGTGCCGGACGATGCGGGCAGAAAGAACCCTCTCATACTAACAATGATCCTGTTCTAACCAAAATTATAAATTATTATCATCATGGATGGCCCAAAACTATAATTAAAGATTGTCAAAGTTTTGAAAAACTAAAAGGTACTATTTACTTACAAGATGGCTTATTGTTCTTCGAACATAAGTTAATTGTACTCTGTTCATTAAAATCATATGTAATGGAAATTATACATCAAGGTCATAATGGTATTGCTAAGTGTATAAATAGAGCTAAAAACACATTTTACTGGCCTAATATGCGAACAGACTTAATTAACTTTGTAAAACAATGTAGAACTTGTGAGAAGTACAGCCCTCAAAATTGTAGTGAACCTTTGCTTCCACACAAAATTCCAAAAGAAAGATATTTGAAAGTAGCTGTGATATCTTGGATTTTCATGGAAAATATTTTCTTGTTATTGTAGACTACTTTTCACATTGGCTTGAATTGTTGCCACTAGCAAGTAAAACCTCAAAGTGTGTAATTCATTCAATGCAAAATGCATTTACTACATTTGGTTACCCATTGGAATTGATTGCTGACAATAATCCATTTGCATCTGCCGGATGTCAAGATTACTTTAAGTCTAAGGACATACAGTTAACTACCAGTACGCCACATTATCCAAAAAGCAATGGGATGGCAGAAAAAGCAGTTCACATTAGTAAGCAAATTTTAAGAAAATGTGAAGAAGATAAGACAGACTATAGAGAAGGAGTTATGCAATACAATAATACTCCACTCTCAGGGCTAGATGTTACACCTTCTCAACCTTCAATCTATTACTAAGGAATATTATGATAAGAGAGCCAAGAGATATGTTACTTTTAAGCCTGGTGATCATGAAGTATACAGAGAGGGAGGAAAGTGGCTAAAAGCTAAAGTTGTTAAGCATTCTAAAGAGCCTAGATCTTTTGTGATTCTTACTGAGAGTGGATCATTTTTAAGACGCAACAGTTCTCAATTAAAGTCCTCATTTACACGGAGTAAAAATAATGTATTTAAGTCTGATCCTTTGATCCCTTTGATGTATGACAGAAATAATGTTATTGTTAATAATGAACCTTCTACACCCTGTAATAATGAACCAGTTGAAATGTGTAATGAACCTAGTGATGTAAATAACAAAACTGATTTTCCGTTGAAATTATCCAGGAGTGGTCGTGCTATTAAACCACCCCAGAAATTAAATCTACATATCTCTTAATCTGTGATTAAATCTTTAGGAAGGAAGTGTTGTGTAAACCAATCTGTACTAGTCTATGGCACTTAACTTTACTAAAGTCTATGAATATCCGTACATATCCTGTCATAACAGTCATTGATAAGACCTAACCAGAAGTAAAATATTGTTGAATAAATATAAATTTATAAGCTAGATCATAAAGTCTTTAGTTTGTTTTTTGTGAATGGTCACACTGTTTTATATATTATTAATTTTTCTGTGTTGGCAACTTTGTACATGTATGTCATTATGACATACATACTTGTACCACTATGGTTCTCAGCCCGTCATATGACAATGTCATATGACGGGCTGAGAACCTCAGAGAAAGAAGACAAACAATGCTAAGAGGGATCTTTTTTAAATTTTGTTTCTTGTAATATATTCTTCTATATATATATATATATATATATATATATTCTTCTTGTAATATATTCGTCTAAAGTATAATCTAAAACACTTTCTTCATCGGTTTCGTTCAAGCTATTTTGTCGAGGTCGACCTCTTGCGCGACTTGTAGAGCTGGATTGTTTGTTAAAACTCTCCTCGCTTTTTAATGCATTATAAAATGTATGATGTACTGGTGGAATGAATTTAAGGAGTTCCATTAAATCTTTGTATTTATCAGATTTTATTTTTATTTCGTTGTCCCGAAGTTTGGGAAGGATTTTCGGAATTATTCCTTTTTTGGCATCCATTTGAACGCAACGAAATGGCGAGTCATCCAGTGACTCTTTAAAGTACATATTCTTTAGTTTATCTTTTAGAAACCTCATCCATCTTATTTTTAGCCAATTTATTTTATTTTTAGCAGTGTCTATTTTTCTATTAATAATTACTTTTGAAATAGGATCTGTAGAAATGAAATCGTCTTGTTGCATTCTATGAACTTTAAATTTTTTTCGTTTTCGAGTTTTTTCAACTAAATTCATCCAGTCTTCAGGGACATAGATATGCTGGGTTTTCTTTTTCTGTTTTTCTATATGAGAAAAATCGGCGTCATTTTCTAAGTAACTGTGCCCAGATACCATAAATTTATGATCTACATTATTGACATACTTTAATAGACAAGAACATTGCATCCGATGCTCCTCGAGATGCAATGTTCTCACTCCACATGTACATGTGTGCATCGCCAGTTTTACAGTCATGAATCCCTAAATTGTAGGTCCATAACTGGCGTTTGTAATACACCAGATTTGTTTGTAAGTAAGGAGTACGTAATGTTTTTTCTAAATCTAATGTGAATACATGAACTGTTTTATCTTGTTTATCCTTATGTTTACTTTCTCTTGTTCTTTCAACGTCTAATAAGTGTTTTGTTTTTTCTTCCTTGATATTTTGCCGCTTTTCTGCATTTTCTTCACATTTGTATAGATTCTCTAGCCTGTCACATGTATTACACGTATCACTTCGTAATTTGTAAAATCCAAGATTGAATTCGTTATTAAATACTTTTCTGTATATTTGGTCCTTAACTGGCTGTTTGCCCTCGGCAATAACTTTTTCTTTGTATAAAGAATACATTTTTGCCACTGATAACTCAGGTGAAAGGTATCTTTTAAAGGGTGCATCCTCGCGTGAATAGTGGCTTTTAAATTTTGGAAAACTTTTGATGTGTGCCCGTATGTATTGCAATTTGTCTTCATTGGTTTTATTACCGGGTTCATGTTTACCACGTTTGTCATATACAGGTAATCCTGTGATTGGAGTTTTAGTAAAAGCAGCGTTGGTAAATCTTCTATTAGAAATAGTCAACGTTTTCAAAAAAAAGTCTTTACATACTCTTTAATTATTTAATATTATTACCGTACTTACTTTCTTCTTGCTGATTGAACGTTTCGGTTTCTGTATTTGAACACAGTATCTTATAAAATTTGTTTGTGCTTCCCAGCTTCCTAAATTCCAATACTCCGAATGAATTGTTTTACGCTCGCTTTCAGTAAAACTGTTGTATTGGTATCGGCAAACATGATTAAATGATTCCAAAACCTTAGCAGGTACTGTCTTGCCTTTAGTTGACACATACTCTTTTCCTTCATTCGTCTCTGTTTTCTTATATTCTTCTTCCAGGTACAGATGTTTTTTTGTCTCTTTCGTGATTGTTTAGAAGTTTGTGTAAAGGAATCTTCATCAGACTTTGCTTGCGAAATTGGCGGTGAATCGGGGATAACTGGCGGAGATCCAGTTGGCCCCTGTACAGTTGGTGAGATTGCAAATTGTATTATCTTGACTGGCTGGGAAGTGGATTGTATTTGCACAGTAGGTGGAGTAGCAGGTGGTATTAGCACATCTGGCGGTGAACTTGCTTGGACTAGGTAATCTTCATCAAATTGTTCTTGTAAAATGGAAGGTGAATCGGGCAAACCTGGCGGCTGATAACGACTTGTGGGAGACCTAACCAGCACGCCTATAACTGGCCATATTGCAGGTGGCACAGACTTATCTTGAGGTGCTTCGTATGGGGTCGAGGCAGCTGAAACGTCTGGGATTGGCACGACTGGAGAAGCGAAGGATGCAATCGGTAACAAGTTCGGTGATGTTTGTACAATGAAATCAACTTCATGTCCTCTTTTTCTATTCTTAATTTTTGAAATATTTGAGTATTTATTAACTTTTTTTGGACTCGGTTTCCAAGTAACATCTTCAACAAAGACATGCAAATATAGTAGTATTTATCTACCAACTGTTACAAGTGATGCCTACACATAAAACTATATGTTAAAATATTGAACCAGACCGGTACAAGTAACATGTAAACAAAACTTGACGATACATTGATTTTATAATAGTTGCGCGCAAGTAGTGATTAATTTACTTTAAACTTCATAATCATACACACACGCTAAAAAATATTTACTATACAGAAAAAGCGTTTTGTGACTTTTGTCTCACCTAAAATGTGTACAATTAAATTCCATACAAAAAGTATGAAAAGTAAAGTTATGCATCGTGTCAGATTCTTATTAAAATTTATTATGACCTAACGAGGTTTTAGTCAATATTTTACACAGATAACATAGTAGGATCTTAATATATTACGTACTTCCACAGAATCATCGCTGTCTTCCAAAAAGCTAATTATTTTTTCGTTATTTAAAACCTTGTTAGCGCGTCCCTTCGCCATTTTGTTGTTTTAATCACTTATACCTTTATGGTTGTAACGAACTTACGTTAGTTCTAAGACTGGCAGTTATCCCAGCCAACGCACAGATGGAGCTGTTCACAAAATCATTTGTATCGTTTTAGCATACTAAATATATGCACATGACAGATGGTTTACCATACTTAGATCACATTATTTAAATTTGTCACTTGTACCATTATGGTTCTCAGCCCGTCATATTGTCGTTCCTTTTTCTGTTGTTTTCTTATGAAGAATAAAAGCGTGTTTGTAACAAATTAAAAATTCTTACTCATTAGTAATTTTACCCAAATAACCAATAGGTTATGGGCCCAGCATCAGCCCCTGTGTCTAGCATTCGTGGACTATGAGAAAGCCTTTGACTCGATCGAGATCTGGTCTGTTCTGGAGTCTCTGCAGCGTTGCCAAGTAGATTGGCGATACATCCAAGTGATGAGATGTCTCTACGAAGCCGCCACCATGTCCGTCCAAGTACAGAATCAGCAAACAAGGCCCGTACCATTGCATCGAGGAGTGAGACAAGGGGACGTTATTTCCCCGAAATTGTTCACAAATGCAATGGAGGACATGTTCAAGACGCTGCACTGGAAGGGCGTGGCATCAATATCAATGGCGAATACATCTCTCACTTGCGATTTGCAGATGACATCGTCATCATGGCAGAGACGTTGCAGGACCTACAGCAAGTGCTGAATGACTTAGCTGACACTTCTGTACGCATCGGCCTACGGATGAACTTGGATAAAACCAAGGTCATGTTCAACGAACATGTACTACCGGAACCGATTGCGGTACACGGTGCCGTTCTCGAAGTTGTTCAAAATTATGTGTACCTCGGGCAGACATTGCAGTTAGGTAGAAACAACTTCGAGGACGAGGTGAACAGAAGAATTCGGTTGGGTTGGGCAGCGTTTGGGAAGCTACGTCGAGTCTTCTCATCGTCGATCCCACAGTGCCTTAAGACGAAAGTCTTTAATGAGTGCGTCCTACCCGTCATGACATACGGAGCTGAAACGTGGACACTTACGGTACGGCTGGTCCACAAGTTCAAAGTCGCTCAACGTGCTATGGAAAGGGCTATGCTCGGCGTTTCTCTAAGGGATCGCATCAGAAATGAGGTGATCCGGCAGAGAACTAAGGTCACCGACATAGCGTACCGGATCAGCAAGCTGAAGTGGCAGTGGGCTGGCCATATTAGCCGCAGAACCGATAACCGTTGGGGAAAACGAGTTCTTGAGTGGAGACCGCGTCTCGGCAAACGTAGTGTAGGACGCCCACAGGCCAGGTGGAGTGACGATTTGCGCAAGATGGCTGGCAGGAGCTGGATGCGAGAAGCCCAAAATCGATCTAAGTGGCGTGCAATGGGAGAGGCCTATGTCCAGCAGTGGACTGCGATAGGCTGATGATGTGTATGGGCCCAGGCACATGATAAGTAAATACTAATAATAATTTCAACAAAAACTCGAGTAAAGAGCAAGATTACTACCGGTGAAAAATTTGCCTACGTAATGGAGGTTACGAACGCGATGAAAATTGAGAAGTTTGATGGAAGAAATTTCAAACAGTGGAAGTTTCAAGTCAAATGTGCATTAAGAGCAAAGGGCTTAAACATAGAAAAGGCAGGACCCTTGGAACCCAGTTCGCAAGTGCAGTGGGATAAAGATGATGGCATGGCCATGTTCATTTTAACATCGTCCATGGATCTCAACCAAATATCTCTTATAGAAAACTGCGAGACTGCTAAAGAAGTTATGACAAAGTTGGAAGCAATCTATGAACAGAAATCAGAATATAACAAGATGTTAATTCATGAAAAGTTCTATCAATATTCATATAATGCTAGTGATACGATGGCACAGCATGTGTCCAAGGTGGCTTGGCAAATGAGCTACGGCAGACAGCTGAGAAGATCAGTGACACAGCAGTAACCACAAAGATTTTAAGCACATCAACATACCGTTCGCTTAGACAAGCATGGTTGTCACTCGATGAAGATAAGCAAACAATTCAAAACCTTACTTCTCGCTTAGTAGATGAAGAAGCTAGCCTTGCCAACGACACAAGTAGTAATGAGACTGCATTAGTGACGTCAAAACCAAGTTTTATGAAGAAACCGTTTACTTCAAACGGTCAAAGAAATTCAAGTCACAGATTTGTATGCTACAATTGCAATGAAAGAGGCCATTTTGCTAAAGGTTGTAGGATGCCAAAGAAAAGATACTATGATAAGAAACCTAATAATATGTTGGCATTCAGCGCTGGAGGTTGCTCATCTGAACATGATGAAGAGGCATATATACTTGACAGTGGAGCCTCAATGCACATGACTTTCAAGCGTGACTTCTTCTGTGAGTTGAAAGAGTCTCAATACAATAATTCTGTTAAGTTGGGTAACAAACAGAGTATCAAAGTATGTATTGGTTTAGGTCATATGGGACACCAGGGAAAGACAGTGTATATATTTGAGAAGCCTTTTATTATAGGAAACAACTTATATACGCTTACATTCTGCGGACTCCATATTGCAAGGGAGGAAACAGCATCGACAATAATAAAGGTAACCACAGTTAATCATAGACGAGTGTCAGTGATGTGACATTGTACTCCAACACCCTTCCTCAATGTAAACATCACTTACAAAAACAAATCTTTACAATCTTGCAATACAAATTTTAACTATAACTAGGTACTTAACTAAACTCTCAAGTTCACAGAACACTATAACCTCAACTTTAAACAAAATCCAAAAACTAACTGTTCTTTTCAAACTTTATATAAATCAAAAGAAATATTAATTAAATACTCTTAAGAAAACAACCTGTCTCTCAATTTAACAAAAGCAACTGTACTTAATCCCTTAGTACATAGATCAGCAAGCTGATCTTCTGATGGTAAATATTTCAAACATACAATTTTATCTTCAACTGATACTTAATATCTATATGTTTGAGATGCTTGTGGTACTCTGGATTCTTGGCAACATGGATTGCAGATTGATTATCAATATTAATAATAAAACTTTTACAATTAACCCCTATTTCTATTAGTAAATTCCTTATCCAACAACCCTCTGCAATTCCCTTGGCTAGTGCGACATACTCTGATTCTGTACTTGATAAAGATACACACTGCTGCTTGTTGGAGGACCAAGACACTGTATTACCAAAAACTTTTAAGACATAACATGATGTAGATTTTCTATCGCTATGATCTCCTGCCCAATCAGCATCTGTATACCCTTTTAACTGCACATTAACCCCATTTTTATAATAAAATATTATAATTAAATAAATTAAATAATATAATTTTAATCCTACTGTTCCCTTGATATACCTTAAGACTCTCTTTAAAGCCTTCCACAAGCTCTCATTACCACATCCTTGAAACCGACTTAATTAGCTTAATGCATAACACAGATCCGGACGTGTTCTTAGCATAGCATACATGAGACTACTTATTAACTGTCTGCATCTTTTGATTAATTCGTTATTAGAAGATTCTTCTTTATGTAATACTAATCCTTGTTCTATAGGTGTTGACACAGGTTTACATTCTTCCATATTATACTTCTTTAATAAATCTTTTAAGTATTGCTCTTGGTCTAACTCAATTATATCTCTCTTCTTAGTGATATTCATTCCTAAATATTTCATGTTATTGCCATCTAAATCTTTCATCTCAAATTTTCTCTGCAATGCTTCTTTTAATCTGTGTATTTCCTGCTTGTCTTCACATACTAAAATTAAATTATCAACATATAATATAACATAGAACTTCTTATCCATTCTATAATATAGGCAATAATCACACTGGCTTCGTGTAAATCCTTCCTGAATCACAAAGTGATTAAACTTCTCATTCCAATATCTTGGTGATTTCTTGAGAGCATATAGAGAGCGCTGTAATTTTAATACTTTGCCATCTTGCTTCATTCCTTTTGGCTTCTCTATGAACACCTCTTCCTCTATGTTCCCATATAAGAATGCACTCTTGACATCCATTTGTTGAATATCCATATTGTATTTGCTCGCTATTGCTAATACAATACCCAGTGTAGGTAGTTTAGCGACTGGGGAAGGAATAGATCTCTGAATGATCAAATTGATCTTCTTGCTTAAAGCCTCTTGCAAAAAGTCTTGCTTTATAAATATTTTTATTTCCTTCTTTCAGGGGCGTGCGCTCCTTGTAGGCAGAAATGCAGTGCTTTACTTGCTATTCACAGACATTTTAATAAAACGTTCGTACGTTTTAGATGACTTTAATTAATAGTAAATAAATGAATAAACATTATATAATAACTTAAAAACACCTAATATTTTATAAAAAGCACCTATTTGAAAGCACACAAACAATAAACATTATGTTTGTGACAGGCGTTTACCGACAAGCAAGCGGCGTTGCACCTAACCAACCAACTCATGCCGTCGCGTCCCGCAGGAAATTTGTTTTCGCATGTGTGTAGTAATTTTGGTGTCCGTGCACAGTTCGCAAACGCACACACCCATTTATTTTATTTCCCCGCTCCAGCCGCAGGCTACTGAAGTTCGCCGTTCGGCAGTTGTCGGAAATGTTCGTTGCCTAGAAACCGACCAAATACAATGGTCAGAAATATAATAAATCATGTTTTATTTTTCATTTTAACATTTAACAGTTTATTACTGAGTTCCGTTGATTTTTTAAAAATGTTATTTGATTGTGAGTTATGTGTGGAAAATTTATGTCTATTAAAAATTAAAAATAACAAGTTCTCACAATTGCCATTCAGTGAAAAGAATAAAATTGTGTCTAAAGGTAGGTATTGGTATTGGTTGTGGGCTTCGGTTTCCGCATTTAGACTCAGAGTGGTCCTTTATGCGTCGAGGGTTGGTTGACTAGGTGAGCCAGTCAAGCTCCTTCCAGAAGCGCAGAAGCCTCCTGGGGCGTTCACAGGCTTCTAGGAGCGACTTTATATCAGGAATGATACTTGCCCGTTGTGTGATCACTCCCTCGCATTCCAGGACTACGTGGACGGCCGTTTCTTCAGCTTCCAGACATCCCCTGCACAGGGGACTGTCTGTCGCATTGATTATGAATAGTTTTCGGTTCAGGGCTAGATGTCCTGTAATAGTTCCGACGACCATTCTGATTTCCGGTCTGCTAAGACTAATCAGTCTGCAGGTGAGTCGTGGTGTGACTTGATTCAGCACCAGTTTGGACTGTCTGCAGCCGGGTGAGTTTTTCCACCTCCGGTTGTGTGCTTCACAGGTCCGTTGGCTGACCCAAAATCGTATTTGGTTAAACGATATGGGCAGGAGTGGAGTTGGGCCAGAGGTTGGGGTTGCCGAGCCCCTCCTTGCCAACTCATCTGCGGCATCGTTCCCGTGTGAGTTACTGTGCCCTTTAATCCATTGGAGGATTACCCCATTGAATATAGCGAGCTGTTCCAGTGCTTGGTGGCATTCGAAGACAATACCAGAGGTCATTGTGTTGCCCTCCAATGCCTTTAAGACGGCCATGCTGTCGGATATTATTCGGATGTTGTAGTCCTTGATACCCCTTGACATGGCCGTTGTGGCAGCGTAAGTTATTGCCACACATTCACATTGAAATATGGAACCGTGTTGGCCTAACGCTAGTGATATGTTTATATTTAGATCTTGCGAGAAAACTCCGGCTCCAGTTCCTGACCTAGTCTTGGAACCGTCCGTGTAAATTCGGACTTCGTTAATGCCGGATTGATCTCGGTCTTTTCCATGTATCTGGATGTAGTATCTTCTTGTGAAGATATGGTGTTTTGGGATTCTATCGCATGGAGCTGCTATCAGTGGTTCGTATTCCACCAATTGATCCCATAACTTAGAGTGCGATCCCTCACGTTTGTGCCATAGACCCAGGTGTTTGAGTCTAATGATCGCCATGGCGGCCTCCTGCTGTATGAATAGATCCAGGGGTGGCAGACCAAGAGCCACCTCCAGTGCGGCAGTAGGCGTTGTGCGCATACAGCCAGTGACCGCGGAGCATGGGAGTCGCTGGAATTGCTGCAGTTTGTTTATCACGGTGCTTAGCTCTGTTCTCTGCCACCCGACAACAGCACCGTAAGTGATTATTGGTCTTATGACTGTCCTGTATAGCCATAAAGTGATTTTGGATGATAGTCCCCAGCTTTTGCCGAGTAGCCGCTTGCATTGGCAGAAAATAATGCAGGCTTTATTCAGTTTTTCATCGAGGTGCTTGTTCCACAGGAGTTTACTGTCCAGTATTACTCCTAGGTATTTGACCTCTTTGGTAAGAGTAAGTTGTGTTCCAAATAGCTTGGGAAGTCTGAGATTTCCTAGGCTGCGTTTGTTTGTGAACATGATCATCTCTGTTTTGGATGGGTTCACTGTCAGGTTGTGTGCTACGCACCATTGTTCCACGATCTTCAGTGCAAGTCTCATTTGATCGCATGTGATGCTCTCAAAAGGACCGCTGATGAGAATAGTAAGATCGTCTGCATAGCCTATTGTGAGGAATCTTTGGTCATTAAGTTGTGTGATGAGCTCATCCACAACAATGTTCCATGTTCAATGTTCAATGTACTCTCCCCCCTTCGGGGGAGAGTACACCGCCCTGGGGGCAGCCTCTAGCCACCACTCCTCTGGTCACTTCGCTCACAGTGAATTGTATAGCTCTATATCTTAGCATGCTGTCGATCCACCCTGACATTGTGGAATCAACACCATGCCTAGACAGAGCTTGGCTAATGCTGGTGAAGTTGGTCTTGTCAAAGGCTCCCTCGATATCGATAAAGGTGGCCAGTGTTGATCTTTTGTGATTTAGATTGTCTTCTATATATGAAACAACTCGATGTAGGGCAGATTCTGTTGATTTACCCATCGAGTATGCGTGTTGATTGAGGTGTAAAGGGTGACTGACTAACGCAGTTTCCCTTATTTCCCTATCTATTAGCCTCTCGAGAGCCTTTAGTAGGAAGGATGTGAGAATGATAGGTCGGTGTGATTTGGGTTGTGTGTAGTCACCTTTACCAGGTTTGGGGATGAAGACTACTTTAACTTCTCTCCATTTCAAGGGGATGTACTGATGCGCCAGGCAGCCCCTATAGATTTTTACAAGATGGTCCAGTAGTGTCATATCACACCATCTCAGTAGGCCTGGGAAGACACCATCTAGTCCTGGCGCCTTGAATGGTAGGAAGCTGTCAATTGCCCATCTTAGTTTGTCATGGTTGACAACTTTGCGGGCCGTATCCCAGTCTGTATCATCTGGTGGTTTTCCCATCTGTCTTCCCATTTTTCCATCGCATCTGATATGCGACATCCAGGGAAGTGTGTTTTTAATAACAGCTCTGAGGCTTCCGAGTCTGTTTTGGTATACTCACCATCAGGCTTCTTCAGTGAGCCAAGATTGTGTTCGCCTCTACTACACAGTATGCTTTTGACTCTATTAGCCTGGTTGTTGTTCTCTATGTTAGTACAGAAGTTTCTCCAGCACTCAGTTTTCCTGGTTCTGATTCTCTTCTTATATTGTTGTCGGGCCTGCGTGTAGGCATCCCAATGTTGGTCTAATCGCGAGTTTTTTGCTTTATTGAACAACTTTCTCACTCTACGACGTAGTCTTTCCAGTTCCGGACCCCACCATTGGTGTTTGTTCTGTGGTCCAGTTCTGGGTGTGGAAAGTGGGCATGTTTGTTCAAAGCAATCGATCAGTGTCTGTGTAAGGTTGACGACATGACTGTCAATGTCCTTAACAGTCCCCGTAGGGTATGTTGGGTTGATGCTTCGCAGATTCTCCGCAGTAAGATGTTCATACCGTTTCCGGTCCATCGTGCGGGGATTCCGTCGGGGATTGGGTAGTTTAAGTTTCATTTCAAAGTTAAATTTGATCCAGCGATGGTCTGAGCACGATGCTTCGTTCGAAACATGCCAGTTCGATATGTGTTGCGATGCGTGCTCACTTGCTAATGTAAGATCAATTATAGTTTGGGCCCTGGATGTGACAAATGTCGGCTCCGAGCCCACGTTGATAATGTTAAGGTTAGTTGATAATAGGAACGATACAAATTCCTCACCTCTCTGGTTGTTGCTCTTGCTGCCCCACAGCGCATGGTGCGCGTTGGTGTCGGCAGAGATGATCAGCTCCAGACCCTCGCGCTCGCAGTGATGTGCCAGCGCAGCCAGCTCCGGAGTGGGGATGTCAGCATCGCCCGGCAAGTAGGCTGATGCTATCACCACTTCAGGCAGGTTTGATGAGGGAGGTTTCCTTTAACCTAATAGAGGTAAGGTCTCTGGAACAGAACTCGGTCATTAAGGTAGTACACGCATGTTTTGGTGTATAAATACAAGTGCACGGGTTATCAATGGTAGTGTTGAGAAGTATCTTACCTCCAATATTGTTTAGACCGCAGATCCTGCCCTCCCTAATCCACGGCTCCTGGATTAGGGCTACGGTGTTGGTTTTTACCTCCAGCTCTCTGCGTAGGTTAGCCGTTGCTGTATGGCTGTGCTGGAGGTTGTTGTATGTGTGAAAAATTTATGTCTATTAAAAATTAAAAATAACAAGTTCTCACAATTGCCATTCAGTAAAAAGATTAAAATTGTGTCTAAAGGTGATGGCAAAAAGGAAATGTAACTCGCAAGTTTCATGTTAAAAGTTATGAAACGTATAACTGGCTGTGTGGTTGTGTACACACGATTAAATTATATTGTTTTCCTTGCATATTGTTTAGTAATTCTAGTACAGTGTGGACCGATCCGGGATATTCAGATTTAAATAATTTCTATTCCGCAGCAAAGAAGCATGACCATACAGAAAAACATCTGGAGGCCTGCTTAAAATTAAATACTTTTGGTAAATGTCGTATTGAAATGAGTATCAACAGTCAGTTACGATTAGATATTGAAAGGCATAATGCTAAAGTCGATCGCAATAGAAACATTTTTCAAAGGCTGATCGATGTTGTTTGCTTTCTGGGAAAACAAGAATTAGCTTTTGGCGGTCACGATGAGTCAGTATCGTCGTTGAACTGGGGTAATTATTTAGAAATAGTAGATTTATTAGCCAAGTATGATGGAGTTTTAGAAACCCATTTACAGAGTGCAAGTACCTCATTCAAGGGAATGTCGAACCGTACGCAGAATGATTTGATCTCGAGCGTTGCATTTGTGATGATCGATCGCGTTAAAAGCCGAAATTAAACAGTCCGATTTTGTCGCCGTCATGGTAGATGAGACTCCTGATGTTAGCGGCCGTGAACAATTAGTATTAGTTTTGAGATATGTTCGTGATTCTGAAGTAGTAGATCGATTTATCAAATATGTTGATGTCAGCGCGGATCGGACCGCTGTAACCTTGAGTTCTATAATTTTGGAAATTTTAGAAGAGTTCGATTGTGTATCCAAATTAGTTGCACAAACTTACGACGGGGCAGCAGTTTTATCCTCACAAATTAATGGCGTGAAGGCTTTGGTGAGACAAAAATGTCCACAAGCTATGTACGTTTGGTGTTCAGCACATATATTAAATTTAGTTTTACCGAAATCGTTCGAACGAGTTGCTGAAACAAAACGCTTTTTTAGTATTATAAAATCAATCGCGGCTTTTTTTCACACCAGTACAAAGCGAATGACCCATTACAACAATTTTGCCGATATGAAAAAGCTGCCTCGTGTCGCGAAAACGAGGTGGACATATCACTCGCGCACGGTTAGTATAATTAATAATGCGTCCACCCACCTCCTAGAATTTTGTGAAAATATGAACGAAAATACACAAGACTGGGATGGTGAAACACTGATAAAGGTCAGTTCATTTTTATTTATTATGAAAGAATTTGAATTCAATTTTCTTTTAAAATCTTTCGCAGATATTTTAGCAGAAACGGATATTCTGTACGATATTTTGCAAAAAAAACTAGTGACATCGCGTATTGTGTAACAAAGATAAAAGAGTTAGAGTCATTTTTAGAACGTTTCAGAGAGAAGTTCGAGATCTATTATGATGCCGCCGTTCACTTTACCGGACCACCTAAAAGAATGTCGATGATGTAAAAATACATTATCGGCGATTTTTTCTTGAAATAATTGATAATGTAGTCAATGAATTAAGAAATCGCTATAAAAATATTAAAGATTTAAAGTTTATTGAGCTACTTTCTTGTGAGAATTTTAAAAAATATAGTGAACGTTTCCCTGAAAATGAAATCAGAGATTTCACTAATAATTATCAGGCAAATTTTGATAAATTGAAAAATGAATTGCCCTGTATTTATAGATCACCTCAATTTGCAAATAGTTGTGTATTTAGTATTATTCAAAATTTGTATAAGGACAATTTAAATAAAGTTTTTTCTGAAGTGTTACGATTAGCGAAATTCATTGTGACTATCCCAGCAAGCAGCGCATCGGCAGAGCGTTCATTTTCGTGTTTAAAACGTATCTACACATATTTGAAAAACACACAAAATCAACAACGACTCACAGAGCTTTCCATGATTTCTATAGAAAAGGCATTATCATAGAATTAAAACGCAATCCAACTTTTTATGACAATATCCTAAAATCATACTTAATTAAGGATAGGCGCATAGATTTAATCTATAAATGAATGAGTAGTTTGTTTTTTTTACTAACCCGTAGTTTTATTATTAAGTTTTATAGTTATATATTTTGCGAATCACATGAAAATCGGCCCTTTTAAAGGCCACATCGGATATCTTGCAAGGGACGTGTTCTGTAACTATCACTGACTTGGAAAAGATATTTGAGGTGGCCGAAATCTTTTGTTTACATCGGGATATATTAATCTCCAGTAACCGGAACCTTGAATATGTGAAAATCAGAAAATTGAAGATACAACTATTCAATAATACTTATAATACTTCTCCAACAATAATACTTCTCCATACAACTATTCAATAATACTTGCAGTTGGTTAAAGTTTTTTCTCAATGATCTAATATTTAGGTGTATAATATTCAGTCTGTTATCCGTCTGTAGTATTTCCTCCTGCCAGCTTTTTATGCTTGTAAAGTAGATATATGTAATATCAGGTTTTATGTGTAAACTTTGGTCGTCGAATTTTATTATTAGTGGTAATCTCTGTGGTAGAATCACACTTGCAGTAGGCATGTTATTTTCCACTTATATACATATTTATGTCGCTCAGTGTGCGTATCGCTCGTATTTTTTTATCATTTGGGTCCTGGTCATGTTGACTGATACAGATTGGCTAAAAAGCTGAGATGCACATTTAACTTTCATTTTGGCTATCTTCTCAGGCACAACATGTTTGTCAGTTAATTTTGGCATTAACCCTATACTGGTAAGACAGGTCTTCTTTGTACAACTGCAAAACATGCTCCCATTTTGCAGTTTTTTCTTCACCACCTATATTACATTTTAAATTCTTTGTAAGTAAATTATTACGAATCCCCTTTAGAAGATGTGGGGTATCATATATAGGGATAATTTCTTCATCATCAATTTCGAACACCTTATTTCTTTGTTCTATATTATTAGATAATTAATCGCACTGACATGTGCACAGCCCTGGTCACAAATGGTCCCCATAACCTTAAATCCTGCTGAGTTCAATTTTATTATAATATTTTTTATTTGCGCTGCTAGCTCAGCCTTGGATGTACTACCAGCGAAAAAAGTATACGCAACAGCTTGTTTGTAATTATAATATATGCCTCTAATCATGAATACCAAAGCATGTTCAGCTATTTTATTGTGCGTGACTTCTCCATTGTCGACAAAACCAATAATTGCATCTCGTTTTCGGTTATAATCAAAATGGGGTATCAATGAAATTTCGTCAAATAAGAGCAAACAAAGCTTTTGTTTTGTGTTCATCTTTTCAGCTCTAATCTTTAGTTCTTTAAAAATATTTTCATTTATTCCAGCTTTCAATGATGCTGTGGAGATCATTCTACTGAGTGTTAGGGGGGATGGTAATATAAAAACATTTCTGAGCCATCTGTATGCTCTTGGTCCCTGTTTATACAGAGCTAATGCTAAAACCTTTTCTTCTTTCTTAAATCTCCTACCCATTTTTAATTTTTTGCTTTCACGAAACTGCATCTTGCTTACTGCCTTTTGGAATGTTGCATTTTCGGATAATTTCAAAGCCCTTTTCAACCTTGTCGCCATGGAGTTCTTGGACAGTTGGAGCTTGTGCAATTTCTTTTGAAGCCAAGATGTTTCATTTGAGTACCTCTCAGATAAAGGCAGATTTTTTGCACCTGTAAGGTAAAAATAAAAATAAGCTATACAATATACTTCCAAGATAGTCAAGTGATGCCATAAATAATGATTATTCCAAATACTCTTTGGCATAGTCATTATTTCACAAATCCCAAACATTATAAATATGGTTATTCTTAATACTTATGACTTTCATTTATTATTTTAACACAACCTCTAAAGACAAATATAAACATACAATAACCATAATTTACTTTATCAGTTATCTTCTTCTTCATCGTCTGGCTGGTTAGGCCTGGAGTCAGTGTTTACAAGCTGCCCTTCTGACCTCTGACATGGCTTTTTTTTTTTTTTTTTTAACGTGTGGAAATCCCCTCGGACCGTCACCCCTCCGGGGTTTGCGGCGGGGTGGTATGTCGGACTCGGACCGACTAAAACCACACGGTGTGCCACTCTGCGCCTGTAACAGGAGGGATCCGGGAACAGCTGTTGTTAAGACATCCGGACCCCTCCTAGCGCCAGCCCGCTCCTGGTGCGGGCTCCGTCACAATATTTTTCCTCTCTTTAGGCGACGTCCGGCACACGCAGACGCCGCCCCCTCGCGGCTGGCCAAACTAATGCGTGTGGAGGGGAAACCCACCCCGTCCACCCGCGGCCACACTCAGGGCGGCATGAGGCGGTGATAGGCGGGCCTCAGCCGCCCGGTTCGCCGGCGGCGGATCGGGTCCGAGTGGAGGTCGTCCTCCCGGGCCCTCTCCGCCGCCTCTTTCCACAAGATTGCATTGTCGCAGCAGGTTGCGACCGCGGTTAAACAACTGTCGCTACCGGCCATGGAGCGTACTACGGCCGGCAGCGAGAGATCCACTCCGATGACTGCGGTGAGGGCCCGGCTCTGCGCCGCCCATGCGGGGACGTACCGTACGCAGAATGATTTGATCTCGAGCGTTGCATTTGTGATGATCGATCGCGTTAAAAGCCGAAATTAAACAGTCCGATTTTGTCGCCGTCATGGTAGATGAGACTCCTGATGTTAGCGGCCGTGAACAATTAGTATTAGTTTTGAGATATGTTCGTGATTCTGAAGTAGTAGATCGATTTATCAAATATGTTGATGTCAGCGCGGATCGGACCGCTGTAACCTTGAGTTCTATAATTTTGGAAATTTTAGAAGAGTTCGATTGTGTATCCAAATTAGTTGCACAAACTTACGACGGGGCAGCAGTTTTATCCTCACAAATTAATGGCGTGAAGGCTTTGGTGAGACAAAAATGTCCACAAGCTATGTACGTTTGGTGTTCAGCACATATATTAAATTTAGTTTTACCGAAATCGTTCGAACGAGTTGCTGAAACAAAACGCTTTTTTAGTATTATAAAATCAATCGCGGCTTTTTTTCACACCAGTACAAAGCGAATGACCCATTACAACAATTTTGCCGATATGAAAAAGCTGCCTCGTGTCGCGAAAACGAGGTGGACATATCACTCGCGCACGGTTAGTATAATTAATAATGCGTCCACCCACCTCCTAGAATTTTGTGAAAATATGAACGAAAATACACAAGACTGGGATGGTGAAACACTGATAAAGGTCAGTTCATTTTTATTTATTATGAAAGAATTTGAATTCAATTTTCTTTTAAAATCTTTCGCAGATATTTTAGCAGAAACGGATATTCTGTACGATATTTTGCAAAAAAAACTAGTGACATCGCGTATTGTGTAACAAAGATAAAAGAGTTAGAGTCATTTTTAGAACGTTTCAGAGAGAAGTTCGAGATCTATTATGATGCCGCCGTTCACTTTACCGGACCACCTAAAAGAATGTCGATGATGTAAAAATACATTATCGGCGATTTTTTCTTGAAATAATTGATAATGTAGTCAATGAATTAAGAAATCGCTATAAAAATATTAAAGATTTAAAGTTTATTGAGCTACTTTCTTGTGAGAATTTTAAAAAATATAGTGAACGTTTCCCTGAAAATGAAATCAGAGATTTCACTAATAATTATCAGGCAAATTTTGATAAATTGAAAAATGAATTGCCCTGTATTTATAGATCACCTCAATTTGCAAATAGTTGTGTATTTAGTATTATTCAAAATTTGTATAAGGACAATTTAAATAAAGTTTTTTCTGAAGTGTTACGATTAGCGAAATTCATTGTGACTATCCCAGCAAGCAGCGCATCGGCAGAGCGTTCATTTTCGTGTTTAAAACGTATCTACACATATTTGAAAAACACACAAAATCAACAACGACTCACAGAGCTTTCCATGATTTCTATAGAAAAGGCATTATCATAGAATTAAAACGCAATCCAACTTTTTATGACAATATCCTAAAATCATACTTAATTAAGGATAGGCGCATAGATTTAATCTATAAATGAATGAGTAGTTTGTTTTTTTTACTAACCCGTAGTTTTATTATTAAGTTTTATAGTTATATATTTTGCGAATCACATGAAAATCGGCCCTTTTAAAGGCCACATCGGATATCTTGCAAGGGACGTGTTCTGTAACTATCACTGACTTGGAAAAGATATTTGAGGTGGCCGAAATCTTTTGTTTACATCGGGATATATTAATCTCCAGTAACCGGAACCTTGAATATGTGAAAATCAGAAAATTGAAGATACAACTATTCAATAATACTTATAATACTTCTCCAACAATAATACTTCTCCATACAACTATTCAATAATACTTGCAGTTGGTTAAAGTTTTTTCTCAATGATCTAATATTTAGGTGTATAATATTCAGTCTGTTATCCGTCTGTAGTATTTCCTCCTGCCAGCTTTTTATGCTTGTAAAGTAGATATATGTAATATCAGGTTTTATGTGTAAACTTTGGTCGTCGAATTTTATTATTAGTGGTAATCTCTGTGGTAGAATCACACTTGCAGTAGGCATGTTATTTTCCACTTATATACATATTTATGTCGCTCAGTGTGCGTATCGCTCGTATTTTTTTATCATTTGGGTCCTCTTTTTTTATCAAAACTTTATTGTTCTGAATCCATATATACTTATACGTTGACTTTAGCTCATTTTTAGCTGTCCATAAGAGGTTACGCATATACTTAGTTAAATCCTCATTGATGTAGATTCGTTGTTTGTTTCCATTAGAAAAAATGTCTTCATTGTTGAGGTGATGCGTTTTTCTTGTAGCTAGCAACTTGTCGCGAGTGGCACGCGTGTTCAGGTTGATTAGGATCGGCCGTGGTTTCGACCTTCGATTTTCTCGGCGTTTATTTTCAGGGGAGAAGGTGTCTGAGGACGTTGTAGCGGTTTGCGCAACGGTTTTTTTATTTTCTTCTCCTACCCTCCTTGCCTCACATATTAGTCCCTGATCCATTCCAAGTTTTTTTGCTATACTTTTCACGTTATCTTCAAGATCTTCATTTTGCGCCTCCTCTAACCCAAATATTTCCACATTCTTTTCTCTTTCACGTATCTCTAAATATGTAATTCTCTCTTCAAGCGCCTTATTAAGTGTCTCTAAATGAACATTTTTATTCTCCAATGATTTTATTTTTTTGTCCGTCTTCTCTTTCTCTTCTATCAGCTCTTGATACTTTTCAGCATAAAAACTGATATCCTCGGACATGGCTTCCAGCGTTTTTTTCATTACGAACACTATTGCTAATTTCTCGTTGACCTCCGCTAAGAGTTTCTCTGGGGTGGTTCTCGTAATTTTTTTTTTTTTTTTTTTTTTTTTATTTTATTTATTCATATCGTATCGAGTAACAAAACTCATAGTTATGTCTACTTCTATCGCTGATTGGCAGGTATTCGTAGCCTGACACTCATCGCATACATACATTGCAAGTTAAATCAAAACATGTATTAAAACCAATGCAGAGCTCATCACATGCTACACCTGTCGACTGCACAAGTAAATTAAAAATAATGTTTGATAACTTACTTGCCATAGCATGGTCCAATATAAAAACATTTCTGAGCCATCTGTATGCTCTTGGTCCCTGTTTATACAGAGCTAATGCTAAAACCTTTTCTTCTTTCTTAAATCTCCTACCCATTTTTAATTTTTTGCTTTCACGAAACTGCATCTTGCTTACTGCCTTTTGGAATGTTGCATTTTCGGATAATTTCAAAGCCCTTTTCAACCTTGTCGCCATGGAGTTCTTGGACAGTTGGAGCTTGTGCAATTTCTTTTGAAGCCAAGATGTTTCATTTGAGTACCTCTCAGATAAAGGCAGATTTTTTGCACCTGTAAGGTAAAAATAAAAATAAGCTATACAATATACTTCCAAGATAGTCAAGTGATGCCATAAATAATGATTATTCCAAATACTCTTTGGCATAGTCATTATTTCACAAATCCCAAACATTATAAATATGGTTATTCTTAATACTTATGACTTTCATTTATTATTTTAACACAACCTCTAAAGACAAATATAAACATACAATAACCATAATTTACTTTATCAGTTATCTTCTTCTTCATCGTCTGGCTGGTTAGGCCTGGAGTCAGTGTTTACAAGCTGCCCTTCTGACCTCTGACATGGCTTTTTTTTTTTTTTTTTTAACGTGTGGAAATCCCCTCGGACCGTCACCCCTCCGGGGTTTGCGGCGGGGTGGTATGTCGGACTCGGACCGACTAAAACCACACGGTGTGCCACTCTGCGCCTGTAACAGGAGGGATCCGGGAACAGCTGTTGTTAAGACATCCGGACCCCTCCTAGCGCCAGCCCGCTCCTGGTGCGGGCTCCGTCACAATATTTTTCCTCTCTTTAGGCGACGTCCGGCACACGCAGACGCCGCCCCCTCGCGGCTGGCCAAACTAATGCGTGTGGAGGGGAAACCCACCCCGTCCACCCGCGGCCACACTCAGGGCGGCATGAGGCGGTGATAGGCGGGCCTCAGCCGCCCGGTTCGCCGGCGGCGGATCGGGTCCGAGTGGAGGTCGTCCTCCCGGGCCCTCTCCGCCGCCTCTTTCCACAAGATTGCATTGTCGCAGCAGGTTGCGACCGCGGTTAAACAACTGTCGCTACCGGCCATGGAGCGTACTACGGCCGGCAGCGAGAGATCCACTCCGATGACTGCGGTGAGGGCCCGGCTCTGCGCCGCCCATGCGGGGCAGACCGCCAGCGTGTGCTGGGCCGAGTCCTCACTGCAGTCGCAGTGGTGGCAGGCGGGACTCAGTTCCCTCCTAGCGACCGAGTGCAGGTACTTTCCGAAGCAACCGTGCCCGGAAAGCACCTGCGTCAGCCGGAAGGAAAGGGTCCCGTGCTGCCGCCCTGCCCACTCGGCGATGACCGGCTGGAGAGCCTCCACGGCGGCGAAGCCAGCGCGTGGACTCTCCAGCCGGAACGACCAACGAGCCATCGTGGCTCGGCGAGCGGCGTCGCGCCACTCGCGCACATCCTCGGGCGGAGGGCGAAATCCGCTCTCCGCCCGGGAGTCAGCCACTCGCCGATAAACTTCGGCGAGCACCTCCGCCTTAAAATCCCACGGGGGAGTTCCGGCCAACGCGCATGCCACCTCCGTCGAAACGGTGCGGTAACCGCGTATGGCTCTGACCGCCATTACCCTCTGAGGGCGCCAGAGGCGTGCCCTATTCTGGGCGGTCAGAGCCGCCGCCCACACCGGTGCACCGTACAGTGCCATTGACCGGACAACCCCCGTGTACAGCCGTCTTGTCGCGAAGCTGGGTCCACCCAAATTGGGCAAAAGTCGCCCTAGGGCAGACGCAGCGCCGACCAGCTTTGGAGCAAGCTGTCGGAAGTGCTCGTCGAAGAGCCACCTCCCGTCGAGGATCAGGCCCAGATATTTCATCTGGGCCCGAACCGGTACGAGGACCGAGTTGACCACGATTGAGGCGCCAGGGGGTGGAACACGACGGGGCCCATGAAATAACAGGGCCTCCGTCTTATCTAGGGCCACCCGTAAGCCCAGCGCCTCAATGCGCCCGACCACCAGGGAGACTCCCCCTGTGGCCAGGCGCGCCGCCTCTTGGAAGTTTGCCCCCCGGGCTGTCACCAGGGTATCGTCTGCGTAACAGATTACACCCAGCCCGGGGGGGAAATCGGCGCGAAGGGCCCAGTCGTACCCTATGTTCCACAAGAGGGGTCCAAGAACAGACCCCTGTGGAACACCGCACGACATGGGCCGACACCTCAAATTACCCTCTCGGTCCTCGTACACGACGGTACGCTCCTCTAAATAGTCTGCCACTAGCCGCCTCAGGTATTTTGGCACCCCATGATAGTGGAGTGCTTCCCTGATGCAGCTGAATGGCAGACTATTGAATGCGTTGGCGATGTCTAATGACACCGCCGGAAGGAAGCTGGGCTGGAGAGTCTCCGTAAGGGGGGGGCCCGACGCGCGGTAAGGGCGACCCCAGGGGTCACGATTAAGACCCTCCAGCATCTCCTCTCTCTTTTCTTCTTTGCGCGGCTAATGGCCAGCTTCAGAGTTTTCCGCGCCTGTCGGTACTCCTCATGAAGCCGGTCCTCCTCACCGTCTCCACGGTGACGCCGCCGACTGCGCGTGTAGGACCTCCGGGCACGTGTACAGGCCGCACGGAGGTCCGCCAGCTCCTGGGACCACCAGTAGACCTCCTTCCTTGGAGGCCAACGACCTCGAATGCGGGGCATGGCCCCATCGCAGACATGCGTAATCGCATTGCGAAAGCGACCAGCCCCCACGTCGACCTCCTCGGTCGGAGCCTGAGGAGACAGCCACGAGTGAATTATAGCTGCCTCCTGTAGTAGGTCCCGGTTCAGTCTGGCAACAGCCCACCGCGGAAAGCGGGATAAACGCCGCGCCACGTGACCCCTACTGGAGTCCTGGGTCCGGGAGAGCTCAAATCGGATATAGAGATGATCCGAGAGCGTCTCAACCTCTTCCAGGACACGCCAGTTCCTTACTCGTGCGGCGAGGGCAGGGGTAGCGAACGAAAGGTCCACTATCGACCCCCCTGCTGTCGCACGCACGTGTTGGTGGAGCCTCTGTTGAGAAGACAGAGGCCCACCGAGGCCGCCCACTCCTCTACGGCCTCGCCCCTTGCGTCCGTCCTGGGGGAACCCCACGCAATGGACTTTGCGTTGAAGTCCCCCAGCACAAGGACGTGCCCAGACGCTAGTCGCCGTATCGAGGTCTCCAAGCTGGTTAGGAAAACCTCGAAGTCGCTCAAACTCCGGTTGGGGGAGAAATAAACACCATATATGGTGATCCCCCCCCACTCGGCGGCAACATATCCAGTGCCCTTGTCTCTTAGCGACAAGGGCGGGGAATGAGCCGCCGTGGAACCGACGACTGCCACGGAGCCCTCCCAGTCACCCATCCAGTTTGGACGGGGAGGGACAAAATAGGGCTCCGCGACTACGGCAACACCTATCGACCACTGTGCCATGGCTTGCAGGAAGAGATCCTGCGCCGCGGCACAGTGGTTCAGGTTCGTCTGGACCAGAAGGTTAGAGATTTGATCCATTACTGGATCGTCTCTACAACCTCCTCCATGGGCGACGACGTCGACGCAATATTGACGTCGGGGGTAGCCTGGGTCGACTGGCTAGCCCCTGACGTCTGCCGAGAACTGCGGGGAGGCTTGCAGCCTCTCTGCCCCATCTGGTGATTGGCGGGCTTATTGCCCGCCGCACACGCTGGGCAGTGAGGGGCGGCAGAGCATTCTGCCGCCTTATGCCCCGGTTGACCGCAGCGGAAACACAGTCCGCCGCAGTCAAAACAGCTATCGCACTTGACGCGCGTGTGTCCCGTGGCCAGGCATTTAAAACACCTCATCGGTCTCGCCGCCAGGACTGTGATCCTGGCGCTCACGAAACCGATGAGCAGCCTGCCGGCGTCGGCCAATACTTTGGCCGACGCTGACCCACACGGCGCCAAGCCCTCCTGGACCGGGGCGGATGGTGCCGACCCTGACGTTGTCCGCGCTGCACCCCGTCTTCTCCCGGATTACAGCGCGGACATCTTCGGCCGTCACTGAGTCGTCCAGGCCCGAGATGCGCAGTTCCGCGCACTTGGTAGGCCTGGCGACCCTGACACCATCTGTGGTCGCAAATATTCCCCGCAGCCTCTCAGCAAAGGAGTCCGGCGTCTTTGCGCCTTCAGCCCCAGGGAACTCGAGTACTCGAGCTCCCGTCTGGGCGAGGCGCATCCTGACCCCCACCGTCCCAAAATCGTTGGCGAGGCTGTCCCGGGCCTTTTTGAAGACGGCCGCGTAGGACAGCCCGCCGTCAGCCGCCTCCGGGGACACGGTCACCACTACAGCCGCGGTTTTGGGCGGCTGCAGCTTCCGCGGCCTCTTTGTGGAGGCCGTTGCCACCGGTGGCGAAGGCTGGGCTTGGGCTGCTTTTTGGGCAGCCCTTTTGGCCCGCCTTCGGGACTTCTTGGAGCCCTTCGCCTCCTGCCAACCCTCCTTGGAGGGGGCAGGTGCGGAGGGGCCCGGCAGGGGTGTCGGAGTGGGGAGCGGAGGGAATGCCACTCCGCTCCTCGGCGCTGTTTTAGGCCCCGTCTTGGCCGGCGCCTGGGGATGTGCCTTGGCCGGCGCCTGGACTGGTGCCTTGGCCGGCGTCTGGGCCGGTGCCTTGGCCCCCCTCCTCGGCTTTTGGGGAGCCGATGGAGTAGGGGCAGACGCCGCCGCCGCGTAAGAAACGCGGCCTCCCACCACGGGGAGCGTGGTCGGAGCGGGGGCCTTAGGCCGCTGTGCCGACGCGAGCGGGGGGCGCACAATCGGCGCAGGGGGCAGTCTCGCCTCCAGGCCAGCCAGGCGTCCGTCCAGCATATTCCCAACTGCGATGAGGAGGAGGAGGACACCTCTGACATGACTTGTCGCAACCTTTAATATAGCAACTAGGACCAATGGCTTAACGTGCCTTCCGAAGCACGACCAGACCGAAACAAAAAGCACAAATACTTGTTCCGCCGGGAATCGAACCCGGTACCTTTCGTGAATCAAGCTCAAGCTTTCTTGTTTTTTCGTTAAAATGTTAAAAAATATTGTTAAGATTCATAATTTAGTGACTAATTTGCTGAAAATAAAGACGTTGTTTAGTAAACAATACGATAATACAATTTCTTTCATCCTACTAATATTATAAACGCGAAAGTTTGTAAGTATGGATGGATGGATTTTTGTTACTCTTTCACGCAAAAACTACTGAACGGATTTGGATGAAACTTTACAGTAATATAGCTTATACATCAGAATAACACATAGGCTACTATTTGCCGCGATAACCGACATATACGCGGGCGGAGCCGCGGGCAACCACTAGTTAAACATATTAAAACATGAGTTTTCGTGTAAAATGTAGGTAGGTGGGCCGATTTTTGTGATGACCAGTGTATTTTAGGTATGTATTTATGTTTTAGGTTAGTAAAACCGAGGTTATACTAAAAATGAACTAGGCAAATCTTATTTGTAAAATCTGAAGTGAGAGATAATCCTACTAATAAGGTTACTTTTTAATCTTACCTTTCAACACAGGAGAATCTGTTGATTTGTTCTCCACTTTTTCAAAGCTGGCTTTTGAGGTAGACTGAACTAGTTTCATACTTTCAATATTACATTTAGAGGTTGATGGAAATCCTGAAATAATGATTATTACTTTTTAATTATCATTTATGACATTTGTTAATTTCTCTAGCTATTTGCTAAGGTGTATACAGTTGTATTTTTATTTTGAATGAAAGTTAATAAAGTTTAAAGAAATTATTTTAAAACTGATGTACAAATAACCCTGTATGATACAAATGGATACAACAAGGGACAAAAAGGTAAAAGTGCTAATTAATAAATGGCATTAATATCAGCATAAGATGTAAAATAAACTTAATATTACCATCAAGCACAGGTTGCTTAGTTGATGTCTTATCATTGTTCGCTTTAGAGGTAGATTGATAATCGGTTTCAACATTTTCCAAATTGCAGATAGTATTGGTGATATTTTTCAAAGGAAGGCTCTTAGAGATTGAAAACCCTGTAAATATGTTATACATTTTAGGAAATGAATGGTGATCATATTTTTATTTCAACAAAAAGCTTACCGTCTTATTATAAAACGTGGACTTAAAAAGTACCCGTTTTAGTACTAGGTTTAAACCATGAACTTGAATAAACGTTATTACAAAAAGAAGTTTATCGCTAGTCCTAGAACTATCTATGGTATCAAAGTTAGACCATCGTGACCCCTAGTTTAACTATGGTACTAAATTGTCAAACGTCATATTCTTAATTTTTAGGTTCGCTTTCGGAAAGGAATTTATGATCAGAAAACCAAAAATGGATATTGATGCAATTGATATGTTTGACTTGGAAGATTTCAATGTGTTGGATATACTAGAAAGTTCCCGGGGACCGAACAGAGTTCGTCAGCGTCGAAATCCCTTTGAATTACCTAATGAAGATTTTCGGTATAAATATAGATTTAGTAAACGTTTTGGCGAAAGGATTGTCGATTTATTACGTGAGGATTTATCCCACGATCCTCGAGGATGTCCGTTAAGCCCCGAAATGCAAGTAGCTTGCGCACTACGCAACTGGGCTCGCCATGAAGTAAGTTGGTACCTTGTAATGTAATTATGGCTAATGTGCGTCATCAATGATGTATTACTTTATAATTGTTTTTTTTACAGATTCAAGACGATACTAGTGACTTACATGGCGTATCTCAGCCAGTTATAAGTAACACCTGCAAGAAAGTGGCAGGTTTATAAAAATGTCTAGTACATATGATGAACAAGAAGCAGTGATGAAGAAAATGTCGCAGTATTGCGGATTTCCCAACTGTAATAGGTGCAATTGATTGCACCCATATTCGCATTAAAAAAATAAGAACTGATGAGGGTCAGACGTACATTAACAGAAAAGGTTTTCCATCAATCAATGTGCAGGTAACTTTGATTTTTTTTATTTAAAATGGATACAAACAAAGCTTATTTTTTTATTTATTTCTTGGTAATGTAATGCACTGTTAACATTCTCATGAAATAAATTGTAAAATAGAGTAAATTAATAAAAATTCTCCTTTCAGGTGGTTTGCAATGCTGATTTAAAAATCATGGATATTGTAGCTCGGTGGCGTGGCAGTGTCCATGATTCTAGAATCTTTAGGGAGTGTCGCTTGAAGCAAAGATTTGAATCTGGAGCGTTTTCTGGCATCCACTTAGGAGACAGTGGATATCCGTGTTGTAACGGTGCATTTCGCACCATTAAAGAAAATTTATTTATCGACGCGTTTTTGGTTTGACGGTCGAATTTTATGACGTTTCAGTGAGCTCCGATTGACGGTGTCACGGACGAGAATAAAGGTCGGTGCTGATCGTCTATGGTAATGTATCGATTTGGGTTTTTCTTGTTCTGGCAACATTTTTCTGACGCGTTATAGTGAAGAGCGTAGTTTTGGCTATGGCAAGATGGCCGTCACTTTGGTCCTCGGCCCGTGTAAAACTAGTACGCGGGGCGATGTATTTTTTTTATATTAGTAATCCATATTTGTTTGCTGTAAACTAAGGCATAATTCATCTTTTAATGTTTGGCCAGTCTCGTTAATGACACGAGTTATTTGTTGGAATTGATATTTTCATTGTAAAGGTAAGTCTTGTTAAGCCGCATGGTTCATGCTTGGCTTATGGAGATTAGTTGTTTTAAATCTTTGTTTATTTGGATACAGGAATTAATTATAATGCCGCGGCTTTGTTTGTGAAACGTTTTGGAACCCTGGTGAGTAAATTATTGTATCTTACCAGATTTAGGATTCATCTTTTGAGATAGGCAAATAACCTATAATTTTCATTGTTTCAGATAACAGGGTTCTTTTTATTCTATTTATACCTTAATTTCTATTTATACCTTATTTTCTTTACCTTACTTCAGATTTTTACTTAACCTCTAGTTCAATTCTCTTATTGGATTGTAATGTCATTACGTTACATTTGGATTTTGCCTCACTACCTGCCCGATCCAAGGATTTAGTTCGCTCCGAAGTGTGGATTTCCCTTCTTAAGTACCGCTAATGGCAGGAAAAGCCCTTTGGCTGTAGCCCATTATCAGGATCTGCCTGGGACCGGAGCCAGGACGCTTGGAATACTTACCCCGCCACTACAACCACGTGGGAGCACGAGTGAGCTTTATAAGAGTTATTTATACCATAATTTCAAACGGACAGAGCCAGAGTCATTTGGTACGTTTTTTTGTTGTATTAATTTGGTCGGCGTTGTCATAACGGATACTGCAGGCTCTAAGGGGTGTTATTTTTATTATGGGAGTAGGTTGTTATGATCACTACCCATGAATCATTACCTATTTAACAGTCTTTATGTGACTCTAAAAAATATTTACTTTTAATTTGTATTAACAAGGTAAACAGATTGCATTATAGTACGGCCGCTGAGTTATTACCGATTTGACACATGACGAATTGACAATACTAGTGAAGTGACTGAACCAGTAACCCTAATATCATTTGGGAACAGTTTGTTTTTAAATATTCTAGGATAGTGTGTAATTAAATAAAATCAAAACAAATAATAGTTAAAGACACAGGTTCTTTATTAGGTGGAGTATCCTTGATGGGCGTGGATAATTGGTCGAGGACATATCAAAATAAAACAAATTTGTAAACACTGTTACATGTTAATTAACAATGATTTATTGAACATACTTAATATAATATTGGATTATAATGGCAACACTGCTTCGGTTGTCAAGCAAGGCTCTGTAGGTTATACGCACTCCTTTATTGTTTAGAGATATTAATAAAAGACACGTTTTATGTCATTGTATCTTTAATTATCCCCTTAATCCTTAACAGGGTTATGTGCCCAGGACGGCCATCGCGTTTTATAGTGGATTAAGTGTTAAAGGACAGAAAATGTCAAAAGAAAAATATCAAATTGTCCCTTTCGCGGGGGACAATTACAACGCGTGGGAATTCCGATTGAAAAGTATCCTGCGGGATAATGGAGTAATAGAGGCGATCGAAAAGGAGGACTTTAGTAAATCTGCGGATAAGAAGCAATTGGAAGCTAAGGCCCAGGCTGTCATAATAGCGGCAACCGCCGACAGTCACCTCGAATACTTAAAGGACAGATGCTTATCAAATGATTAAAAGCATGGAAGACAGTTTTAAGAAGAAAGGTACAAGATCTAAATTATTTATAAGAAGAGAGTTGTCCGATATGAAATTCGACGAACGGAAACCTTTAATGGAACATTTTATTGACATGGAAAAGCTATTTGCACAACTCGGGGATGCTGGCAGTGAGCTCTCGGAGGAAGAGAAGGTTAACTACATACTCCTATCCATGCCGAAATCTTATGAAGGCATTATCACGGCTTTGGAAACTGTGGAGGAATTGAAAATGGACTTCGTGAAAAACAGACTGCTTGGGGAAGAGGAAAAACGCAACAGAGGAGCTACCAAATCCCTTAACTCTTCAATCTTCTTGTGTTATAGATGTGGACGCCCTGGACACAAAAAAATCCAGTGTAGGAGCACTCAGCAGGCACCGCACAAGGCTGGTGACTGGAGACTTCACGGCCGTGGACGTAGCCACTGGAAATACAACGGAGGCCGAGACGACAGTAAGGCAACTCATTACCAGACCCAAGGGAGAGGTAGAGGAAAGTCATTTCTTACAGGCACTGAAAATACTGAAGGTAACAAATTTGTAAGTTTTGTATCCTTTAGCCCTGACACCGAACAGCAGAATAAAAATAGTTTTAAATGGGTTGTTGACTCAGGTAGTTCATTTCATCTTGTAAATGACATTAGTTTATTCTTTAATTATTGTAAACTGGATAAGCCAATTAAAATTTCAGCTGCCAAAAATGGCATTGATTTAGAGGCTGTTGGTATAGGGACAATAAAAGGTTATTTAAGTGATTTTAAAGTTGATATTATATTAAATGATGTGTATTATGTACCACAATTAAGAAAAAAATTATTATCTGTTTCCAAAATGGAAAAGCATGGTTTAAAGATCATCTTTAATAAAGGGGAAGTTAAAGTTTTCTCACAAACCAATGAATTGCTTATGGTTGGGCATAGACTAGGGTCCCTTTATTTTATAGAATTTCAAGTAATATTTAATGATTGTTATTACGGTGCAAAATCAGACACCAGTGATAATTCAGTAGAAATTTGGCACAAACGATTTTCTCATTTAAGCTATAGTAGTTTGAAAACTTTAGTAAATAAAAATATGGTTGATGGTTTAACTGATTTGAAAGAAAAATTTTTAGAAAATAGACATTGTGAACCATGCATTCTTGCTAAGATTACACGCCTTCCTTTTAATGGGAAAATGTATAAGGCTCGGAAACCCTTAGAACTAGTACATACCGACGTTTGTTCTGTTAGCCCTTCTACGTGGGACGGGTATAAACATTTTGTTACTTTCATAGACGATTTTACCCACTTCACCGCAGTTTACTTATTAAGAGACAAGTCTGAAGTTTTTGAATATTTTAAGACTTATTATAATTATGCTTGTAATCATTTTGGTCATGGTATATTGAAGTTAAAGTCAGATAATGGTGGTGAGTATATTTCTAGAAATTTTAAATCTTTTTGTGATGATAAGGGCATAGTATTGCAGTATACTGCTGCATATAATCCCGAGATGAACGGAGTAGCTGAAAGAATGAATCGTAATCTGACTGAAAAAGCTCGTGTATTATTGTTAGATTCACAGCTTCCTAAAGAGCTGTGGGGCGAGGCCCTGCGATATGCGGTAAATGTCACTAATCGTAGTCCCACTGCTTCGCTCAATGCTACACCATTTGAAATGTGGGAGGGAAGACGTCCTAATGTTTCTAATTTTAGAATATTTGGGTCATCTGCGTATGCCCATATTCCCCAAAAACTCCGAATGAAGTTAGATCCTCGTGGTGTGAAATTGAAAATGGTTGGGTATGCTCCTGGGGGATACAGATTATGGGATGCTAATGAAAGGAGGATATACATAGAACGAAATGTATTGTTTAGGGAAGAAACATGTTCAGAGTCCCCTGAAACTATTAGTATTGATGTAGAATCTGTCTCGGATAAGAAAGAAAAAGATAGTAGTAGTAGTCCTGAGAAAACCAAAACCCCTTTAACTTCTGATAATTATTTAGAGTCATTTAAACCTGAGGGAAGGGATACAGATGATGTTAATTCTAGGGTGAAAAGAAAGAAAACTAAACCAAAATATTTACAAGAATTTGTCACTGATGATTCTGATTTGGATGGTATATTAATGGCATCATTTTTATCTTGTTCTAATGGTAATGTCACGGAAAAGTATGATGATATAGATTCTTATGACGATAAAAATAGGTAGTATGAAGCGGTAAATGAAGAAATTAAATCTTTAGAGGATAATAAGACTTGGGAAGTTGTAAAAAAATCAAAAGATGCTAAGTTAATTGATTGTAGATGGATTTTTACAAAAAAGGCGGGTGATGTATATAAAGCTAGATTAGTTGCAAGGGGGTTTCAACAGGAAGGTAGTTTTACCGACATTTATTCTCCAGTTTTGAAATTGCAAACTCTCAGTTTTTTTATCAGTTGCTGTTCAAAGGAATTATTTAATTCATCAAATCGATGTTAAAGGTGCTTTCCTTCATGGTGAAATTGATGATATTGTATACTTAAACCTGGTGTAAATATAAATAAAAATTATGTCTTGAAATTAAAAAAATCACTTTACGGTCTTAAAAAATCTTCAAAAAATTGGTACAATAAATTTTATGATTTTATGAAAAGTAAAGGGTTTCAAAGGGCAGAAAGTGATTATTGTTTATATTTAAGGGATGGTATTTACATTTTGTTATATGTGGATGATTTATTAATTATAGGTGAAGATAATTCAAGGATAAATAATTTTAAAGAAACTTTAAATACAGAATTTAAAATGAAAGATCTAGGATCTAAAAATTTAAAATATTTGGGTATTAATATTATTCAGGATAGTGACTGTTTGTATATTAACCAGAAAGAGTATTTAGAATCTATATTGACAAATTTTGGTATGTCTGAAGCAAATCCTAGTGAATCACCCATGGAAGTTAATGTTAATCTTGATGGTTGTACGGTTGATTACTCTTTAGAGCATAAATGCAGAGCTTGTATAGGTTCTTTAATGTATGCTGTAGTAGGTTCAAGACCTGATTTGTGTGCTGCTGTTTCATATTTAGCAAGATATCAATCTAGACCATCAGAAAGGTTATCGCAATGCTTGAAAAGGATTTTAAGATACATTAAGGGTACCAAGTAGGCCAAAACCTCCTTTCTTAGGAGAGGCCTATGTCCAGCAGTGGACGATTATAGGCTGTTGATGAAGGGTACCATTAATTATAATTTAAAATATTATAAGAATTGTAATTCCGAACCACTAGTTGGATATGCTGATGCTAGTTTTGCAGTAGGTAAAGATAGGAAATCTATAACTGGTTATGTATTTAAAGTGTTTGACAACAGTGTTATTTGGCGTTGCAAAAAGCAGAGCACTGTAGCTTTAAGCACTACTGAGGCAGAGTTATACTCCCTCAATGAAGCCGCTCTGGAGGCTTGTTGGATTAGGAAATTATTAAATGAGTTAGACGTTAGTTGTAATACCACTACCATATATGAAGACAATAAAAGTACAATGTTTTCTGTATGTAATCCTGATCAAAAAAGGATGAAGCATGTGGACGTAAAATACAACTTTATTAAACATAAAATTGAATGTAAGGAAATTTGTGTTATGTATATACCTACAAAGCAACAAATAGCCGATATTTTTACGAAACCATTAAACAGAACCTCTCATAATTATTTTGTACATAAATTAGGATTGGAATAAAGTTTAGTTCGCATTGTGTATTTTTAGTTTGTTAGTTCTGTTAATACAAGCCATTGTAATGTTAGTTCTTACTTATTCATTGTAATGTTAGAAATTAGTGTAATGTTAGTTCTGTTAATATAAATCATTGTGGGGAGCTGTTAATTAACAATGATTTATTGAACATACTTAATATAATATTGGATTGTAATGGCAACACTGCTTCGGTTGTCAAGCAAGGTTCTGTAGGTTATACGCACTCCTTTATTGTTTAGAGATATTAATAAAAGACAAGTTTTATGTAATTGTAGCTTTAATTATCCCCTTAATCCTTAACATTACACATTTTAATGAATAGAGTAGGTACAAGATGTTTTAATAAATGACTACCTATCATTTATTAAAACAATTATTCAGACTCTGAACCAGATTCGCCAGAGCTGTCATCGCTATCAGTCACTTGTATGACAATTTCATTGTCTATAATGGTGTCCACTCTTATATCGCGTTCATAATCTTCTGTTATTAGTTTTCGAGTCTTTTCGACGACCTTGACCCAATCTTCTTTCGTTATTTTGCTGCAAGCATCTTTTAATAGACCCATCATTTTATTAGTACTGAATGGCGGAGTCGTATTATTACGAGCTGCGTAACCTGTAATCATCATCATCATCATCATCATCAACAGCCTATACTAGTCCACTGCTGGACAGAGGCCTCTCCTTAGAAAGGAGGTTTTGGCCTACTATACCACGCTGGCCAGACGGGTTGGTATAGGGTTTGTGTCAAGTTTTCCTTCTCGGCAGACGTCAGGGGCTAGCCAGTCGACCCAGGCTACCCCCGACGTCAATATTGCGTCGACGTCGTCGCCCATGGAGGAGGTTGTAGAGACGATCCAGTAATGGATCAAGTCTCCAACCTCCTGGTCCAGACGAACCTGAACCCTTGTGCCGCGGCGCAGGATCTCTTCCTATTGTGACGGAGCCCGCACCAGGAGCGGGCTGGCGTTAGGAGGGGTCCGGATGTCTTAACAACAGCTGTTCCCGGATCCCTCCTGTTACAGGCGCAGAGTGGCACACCGTGTGGTTTTAGTCGGTCCGAGTCCGACATACCACCCCGCCGCAAACCCCGGAGGGGTGACGGTCCGAGGGGATTTCCACACGTTAAAAAAAAAAAAAAAAAAAAAAGGGTTTGTTTCAAGTTTTCCTTCTCTTTGCAGTGCTGTTGTCCTGCTTAGTTTGCTCCCTTAGTCGGCTCTTACGACACCCACGGGATGAATTGGGGTGGTGACAATAAACGAAATGTTACACAATTACCTACATGTAAGGGACATGAGATATTTATTTCTTAGTTATGTATCTTTTTACTTATATGCTGAATATTGGATGTTATAATAGTACAAATTATTCATATTCATAACTTATGCGATAAAAAACAATACCTTTGATTTGTGCCCATATTAGCTCAATGGCATTACTGGCAGTGATAAGGCGGAATTCGAAGTACCCGATGTCCATGTGCCAGAGCTATCTCATCTACTTCATAACGGACTCTTGATGTTTTATTTTCGCGTACCAACTTTACTAAGTCAGACTTTAGCATTTCGGCAGTAGTTTCAATTCCATTTTGGTGTAGCCATGCTACGAGATCAGCTTTCTTGTCGGCCTGAGTAGGCGCTTTATTCACTTGTTTCGAGTGATATGAAGCGTTGTCCATTATTATGATAGAAGGCTCTGGCAGGCTGGGTAATAATTGATTTTCGAACCAATTCGTAAAAGTGTCTGTATCCATCTCCTCGTGGTAATCGGAAGTACTTTTTGACGCGAAAGCCAGCAGTCCATTTTCAAAGAAACCACTTCCAGCAGAACTGGCGTGACAAATTATCAGTCGCGATCCTTTTCCAATTGGAACCTTTGAGGTTGATGCTTTTGTTTCGTCAGTCCAAGAGCGTGACACAGTGTGGTTCGCATTTAACCATGTTTCAACAAAAACGACGTTGTCCCAAGACTCAAGACTTCTCTTAAAAAGTCACTCCTTTTAATTATTAAATCAAATCTTTCCATTAATATTTTCCTTTTATTCGTTTTTTTATATTCAATTAACCCAATTTCGTGAAATAGTTTTGACAACGCCGTTTTACCGCCTTTAAACAAGCCAGCTTCTTTTAAAGAGACCAAAAGCAAACGTCTAGTTGGAAACTCGTTCCTAGTATAATAACCATATATGTATGTGGTTTCTTATTGCATCTGCATCAAAAACATCAACACCTGTCACGGGCTTTTGTCTTCGTTTTTTCTTAGGAGTGCGTAAAACATTATCTTCACTTCCAGAAGCACCAAATTTTTCTTTATTTATAGTATACAATGTTTTTGCACCAATTCCAAGAGCTTGTGAAACCCGATCTTTCACTTGAGTGACAGGAATCAAAGGGCCGCCATTTTGTGACTCACGCTCAAATTAATCCTGTAGCTTTAGTACAAGCTCACGACATTGACTATTCAATGTTTTTCCTCGTTTCGGCATTTTCAACAAAATTACCAAACACAAACAAAATTAGTCCAATAAAGCGCAACGATAAACAGGAGAAAGCCGAGTCAAAAAACAACGGTTACACAAGAGAACGTAGTCTGTGCGCACGAGAGTACGGAAGACGACGAAACAGATTAAAATAGCGGTGGTAAGGGTGTTGCCAGAATAGTATCACCAATTACTTAAAAAAATACACATATAACATTGCTTAATTGAGGGAGAAAATTATATTTATTAAATGTTGTTTTATATATTATAAATGTTAAAAATTATACATAATCATTTTAATTGTATTTATTTTTAAATCATAGAAAACAGTATTTCTGTCTTTAGATCACACATAAATCTTAAAAATCTTAACCCTAGAAAGATAACGTTATTTTGTAGTACTGAAAAGATAAACATGCGCCTGAGAGGCGCACAATATTAAAAACCTATTTATTTACCAACTGAAATAATTATTCTTTTTATTATAATTTCAATGAGGTCTTAGATTAATAAGAAGTCAATTAAACACAAATGTATATGTCGCCGCATTTATAAATGGATGATTAACTTATTAACATTATTCTAAATTATTAATTACTAAGCGCAGATTGATTCAATAACAAAGTTCTAGATTTGATAAACAATCATAATTAGAGTTTAACTATGACATTGCATAGAATTAGGTAGGTATTCAATTATGTGGGTATTTGTAAAACCACGTGTTAATGTGACGTAAACTTTGGAATGGCGGGGAGTGCATTATAAAAGCCAGCGAATTGAGTCGAGAGGCTCAGTTTGCTGGCGACTCCGAAAGGCGTAACATTGTAAGTGAAACTATGTTAATTTGATTTATAATAAATTGATACTGTGATGTTTAATTTACTTGCTTTTTATTGCTGAACCTCTTCATACAAATATTTTACTAGATTGCATATGCGTATTGTAAATAGTTACAAAGAAAGGAATATTAAACTCTATGATATTGTAAGCAGAACCGTTGGCCCCAACTGGGTCAGCGGGTCTGCCTTTTTTTTAATAACCCCTCCATTTATTATTCGACATCAGAAGTGGGATACTTGCCTACAGTCTACTGTCGTTAATATTTTAATTTTCAGGTTCAAACTACCCACATTAAACGTCACTTGTGTAACCAATCGCACTATCGCACTAGAATGGCGCAAAACATGTCTCCGGTTGTCCCACCTACGCCAGCGTGTCCTGAGGATACACCAGATAATGCCAGTGCAAGTACTTCATCAAATAGCGACTTGATAACGCTACAGCAGCAGAGCGGTAACGTACCACCTGAATTTTACCTACATATGATTACGATATACGTATGAAGGTTACTAGCTTACTGAGGGGCCGTTCTAAGATGTGGGCTGATGATTGGCTTGTTACTACGTCCTCCTGGGACGAATTGTGTCAGAAAATTATAACAACATTTGAACCTGAAAACCGTTACTCGCGTGATGTGTTGCAGTTTAAGGAACATAATTATGACCCTTCTATGGATATCGCGGTGTTTTTATCGAAGTCGTGGATTCTGTGGAGACGCGTCACAAAGGATAGGCTGGACAATGTTGATGCTGTGGAAGCTGTGATAGGAACTATAAGTGATGAACGTCTCAGAATAGAACTGATGAATGCCAGAGCCACCTCGGTACCAGAGTTGATTTCGGTCGCATCGTCCATACGTATTAAACGTGCAAATGCAAATTGCAATCCACCACCTTTGAAACGTTTTAAATATTCAATTGACAATCGAAATACTCCTTATTGTAACTTCTGCAGAAAATCGGGTCATACTAATCGTGACTGCCGCCATAACAATACACCAATATTCTCTCACAAACACGCAAATAATAAGGCCCCTGATACTCCATCGACGCCGGTACCTAGGCAAAGCGACAATAGGTTTTGTTCATTCTGTTCAAAAACTGGCCATACGTTTGATACGTGTTTCCGCCGCGACAAACAGATAACCTCTAACGTAAACTCCGTTTCCAAAAACAAGTATAGTTTAAATACCATGCGTATGCGAGTAGGTGACGTAGTTATTGATACCATTTTTGACAGTGGTGCCGAATGCTCATTGATCCGCGAATCTGTTGCAAACAAATTGCCGGGAAGCCGAAGACAGGTCGTTAACTATTTACGCGGAATAGGACCATTTCCTGTTGTTTCTGTTAATATGCTGACAACAGTGTGTGTCATTGATCATATAAGCGTAGAGATCGAATTTCATGTTTTACCGGATTACGAAATGACGTCGGACGTATTAATAGGTGCAAATTTATTAAGTAATACAGGTTTAAGCGTAATTGTCACGCAAAATAGCGCAACTTTGTGTTCCCCAACCCGCGTCATGCACGTGCAAACTAAAACTGACTTGTTTGACAAAATAAATCATGACCTTAGTAATGAAAACGAGGTTAATGAACTTCTCATACTACTCAATAAATACCCTGATGTATTTACTCGTGGTTTTTCAAAGACGCGTGTCAACACTGGTCAGTTGGAGATTCGTCTCAAAAATCCAGATAAGTTTGTCGAAAGACGACCTTATAGGTTAAGCCCGGTTGAACGTGAAAAAGTAAAAGAAATTATTAAAGAATTGCTCGAAAATGACATTGTTCAGGAAAGTAAATCTCCCTACTCTAGCCCAATAATTTTAGTAAAGAAAAAGAACGGCGATGACCGTATGTGCGTGGATTACAGAGAATTGAACGCTAATACTGTACGCGATCATTATCCTATACCCTTAATCGCTGACCAGATTGATCAATTAGCTGGTGGCCTATACTACTCTACCTTAGATATGGCATCTGGTTTCCATCAGATCCCAGTTGCTCCAAACTCAATGGAAAAAACCGCTTTTATCACTCCGGATGGACTATACCCTTATAAAACGATGCCTTTCGGGTTAACCAATGCACCAGCAGTCTACCAAAGGTGCATTAATCGTGCTCTAGGTAATCTTTTAAACCCGGGCAGTGCTAACAAGACTCATAACGACAGCGTAGCTCAGGTGTTTATCGATGATGTTATTAGTAAATGTCGCGATTTTCCGTCTGGCCTTCGGTACCTGGAACAAATTCTAATAGCATTACGTAAATCAGGGTTTTCGATCAATATCGATAAGTGTCTATTTTTTAAGCGATCTATTGAGTATTTAGGTAACGTAATAGAAAACGGTCAGGTACGTCCTAGTCCTAAAAAGGTGGAGGCCTTAGTCAAAGCCCCGGTACCAACTAACGCCAAACAAATACGTCAATTTAATGGCCTAGCAGGTTATTTTCGCCGTTTTATACCAAATTTTGCTCGCACAATGGCCACTTTATACGAGCTAACTAAGCAAGGCGTGAGGTGGCAGTGGACTCATGTTCACGAGGAGGCACGTCAAAAGATTATCCATCATCTAACTTCAACACCTGTCCTTACAATATTTCAAGAAGGCGAATCTATCGAACTATTCACAGACGCAAGTAGTCTCGGCTTTGGAGCAATACTTGTACAGGTCATTAGGGGTCGGCAACACGTTGTGGCCTATTTTAGCATGCGTACGACGGACACGGAAAGTCGGTATCACTCGTACGAACCGGAGACTCTGGCTGTAGTACGAGCTATAAAGCATTTTCGGCATTTCCTGTATGGACGACACTTTAAAGTGATTACCGACTGTAACGCTCTCAAAGTCTCTAAACACAAGAAGGACTTGTTACCCCGTATCCATCGATGGTGGGCATACCTCCAAAACTTTGATTTTGACATAGAATACAGGAAGGGCGAGCGGATGCAACATGCAGACTTCCTAGGTAGAAATCCAGATCCCTTGACAGTAAACGTAATAACTAATAACTTGGACTGGCTAAACATCGAACAGCGTCGCGATAGCCATTTGCGCAGTATTATAGATGCCTTGAGTAGAGGTGACGTAGTCCCCGGATACCACCTACAGGACAACGTGCTTAAGTTTGAGAAACAAGATCCCATTTTTGGCACGCAAAGACTGATTGTTGTACCGAAATCTTTCCAGTGGAGCCTAATTAATACCTTTCACAGTGCTCTTAAACACACAGGCTGGGAGAAGACCCTTCATAAAATTAGGGAATGCTACTATTTTGACAAAATGAGTACCATCGTCAGGGACTTTGTTGATAACTGCGTTATATGCAAAACATCAAAACAAACATCCGGCGCAACGCAAGTACAGTTGCATCCTATCGTCAAACCAACTGTGCCATTCGAAGTGATACATATGGACGTAACGGGTAAGCTAGGTACTCCACATGAACAGGAGTACGTTGTGGTAACAGTTGATGCCTTTACTAAATATGTTTTGCTTCGCCACACCAATGACAAAAGTCAACACAGCACTCTAGCAGCGTTAAAACAAGTAATTCATCTTTTCGGAGCTCCTTCCTAGACAAGTTGTCGTAGATGGAGGACGTGAGTTCCTAGGGGAATATAAGCAGTATTGTGACATGTTCAACATAAATATTCACGCTATATCCCCATTAATCAGCCGAGCTAACGGGCAAGTAGAGCGAGTGATGGCAACATTAAAGAACAGCCTTATCATGATAAAAAATTATGAGACTCCAGACTGGCACACTGCACTAGAAAGCCTTCAACTTGCTCTTAACTGCACAGTACACAGAACTACAGGGGTAGCTCCACTTACGTTACTTACTCGACGTCAAAACTGTGTACCACCAGAACTGCTTAACTTGGTTAACTTTGACAATTCGTCAATCAACTTCGAAGCTCTCGAACGGCATGTACAACAGCGAATGACCGAGGCATCTGCTAAAGACAAGGCTAGATTTGATAGTGGCCGCGCAAAAATTCACCGTTTCCAGCGTGGTGACTTCGTTATGATTAAAAATAACCCTAGGAACCAGACATCCCTTGATCTCAAATTTAGTGTTCCTTACGAAGTTCACAGGGTGCTTGAAAACGACCGCTACCTTGTAAAAAAAGTAGTGGGACACCGTGGACGAGCGCGCAAAGTTGCACACGATCAGTTGCGCCGCGCCCCACAACCTGGTGGCGCTCAGACGACCGTGTCGCCCCCAGATGATCAGCAACCCGGACCTTCGGGTGTGGTGGCAGCGCTGCACACGCTGGCCACATCTGATACACTTGCCGAATCCGAATCCTCTAGCCCCACAGATTGAACATCTGGTGAGAACTTTTCAATCTGTTCCTTCTTTAATATGCACTATGGTAAAACAAAAAAAAAAATAAAAAAAAATAATAATAAAAAAAAAAAAAAGAAAAAAAAAAAATGCTTATTGGCGCGTGGAGCGACTAATAAGTCGACTGATATGACTCTGAACGTAAAAAGATGCTTATTGGCGTGTGGAGCCGACCAATAAGCCAATTAATCATGTTCAGGCAAAAAGATGCTTATTGGCGTGTGGAGCCGACCAATAAAGCCATTAATGAACCTATCCTGAAAGAATAAAATTAAAATCCCCTGTGTACCACGGCGTACAAGACCGCCCAGAGCACAGCATCGACCTTTACCACTATCCTTTATGCCCTCTGCACTTTGCAGTAATTACCTTACCCACACCTATCATTATCCAGTAATAATTATTTATTTTACTGTTGTCATGTGGAATGAGCAGTAATAGTTTAGGTAATAATCTTTGTCACTGTTGTCATGTGGAATGAGCAGTGATACATGTTGCAATGGTTCAGTCAACACTTTGTTTTAGGCTTGTGTGTACTGTGGAAGTGCCAAGCCTCATAAAATTATATCCCTCTTACAGAAAGGGTTTCCGCGACGCAGAGCACGCATCGCAAATCAGTATGGCCGTGTCGCCGCATTTATAAATGGATGATTAACTTATTAACATTATTCTAAATTATTAATTACTAAGCGCAGATTGATTCAATAACAAAGTTCTAGATTTGATAAACAATCATAATTAGAGTTTAACTATGACATTGCATAGAATTAGGTAGGTATTCAATTATGTGGGTATTTGTAAAACCACGTGTTAATGTGACGTAAACTTTGGAATGGCGGGGAGTGCATTATAAAAGCCAGCGAATTGAGTCGAGAGGCTCAGTTTGCTGGCGACTCCGAAAGGCGTAACATTGTAAGTGAAACTATGTTAATTTGATTTATAATAAATTGATACTGTGATGTTTAATTTACTTGCTTTTTATTGCTGAACCTCTTCATACAAATATTTTACTAGATTGCATATGCGTATTGTAAATAGTTACAAAGAAAGGAATATTAAACTCTATGATATTGTAAGCAGAACCGTTGGCCCCAACTGGGTCAGCGGGTCTGCCTTTTTTTTAATAACCCCTCCATTTATTATTCGACATATATTATTATTTTTATTATTAAGAAAATTACGTAGGGTTTTTTAAATCCTTAACAAAAAGTAACAAAAATAGGAAGTATTTATATTTAAGTAGATTTTTTTTTAAATAGGTAACACCAGGACAATTGTTGCAAACATCTTTTTTATGTTCACCACACACTGTCTTTTTACATTTTGTACATGTCATCTTAGACATTCTTTTTTTTTTAGTAGTACATAAGTTACAGTAACGCCGAACTTTAGCCGGAGGTTCCTCTTCAGTTTCTTGAGAAGCCTCTTGATTCGTTTGTGGCAGGATATTCTCAATGTTTTCTCTCAAACGCCTCGATAAAGTAGGGATTTCCAATCTAGATCTCATCCACGGTTTTGACAGTTCAGTACTTAGTCTTTTCATATATTCTCTTCTGTTTAATGGTTTTTCTTGTTTTGACAAAACATTGTGTGTGTAAATAACATATGAGTTTATAAAAGCTATATTCAATATGCCATAAAACATTGTCATTGGCCATCTGTTACTCTTTCTACAACAAGACATCGAAGAACACATCTGGTCAAATGTGTCGACGCCGCCTTTTGTCTGGTTGTAGAACATAATGATTTCAGGTTTACCAGTTGTAGGATTTATAACAGCGCCTTCATCGCATGAGGACAGCATATACACCATCTTCGACGGCTTCGGCTTGTATGATAGTAGGGTCAAAGGTCCATCGAAACAGAACATAGACGTACCCACTGGTCGAGAACGGGTGTTTTTCAGTTCTTCGGGAATTTCCCTTTTGTTTGACCGTACCGTGCCCACAATTGTCAATTTACATGGTTCAGCAAGTAATGATTTCGAGACAGGAATAGACGTGAACCAATTGTCACACGTTATATTGCGGTTAGTACCATGAATTGGCCGTGATAGCTCTTTCAAGTAATATTCGCCTTGTGGTAAACCGTTTGTATTTGTAGCTTTTCCAATGTACGGCATCGCATTTATCATATAATTGGTTCCACTATCATTCATCATTGGAATTTTTATACCATATTTTGTTGGTTTATTAGGTATATACATTCGAAACGGGCATCTACCGCGGAACCCCAGTAATTGTTCATCAATAGTGACATTACTTCCAGGAGAGTAATTCATTTTGCATTGGGCTAAAAACAGATCCCAAACCTTTCGAACTGGTATAAACGGATCTTGTTGGCGACGAGCAGGACGTAGAGTCTTGTCATCCATTCTAAGACACCTAACAATGAAATCAAATAGGTCTCTGCTCATAACTGCTACATATCTCGAGCCCGTAAATGAACTGTCAAACAACTCAACGGTTGATAAATGATTATCTTTCATTGCAGCACTGAGAGTAAGTATTCCAATGAAGGCTTTAATCTCAGTAGGATTCGTGTCTGCAAATGTAGCACTAGTCATACTATCAGTGCGCTTTTTCAACATCTCCACATTTGTCCACTGAACAAGCTCTTGAATGATTTCATCCGTAATAAATAATTCAAAGCATAAAAGTGGTTCAAAAATATTTCGACACATACGACTAGGACCTCTACTACAACGAACTATATTTGTTCGATATGAATGTAATACATGTAGGTGTGAGCTGTGGCAACACCAGGGAGAATGAGTTTGCAGTCATAATAATAAAACAAGATGTCGTCATATAAACGTTAGATCTTTTATTTCATACTACAAATATAACATGGTGTCAGGTGTAAAATTAAGTAAAACAAGTAACTTTAGTGAAAATATAACTATTGTGATAATAACCTTTGTGGAGAAAATAAAATCTTAGTGAAATATTGTAATACTTTGTAAAACAAAATGCCGAATGAAAAAACGTGGCCGGTTTACTCAGTAGATGGTCTACGACCGCCAAAAGGTCTAAAACTTAGTGGGACAGATGCCAATTGGAAAAAGTTTAAACAGCTTTTCGAGATTTACGTAGAAGCAGCAGGTTTAGAAAAAATAAGTGAAAACCGCAAAATAGCCATTTTTCTCAACGCAGGTGGTGAGGAAGTTGTGGATGTGTTCAATACTCTAAAGGAGCAAGATAAAGTGTCGCTACAGGCTTTATTCGCAGCTTTAGACGCGTATACAGAGCCACTGAAGAGCTTGGTGCTCAAAACCTATGAATTTCTTAACTATAGGCAACAGGAAGGTGAGGCAGTTGACCACTTTGTGACAAGGTTGAAGAACCAAGGAAAAAAGTGTGAGCTGGGTGAAATGGAAGACAGACTAGTGGCTATAATGTTGGTTATTGGCATTGCTGATAGTGCTTTAAAAGAAAGGTTACTTCGGGAAGAAAGCTTAGAACTGGACCGTGCTGTAACAATTTGTAGGGCCGCAGAAGCTGGAAGAAAACAATTACAGGGTATAGCTGGTACGGCGAAGGAGAGTGTGGATGTGCTCAGAAAAACTACAGAGAGGAGCCGACACAGGGGTGAAAAAACAGGCAAAACTGAAGGAAACAAGTTGTGTAACAAGTGTGGGTTACATCACGAGGCTAGAAAGTGCCCTGCCTTCGGGAGGAGGTGTGCAGTGTGTAGCAAGTATAACCACTATGCAAAGCAGTGCAGGTTTAATAAGAAACAAGAAGAAGAGAAGAAGAAGCTTAGTGAAAGAAAGAAAGTACATGCCGTAGAAGAAGAAGACAGCACTGACAGTGATAATAACTTCTATATGTCGAGTGTGATAACTAATAACAGTATAAAACAACAGTGGTTAGTCAAGATAAAGGTATGTGAAAAGGAGTTGAACTTTAAAATTGATACTGGGGCAGACTGTAATACTTTGTCCTTACAAACTTATAATAAGATAAAAAATAATAGCTGTGTGTTAAAAAGATCTAAAAATGTACTAATTGTGTATAATGGAGAAAGAATTAACACTGTAGGACAGGCTGAATTGGACTGTTACTACAAATATGAAAAGAAAGTGTTAAAATTTAATATTATTGACTTACCAGTGCAGCCAGTGATTGGCTTACCTGATTGTATTAAGTTAAACTTAGTGAAAAGAGTAGAAAGTCTCTCACAGTTCGATTCAACCAAAGAAAATTTTATAAAACTGTATAAAGATGTTTTTAATGGTCTTGGTGACATAGGTACATATAAAATAAAGTTAAAGGAAGATGCAGTTCCTGTCATAAAACCCATAAGGCGAGTTCCTCATGCAATTAAAAATAAATTAAAAGAAACCTTAGATAACTATGAAAAAAGAGGTGTGATAGAAAAAGTAGAGGGTCCAACTGAGTGGTGTAATAACTTAGTAATTATTGAAAAACCTGATGGGTCTCTTAGGTTATGTTTAGATCCGAAGGAGTTAAATAATAATATCTTAAGAGAGCATTTTTTGATACCGTCTCCAGAGGAGATTTATAATAGTTTACAAGGAAAACAAGTGTTTAGTGTGTTGGACATGAAGGACGGATTTTTTCAAATAAAATTAGAGGATGATAAAAATCTTTGTACATTTGGAACATCTTTTGGTAGGTATAAGTTTAATAGGATGCCTTTTGGTATTTCCTCAGCACCTGAAGTGATGCAAAAAATGAACACTAAGATATTTGGAGATATAGAAGGAGTTATGATATATTTCGATGATTTGATAGTCGCAGGAAAGGACAAAGAAAGCCATGATAGGATTCTAACTAAAGTAATGAATAGAGCCAAAATGTATAATGTTAAGTTTAATAGTAAAAAACTGCAATATAGACAAGAACATGTAAAGTATGTAGGGTTGATAATAAATAAAGAAGGAATTAGTGTAGATCCAGATCATATAAAAGCAATAATTAGCCTAGAAGAGCCAAAAAATGTAAAACAACTACAGAAATTTTTAGGGATGTGTAACTACTTAAGTAAGTTCATTCCACAGTATTCAAAAATAACAGATCCACTGAGAGTTTTGTTAAGAAAAGATGTAGAATTTAACTGGGGATCAGCCCAAATGCAGGCTTTTAGTGAGGTAAAAGAGAAATTAACTAGTGCGCCTACATTAGCAATGTTAAGTAGTAAAGGAAATGTAGTTTTACAAACAGACAGCTCAAAAAATGGTATGGGAGCATGTTTAATGCAAGAGGGGAGACCAATATCATTCTATTCAAGGTCCTATACTGAGTGTCAGACTAGGTGGGCTCCTATAGAAAAAGAGCTCTTTGCAATCTGTGTGGCAGTTGAAAAATATCATCAGTTTGTGTATGGACGCAAAATATTAATTGAAACTGACCACAAGCCTTTGGTAGCAATCATGACAAAAGATATAAGTAAAATTTCAGCCAGGTTGCAAAGGATGGTTCTCAAACTTTTAAAATATAATTTTGAGATTAAGTATATACCAGGGTCGCAGATGTATATAGCTGACTATTTGTCTAGAAACTTTTGTGATAACAAGCAGGAAGAGCCTACTTTGCAAGAAATTATACATACTATTAGTACAGAAATAGTGTATGGATTAGAGAAAGAATTGCCTATTTCTCAAGAAAGATTACAAAACTTAAAAAATGAAACATTGAGAGATACAAACTTGCAAAGTGTGCTCAACTGGTATAACAATGGTTGGCCTAGTAATGACAGAAATTTTTATAACAAAGAGTTAAAGATTTTTTATAAATTGAGAAATAACATACATGTTTATAACAATATTATATACTATAAGGATAGGTTAGTTATTCCAAAGCATTTAAGGCAAGATATGATCAAGCGAATTCATGAAGGTCATGCTGGTGTTGTAAAGAGCAAACAACGTGCTAGAAAGGTATTGTTTTGGCCAGGTATGACAGTGGACATAGAAAACTTTGTGTTAGGCTGCAAAGCTTGTGAAAAGTTTAGACCATCCAATGCAAAAGAGCCTTTAATGTCTCATGAGGTGCCAGATATTCCATTTCACAAGGTTGGTGTAGATATTTGTACCTTTTCAGGGAAGGATTTTTTGGTATTAATTGATTATTACTCAAAGTGGGTAGAGGTCAAATATTTAAAAGAGAAAACTGCAAGCAATGTTGTTAAACAGTTTAAAGTAATTATGTCAGTTCATGGTATTCCAAAGTTCTGTGTAAGTGATAATATGCCATTTTCTAGTTTTGAGTTTAAAAAGTTTGCCAAAGAGTATGATATCGAATTGATTCACTCTAGTCCTAGATATCCACAGTCAAACGGTTTGTCTGAAAAAGCTGTTGGAATTATAAAGTCTTTGTTAAAAAAATGTAAAGAAGATGGTACAGAGTTTGCGATGAGCTTGTTAGCATACAGAACTACACCTGTAGCAGGGTTAGAGTACAGTCCTTCTGAGTTACTCATGTCAAGACTCCTTAGAACTACATTACCATGTGTATATGATAAATTAAAGCCAAAATTACCTATTAATGTCACAGAAAAAATGAAAATAATTAAAGAAAAGTATTCACAGAATTATAATAGGACAGCTAAAACTAAAAAATCATTTCAAAAGGGGGAGAATGTTGTAATACAGAATGTGCCTAATAAAACATGGTTGCCGGGGAAAGTTTTAGAGAAAGTTAAACCGAGATCTTACAAAATTATGAATGAGGAAGGCAATGTAGTTCGAAGGAATGAAAAGCATATAAATCCTAGCAAGAATAAATTAGTTATTAAGAGGGAAGTACTGGATAGTGATGATCCTGTTAGGGATAATAGACTGGGAAATAATAATGTTGTTCCTAACATTTCTAGGAAACAAAATGTTACTACTGAGGTTCCTTTTACTACTAGGTCAGGTAGAGTAGTTAAGACACCGCAATATTTAAAAGATTATTGTGTGTATTAAGATGGCTATTCTTAGTCTGTAACCTTTTGTTATGTTTAAAAGTAATTTTATTAAGTTTAAGATAAGTGCCAACTTAACAGAGACTTGTGTGTTACTGTTTATCCTACTTGTCATACAAGGGGGGATGTTCGATATGAATGTAATACATGTAGGTGTGAGCTGTGGCAACACCAGGGAGAATGAGTTTGCAGTCATAATAATAAAACAAGATGTCGTCATATAAACGTTAGATCTTTTATTTCATACTACAAATATAACAATATTGATTGCAGATGTTCTTCTACTACTTTGACCTTTAGACGTAGACCAAACGTGATTGTTCTTACCTCTAATTACTCTATGAGGCGGAATAACTATGCGGTGATCATGTATAGTATTTTCAGAAGGTGTTGAGGTGTCATCAGATGTTGAGGTTTCATTGGGAGATGTTGAGGTGTCATCAGGAGGTGTTGAGGTATTCAAGCTTTCATCAATGACATCATCTATGTACTCGTCATCAGTATCACTTTGAATATCGTCTTCACTTACATGATCCTCCATTTCGCTGTCACTGCCATCATCTGGGATTTCATCTTCTTGTGTCAAAAAGGAAATAATTTCTCTTTCTTTCAATACTCTTCTGCTCGCCATGATGTAAATATGTTCCTAAAAACAATTTAAACTAATTAGTAACAATAATCTAATTTTATATATACTTTATTTATGTAGAAATAAATAAAAAGTAACAAAAACTAAATCACATAGAAATGGATAAAAGTTACACAGAAGATAAACATGCGCTTCTCGAGCGCAACGCGTCGTCATAGCAACGAAACTATGTTACTTACCGAACAGCAGCGGTCGTCCTTCGGCAGTGTTGATCGACGACTGAGTTGGCTTGAAAAAACAACCTTGTACACGCATTGGATGAAAAAAGACAGCAATATATCCGATTCGCGGGCGCCTCCGAGGCGCACGTTATCTTTCTAGGGATAAGATACTGGCAACACAGTGCAATTAGGAGACGCAAAAAAATGGTAGCATTATATTTAGTCTAGTTGCTCGAAGGAATAAGTAAAATAAAAATTTCCAAATAAAATAAATATCATATCTATTCCAATGAATTCGGACCGAATACTATCAAGCACATCACTATGAAAACTAGACGCACGATGTAACTTTGTACAAGCGCTCCAAAGAACAAAAAATAAATGTTTTCATATTATTTGCAAACTATTTTAAGTTTTGAAACAGAGTTTATTGGAAAATTACTTGATTCTGACATTTTGCCATAAAGTTTTTAATTAAAGAGGTATTCTAAATCATTCGGCAAATGTGTCGCTCGTGCAAGGTTATATCGATTAATTTAAGAATAATCTGTCAAATCGGTAATAACTCAGCGGCCGTACTATAATGACAGTACTAATTTGAGTATAAGAATTTCATTTGTAATTAGACCTATAATACACCATGTACTCTACAGACACTACGGGATAATAAATAAACTGCCACTTAAGCTTATAAGCATCTCTTTATTTAATAGCTGCCCCCCATCCTAGATTAAAGGTCTAGCGCTGACCGAGCTGATCCAGGTAATTATTGTATTTGTTATTAGTTGTCTGTGTTCATTTAAGGTTAAGGCACCTTTTTTTTTTTTTTTCCGTGCGGAAATCCCCTCGGATACCACCTGTCGGTGGCATGTCGGACTCGAACCGACTTAAACCGCACGCCGTCTCGGGTACTAATAGCCGGGGAACCAGGTATACTCTAGAAAGGAAGTCCCTGGTGCCCCGACATACCTCGGGTCATCTACAGACGAGTAGACGACCCCCGTGTGGGAACCCCATGTTCCCTGTGCTCCTTGGAGGCGAGCGCGCTTCGCAACGCGCTCGCCGCCACCCCGGCCTGCTTCTGCTAGGGTGACAGATGGCCTCACCTGTCATATGGAGGCCGGAGGTCGTTCTGCGACCTCCGGCGCCTGAGTCGCCTGCGGTACCTGGCCCGTTCCCGGGCCTGGCGGGCCGGGAGAGTCCTGAACCTCTCCCGGTGCCGCTCCGCCGTCTCCTTCGCGAGCATAACTTGCTCGCAGAAGGAGACGGCAGAGTTCCACGCACTCTCGCTCCGCACGATAGCCGCAATCAGGCTATCGAGCGAGACAACTCCCACTCCGATGGCCGCCACGAGGTCTCGCCTCTGCTCAACCCACGCCGGGCACTCTGCCAGCGTGTGGAGAGCCGTGTCCACGGTCTGGCCATCGCAGTGGTGGCACTCAGGCGTTGGCTCCTTGCGGATCAGACACAGGTGATCCCCGAAACATCCTTTCCCAGTGATCACCTGCGTCAGTCGGTATGAGGGTCCCGTGACGCCTCTCGAGCCAATCCTCCATAACGGGTCTTACCGCCGCGATGACGGCGTGCCCGGCGCTCGGTTGCCCGAGTCGTTCCTTCCACTCCCCTATGATGACCTGGCGGAGTTGTGATTTCCGGTCATCGATTTCTCAAGTCTCGGGACACCGACCCAACTCCCGCGCCTCCTTGCGCCACTTATACAGAGCCGCAAGGGCTCTCGCCTCCAGATCCCACGGTGGAGAAGGTTAAGGCGCCCGAGATTATTAGTTTTGTTGGAATTTGTGGTGCCGCACCAGTTAGTTTATTCATTTATTTGGAACATAGATTACATTAACATTTGCATTAACATTACATTCCATTAAAAATAAATATTTTTAAATTTTTTAATATTACAATTTACAGTGTCCTTATTTCTATTTATCAGCAGGTAAGTATAATATGAGCGACTGCTTACGTGTCTCGATTTCATTTTCCCACGAATTACATAATTGTTTACACCCAGAACAAGAGGTATATCATGTTCTATGGCGTTATTTATTTGCACAGTATATGTTGTAATATTAAAAAATTTAAAAAAAAAATATTTGAATGTAATTGTATTATGTTAATGTTATCTGTATTCTAAACAAACGAATAAACTAACTGTTAGTTTTGTTAAGGCGCCCGAGATTATTAGTTTTGTTGGAATTTGTGGTGCCACACCAGTTAGTTTATTCATTTATTTGGAACATAGATTACATTAACATTTGCATTAACATTACATTCCATTAAAAATAAATATTTTTAAATTTTTTAATATTACAATTTACAGTGTCCTTATTTCTATTTATCAGCAGGTAAGTATAATATGAGCGACTGCTTACGTGTCTCGATTTCATTTTCCCACGAATTACATAATTGTTTACACCCAGAACAAGAGGTATATCATGTTCTATGGCGTTATTTATTTGCACAGTATATGTTGTAATATTAAAAAATTTAAAAAAAAAAATATTTGAATGTAATTGTATTATGTTAATGTTATCTGTATTCTAAACAAACGAATAAACTAACTGTTAGTTTTGTTAGGATTTGTGGTGGCACCACACATCCTAACAAAACTAATAATCTCGGGCGCCAGGTGCCTTAACCTTAAATGAACACAGACAACTAACCACAAATACAATGAATGCCTCGAACAGCTCGGTCAGCGCTAGCTAGACCTTTAATCTAGGATGGGGGGCAGCTATTAAATACAAAGATTTTAAGTTCAAGTGGCAGTTTATTATCCCGTAGTGTCTGTAGAGTACATGGTATCTTAAAGTTCTAATTACTATATGTAATTCTTATACTCAAATTAGTACTGTCGTTAATGCAATCTGTTTAACTGAATAAAACAAACTAAAATTAAATATGTTTTGAAAAGTCACATAAAGACTTAATAGGAAATGAATCTAAGGGTAGTTGCACAGAGTACTATTGTTCAATATGAAATAGAGGTACCACTTAGATACTAAATGAGAAACACACAAGTGTCGCCCTCTGAACGCGTGATTTGTAACTACAACCTACAAATCTATACATATAGCTACATTTATATATAAATATATATATATATATATGTCGGGTGTTGCATATTTTTAGTTTTTATTTTGTATCGTCTACTTTACTTACATATGTTTCTGAACGTAAACTAGCTGTCATCAAGTAGTTGTCAAAAAGAAGGTGAGAAGAAAAAAGATCGTTAAAAGTGCTCCCAAGATATAATTAAAAATATAAGTTTAAATCCGCTTCCAATCATTTGTAACCATCCCCACATCTTTTGGGGGCTCGTCCGGGATCTAACAAGTATTGGTTTGAAGAGGATTGAAGAAAGATGTATAATTACAAGAAGTAAGTCATCCGAAATATTAATCTCAAACCGTATGACAGTTGAAAAATACAGTGTCTGTTTTACCGACCGATCTATGGTTCAAAATATTGCCATACTACAAAATACAGATGACAGTGGTAGAATAGTAGAAAATGTTGCCACTTTATGATACTGGATCGGACTTGGTGGTTTATTTTTGATGATTCTTGGGGAACTATTTTAAGTTGCATTTTTATTATTTGATGACTTAAAGAAGATTATCGTTTTGTACTACAACAAAGAAAAATATTCGAAGTCGTAAAAGTAACCCTAAAAGTATTACCAGTATCACCATGCCGCCGAAAAAAGACGCTCAGGACGAACAGGCTGAAGATGAAGAACTAGAAAGCGTACAAATTGCATTTAAAGATTTAGAGAAGTCCATGACAATTTTCACCGGCGATGATACGTATCCAGTGGACACATTTATTGATGAATTTGAAGACACCGCACAAATTATGAATTGGACAAAAGTAGAAAAGCTGATTTATGCGAAGAGACTTTTAGATGGAACTGCTAAACTATTTTTGAGGTCTTTCGGAAGAGTAAAGGTTTATGCGACTTTAAAGAAGGCACTTAAAGAAGAATTTGGCCCTAAGATAAATAGTGCAGTGATTAATAAGAAACTTAGTTCGCGTAAAATGAAGAATGATGAAACGTTTCAACAGTATTTCCTTTCTATGAAAGAATTAGCACTACATGGTAAAGTTGAAGATGCGGCTCTCATAGAATATGTTATTGATGGTATTCGAGACTTGGATGCTAATAAAGCTATCCTATACGGCGCATCAGATATAAAAGATTTCCGTAAGAAGTTAGATATCTACAGCGAGTTTAGAAAGAAGATGGTTTCTAGACCCACACACTCTAACCATTCATCGACTAGCCATTTAGCTCGCAAGACAACTAATGCGAAGCGATGTTACAATTGTGGTGATTTGGATCATAAATCTCCTGCCTGCACGAAAGGAATAAAAAGCATCCAGTACAATACATGAGCAAGAAAACAACACCGGCAGAAAAGAAATATCATAGCTACCATTTGGAAATTCTAGCTATCGTTCAAGCCATTAAGAAGTTTAGAGTCTACTTACTTGGAATCAGTTTTAAGATTGTGACTGATTGCTCAGCTCTAACAATGACACTTCAAAAAATGGAACTACCTCCAAGAGTCGTACGATGGGCCTTGATGTTGGAAGAGTATAATTACACCATTGAGCACAGACCGGGCATAAGGATGAAACACGCTGACGCATTAAGTAGATATCCGGCATGCTTGATCATCACCGAAACCGTAGCACGCATGAAGAAAGCACAAGACGAAGATACTCATATAAAATTAATTAAAAAGATTCTAGAGACAAGCGACTATGAAGACTATGTTATGCAGCAAGGAATACTTTATAAACAGAAAGAAGGTCAGAAATGGTATCGTTGTACCTAAAAAGATGCAATTTGAGATAATTCGGAAAAATCACGAGAGAGGACATTTTGGGATTACTAAAACAGAAGGATTGATTAGAAGAGAATATTTCATTGAGAATCTCCACGAATAGATTAGAAAAGTAATTAATAACTGTGTTGAATGTATCCTTATTTCACACAAGCGAGGTAAAAAGGAAGGATTTCTACACCCAATTGACAAAGGAGACGTTCCATTATCGACATACCATGTTGATCATCTTGGACCGTTATCATCAACGAGTAAAAACTACAAGTACATACTCACAGTTGTAGATGCCTACACGAAATTTACTTGGATTTACCCAGTTAAGACTTTAACTACTGAAGAAGTATTAGAAAAGTTAAGACTGCAACAACAAACTTTTGGCTTACCTGAAATAATCATAACAGATAGAAATGCTGCTTTTACATCTAATAATTTTCAAGAGTACTGTTCTGATGAAAATATTATACACTATACGATAACAACTGGACAACCTCGAGGAAATGGACAGGTAGAAAGGGTCCATCAGATAATAATTGCCGCACTAAGCAAGCTTAGCGCTGATGATCCCACCAAATGGTATCGCCGAGTGTCGAGTTTACAGCGATGTTTAAATGGGACTTATCAAAGAAGTATCGGCATGACACCGTTTGAACTTCTTTTCGGAACTAAAATTAGAGATAAAGACGATGAACTACTTAAATTAATAGAAAAAGAAAATATACAGATTTTTAATCATAGACGGCAAGAACTTAGACAGCAGGCAAAAGAATCTATACAAAAGATTCAAGAAGAGAACGTAAGAAATTACAACAGGAAGAGAAAAGAAGCCGCTTCGTACGATATTGGTGACTTGGTAGCCATCAAAAAGACACAGTTCTCGCAAGGAAGTAAATTATTTCCTAAGTTCCTTGGACCTTACGAAATAATCAAAAGGAAAGGAAACGACAGATACGCTGTAAAGAAAGTTGGAAACACAGAGGGTCCAATGTGTACAACCAGCTCAGCTGATTTGATGAAAGCCTGGGTTGCACCGGAGGATGATTCATCTGAGGCAGATGAATGAACAGGACGGCCGTGTCGGGTGTTGCATATTTTTAGTTTTTATTTTGTATCGTCTACTTTACTTACATATGTTTCTGAACGTAAACTAGCTGTCATCAAGTAGTTGTCAAAAAGAAGGTGAGAAGAAAAAAGATCGTTAAAAGTGCTCCTAAGATATAATTAAAAATATAAGTTTAAATCCGCTTCGAATCGTTTGTAACCATCCCCACATATATACAAATGTAACTAGATATATATATAGCATAGCACTAGTATAGGAACTGCTCATATTTACCAATATTTGTCATTTAAAATATTTAAACCGCTAAACCGACAGCAATTTCAAATTTCATCTAAATAGATGAAATTTGCATGCAAAAGAGCTAGTGTTTTAAATGTTAAAATGTATAAGTCAGTAGTAGAGGTATGTAACATATTTAAATGTAGTTTTAATAAAACAGTTTTTTTTATGTTGTACTATTTATTTTTCTTTTAAAACATTTTTTATATAGCCGTTTAGCTTTGATTTTGTACTCGTCAGTGTCATCATCACACTCTCTTTTGTTAACCAATATTTTATTGATTTCTTTACAGTAATTATGAATAAAAAATCTGCAGGATATTTGAATTAAAAAATCAACTAATTTTTCTTTATGTATTGCACATTGAATAAAATTAAAATCTAGGTGCATTAAAATGATTGTTTTTATAAATTCTTTTATATGATTTTTTTGTAAATTTGACCTTAAAATAGTATAATTAATATCCTGCAGATTTGATATGCAATTCAAGAGAGAGTTGCTGGGGTTGCAAAGCCATTTTTTATCTGCATGTTCCCGATATTTTATGTATTCGTATTCGTTTCTTGCCATCAAATCATTTTTACATTGATCACACCCCTTGAAAACTTTCGTCTTTGCATTTTAAAAAAAATACCCGCTTACATATTGTAACCCTCCGATTTCACGAGGGTCTTTTTTGTCTTCAAGAGGCGTAATCGTTATATCGGGAATAGTATTAAGCTCGCAATTAATTTGCTCTTTACTACCCCTGCCTGTAATGAGTACCTCATGAAGAGCATAACAATCATCGCCTTGACAATTTGCTCCAGGGGCATGAACACTAGATAGGCTGTTTACCAATAAGGTTGTGAAAGCTGTCTCAAACTTTTCTGGTGTAGGGTTTACGTTACGGCAACCATGGCTCCTTATACACCCAAAAAAGTTTTCTATTGGATCCTGGTTTAGATGCCGTAACCAAACAGATGTTACACCATATTTTGAGTGCAGTGTTTTTAATAACAATTCAGTCCCATCTAGTGTCCATACCCAATTGTTTAATGTGGGAACATATTCATCCCTCAGTGTTGAACGATTTAGGAATTTCATCTTTTGCAACATATTTTTGGATTCTCTCCAAACTTTCACGTGAATTGAAGTAGGCGTTGCAGGTCCTAACAATGGCTTGCCGTACTTCTTTTTTTTTACCATGGCTGCCATTCATTGCATCAAATAGCTGGTCAAAAAACAACAATATATCAGCGGTGTCTTTAGCATCTGCTGGCAAAATACCCTTGCTGGCAAAATTTTTTATTGAAAATCAATTATTTTTGCAATTCTTCTGTCAATATTACACTATTAATGACAACCTTTACCAAAGGTTATATAAAATTCTCATCACGAAACGTTTCGTTTCATCTATGGTTAAGTTGTCATACGTTCCGTAACATTTTATTTTACATAAATTTACGTAAATAATTATATTTTGTACTCATTTAAATAGTTTTCATGCACACATATTTATATATGAAATTACTGCATTATTTTCATTACAAGCTATTAAAATTAAAAATTAAATGTGTAGTGTTTACCGTCCTTAGCAGACTAATGGAACGAAACTTAAAAATCCTTTCTGAAACGTCTCCGGCGCTGCGGGAAATGCAGCCTCTACGCCCTTGCGTAACAAATCGTAGGCATCCGTCCTCGCCTCCGCAGCTTCGGCTTGCTGGTCGCCTTCGGCGACCAGCCTCAGCCGCTCCGGCTCGTCCGATGCCTGCGATTTGTTACAGCGGGCGGAGGCTGCTCTCCCTACGCGACTCCGGTTCTAAAAAAAACACTCTAGGCGTAGGACAGAGTCGTACCACGTGGAGTCGGGGTCAATCAATTCGGTTCTGTGACATAAGTTGAACCTAACCTAATTTATTTGTTATCTGCCCTAACAGGTACTGTTATGCTATAATTTATCATATATAAACTGTTAAATATATGTGTGCATGAAAAATATTGAAATGAGTACAAATATAATTATTTACGTAAATTTATGTAAAATAAAATGTTACGAAACGTATGATAACTTAACCATAGATGAAACTAAACGTTTCTTGATGTGAATTCTATATAATCTTTGGTAAAGCTTGTCATAAAAACTACAATTTTGACAGAAGAATTGCAAAAATAATTGATTTTCAATATTTTTTTGTTCAAAAAATATGCGTCTCCGCGTGTTGAAAGTTTTACGTGAGTGCTTATAATAGTGTAACATTTGTGGAAAAAAAATTTCAAGCCCAAACTCGATGTAGGGCAAAGGAAAGTTGAGCCGTGTTTTCTTCTCCTTGTACATAGTCCTTAAATAAGCTTGGCTGTTTTCTCATCCTTGTAGGTCTTTTTGTTACCTCTTCCTCTATAACTTCTTTTAATATTGACTGCTCATGAAATGAATGGATGGGGAGTCCTGTTCATTTTCACTTTCTATAGTTTCAAGGTTCTCTGTGTCTTCATACTGGCTTTCTTCTTCTTCTGATACTTGTTCTGTCTCTTCTTGACTTTCAGAACCTATGTGATATTCCTTTTCTTGTCTTCTGTTTCTTTCTTTGTTTTCTATAGACTGTTTTATAAATACAACATCTCTCTTGGTGTCTACTATGTTTCTTTCTGGAAAATATATTCTGTATCCTTTTGTATTTTCTCCGTATCCCATGAAATAGCCAAATTCAGCTTTGCTATCAAACTTAAATCGTTTTTGATCAGGAATATTGTAACGGTGCCTTTCGCACCATTACAGAAAATTTAATTATGGACGTGTTTTTAGTTTGACAGTTGAATTTTCTGACGTTTTAGTAAGCTCCGATAGACGGCGTCACGGACGAGTTGTGTTAGTCTGTGCTAATCGACTATGGTATACTTTCGATTTTAGTTTTTTCTTGTTCTGGCAACATTTTTTGTCGCATTCTGGGTCAAAACGGAACTTCAGCTCTGGCAACATGGGTTGTTCACTTTTGACGTCTGCCCGGGTGAAATTGGAGGGTCGAGCCATTATAATTTTTTACATTTGTAATCCGTTTTCATTCGTTGTAATCAGAGGAGTAATTCACCTTTTATTGTTGGCCAGTCTCGTTAAGGAAACGAGTTGTTTGTTGGAATTTTCGTTGTTGCAGTGTCAACAGGGTTTTTTTTTACCTCAATTTTAATTTTCGTATTAGATTGTAATGTCCTTGCGTTACAATTGGTTTTTACCTCACTGCCTGCCCGATCCAAGGATTTGGTTTGCTGCGGAGTGTGGATTTATCTTCTTAAGTACCGCTAATGGCAGGAAAAGCCCTTTGGCTGTAGCCCATTATCAGGAAGCTTGGATTACTTACCCCGCCACCACAACCACGTGGGAGCACGAGTGAGCTTTATAAGAATTAATTATACCCTAATTTCAAACAGCCAGCCAAAGTCATTGGTATGTTTCTTTGTTGTATTAATTTTGATGGCGTTGTCATAAGGTCTTTATGATAACTACCTTTAGTTTCTTAATTATTCATCAGTCTTTGTCTTGTATTAACAAGGTAAACAGATTGCATTAATGACAGTACTAATTTGAGTATAAGAATTACGTTTGTAATTAGACCTATAATATACCATGTACTCTACAGACACTACGGGATAATAAACTGCCACTTAAGCTTATAACATCTCTTTATTTAATAGCTGCCCCCCATCCTAGATTAAAGGTCTAGCGCTGACCGAGCTGATCCAGGTAATTATTGTATTTGTTATTAGTTGTCTGTGTTTATTTAAGGTGAAGGCACCTGGCGCCCGAGATTATTAGTTTTATTGGAATTTGTGGTGCCGCCACCATACTCATACACGCTGGATTATTTGAAAATTTTCTTTAGTGTTTTTAGGGCTGCGCCTGTTTTATTTGTTAAGCGCCTTATTTAGAATTTTCAATTGGAAGGGATAAATTTTCGGGTTTATTGTATTCTTGGTTCTAATAGTCGTCAACAGTTTCTTAAATTTGGTTAAAAATAATTGTTTGTGATAATGGTACTCAATTCTCTTCTGGGAATTTTGTGGATTTCGTGAAGGGTTGTAACATTGCAAAAGTATTTTATAACACTTTGTACACACTCCAAACCCTGTGAAGAGGTATGGTAGGACAGTAGAGACTTGTATTTCCTGTTTTGTTGAAGAAGATTAGATTTTGTTAAAGTTTGTTCTTGGTTTAAATTTTGGCCTAATATTTTTAACACCTAAACTTCTTATGTTTGGTAGAGAGTTAATTTGTTGATGCTTCTCTACACCGTTTTAGTAGTTCTTTGGGTAATTTAGACCAGCTTGAGTTTGTTGAAAGGGATTCTTGTGCCCTTTCTCTTAGATCACTTAGTGATATTTTTGTTGGAGTTCGGTCACATTTGTTAAAAGCGTATAAACGTATTGCGCATTACTATATATTAAAATTATTATTTGTTACTATTATGGGAATACCATTTCTTTTGATGTTGGTGATATTGTTTGGAGAAGAAGTTTTGTTCAGTCTAGCGCTCCAGCATATTTTTCGGCAAAGCATGCACCTAAGTTTGTTAAGTGTAACATTTTAGAGAAGATGTCAGATAATGCTTACCTTATGCAAGTCCTTATAAAGAACACCATTGGTCATTATCACATTAAAGATATTATTAAGTATTAAAAAATTTCACTATTTGGTCATTAACTTTCGGTCTTAATTTGATATATTTGTTGGATTCTACCTTTGTGTGAGGAAGTATGTAGATTGATGTATGCTAGGATATGGTAGTTTGTATGTTGATGTAGTGTGAGGAATTCATAACAATATATGAACTTTAGGTTTTAAAAGTTCAAAAGTTTACTTAGGTCATTTTGGTTTATTAATTTAGGAACTTCATTCATAATAGGAACAACATCAAAAAATATTTAGTTTGTATTATATTCGCACTTTTACCCACTGTAAAATGTTTTGTTGAAATTATATTCACCCTCTTTCCAAGGGTGGAATGGTTTGTTTGTTGGATTCACGCTTTTTTCCAAGTGTTGAATATTTTGTTTGCTTTCTGTTGTATTGTGCCCGGTAGTTCGGTGGTGTTGAGCCGATCACAATACACAGGTTTTTTATATATTCTCACCGCCTTGTTGTGTAGAATATTTTGGTTTGACATTGTTTTATTGTGCCCGGTAGTTCGGTGGTGTTGAGCCGATCACAATACAACACAGGTTTTTATACATTCGCACCGCCTTGTTGTGTCGAATATATAAACCTTTTTTTCGCATTTTTGGAAATGTGTTTTTCGTTTTGCCAGTTTTAGGGTGAAGCATTTTTTGTAACTCTATTAGAGTCGGTGACGAAGGTGTCCAACCGCACTCCTTGGATATTGTTATCTTTATTAGATATTTAATTCCTAATGGAAGTTGTTTTGTGTTTGTTTTGTACAGTTTTATAACTCCATTAGAGTCGGTGACGAAGGTGTCCAACCGCACACCTTGGATATTGTTATCTTTATTAGATATCCAATTCCTAATGGAAGTTGTTTTGTGTTTGTTTTGTAGAGTGTTATAACTCCATTAGAGTCGGTGACGAAGGTGTCCAACCGCACTCCTGGGATATTGTTATCTTAATTAGATATTCAATTCCTAATGGATGTTGTTTTGTGAGGTTTATTTTGTTGTTGTCTGGGGTTTGTTTTGTACAGTTTTATAGCTCCATTAGAGTCGGTGACGAAGGTGTCCAACCGCACTCCTTGGAAGTTGTTATCTTTGTTGGATATTCAATTCCTAATGGTTGTTTCGTTTGGGGATTTATTTTGTGAGTTTGTGTGATTTTGTTTGTAGAGTTTTTGATTGTGTATTTGGTTTTCATAGTCCTTCTTTTGCGATTGGATTTTTGTATTCTTAGAGTCTGTAGAGTTTTCGTGAAGTTTTCGTAGAGTCAATTTTGGAGTTTAGATGCTTTCAAATCTTTTTGTTTGTTGTATATTTTGTTTGGGTATTGACTTTTCGGCATAAAAGAAAGAGTCCTTTCTTTTTTTTTTGGGAAGGCATGTAATGTAAGTTTCTGACGTTTCAGTAAACTCTGATAGACGGCGTCACGGACAAGAATTGTTAGTCCGCTCTAATCGACTATGGCATACTTTCGATTTTAGTTTTTTCTTGTTCTGGCAACATTTTTTTTGTCGCATTCTAGGGCGAAACGGAACTTTAGCTCTGGGAACATGGATGTTCACTTTTGACGTCTGCCCGGGTGAAATTGGAGGGTCGAGCCATTATAATATTTTACATTTGTAATCCGTTTTCATTCGTTGCAATCAGAGGAGTAATTCACCTTTTATTGTTGGCCAGTCTCGTTAAGGAAACGAGTTGTTTGTTGGAATTGTCATTTTAACTATTTTGGTAAGTTTTGTTTCGCCACATGTTTCATACTTGGCTTATGGAGACTAGTTGTTTTAAATCTTTGTTTATTTGGTTACAGGAATTATTAGTAACGCCTCTGATTTATTTGTGAGACGATTTGGAACCCTGGTGAGTAAATTATTGTATCTTACCAGACTTTGACTTCATCTTTGGAGATAGACAAATAACCTATAATTTTCGTTGTTGCAGTGTCAACAGGGTTTTTTTTTACCTCAATTTTAATTTTCTTATTAGATTGTAATGTCCTTGCGTTACAATTGGTTTTTACCTCACTGCCTGCCCGATCCAAGGATTTGGTTTGCTGCGGAGTGTGGATTTATCTTCTTAAGTACCGCTAATGGCAGGAAAAGCCCTTTGGCTGTAGCCCATTATCAGGAAGCTTGGATTACTTACCCCGCCACCACAACCACGTGAGAGCACGAGTGAGCTTTATAAGAATTAATTATACCCTAATTTCAAACAGCCAGCCAAAGTCATTGGTATGTTTCTTTGTTTTATTAATTTTGATGGCGTTGTCATAAGGTCTTTATGATAACTACCTTTAGTTTCTTAATTATTCATCAGTCTTTGTCTTGTATTAACAAGGTTAACAGATTGCATTAATGACAGTACTAATTTGAGTATAAGAATTACATTTGTAATTAGACCTATAATATACCATGTACTCTACAGACACTACGGGATAATAAACTGCCACTTAAGCTTATAACATCTCTTTATTTAATAGCTGCCCCCATCCTAGATTAAAGGTCTAGCGCTGACCGAGCTGATCCAGGTAATTATTGTATTTGTTATTAGTTGTCTGTGTTCATTTAAGGTTAAGGCACCTGGCGCCGGAGATTATTAGTTTTGTTAGAATTTGTGGTGCCGCACCAGTTAGTTTATTCATTTATTTGGAACATAGATTACATTAACACTTACATTACATTTAGAAACATTTTTTTAAAATTTTTTAATATTACAGTATGTACGGATACTTGACTACCAAAGACTTGAAGGTTGTTGACATCAAAATCTTTGTTCCACCAAAGTTCATATGGTGTCTTGTCCTTTACTCGACTCGGACCAGTTCTGTTGATGACGTAGACAGCTGTATTTATCGCTTCTGCCCACAAGTTCTTATTTAAGCCGCTCTCTAGTAGCATTGTTCGTGCTGACTCAACCACTGTCTTCATCTCACGCTCTACACAACCATTCTGTTGTGGAGTACATGCCACACTTCTTTGGTGTTGTATCCCATATGACTTCAGCAAGTTTTCCATTTCTTTACTAATAAAATCTTTCGCATTATCACTTCTTATGTATTTCACTACGTGACCGGGGTTAACTTGCACTTCTTTCAACTACTGTTTTAAACAGAAAGTACACCTTTCTATATTTAGAATAATCGTCTTTGATGAGTAGAAAGAACTTAGCCCCTCCTAGTGAAATTTCTTCTATTGGACCTCCAATGTCAATATGTATTACCTCTCCTGGTTTCGTTGCCCTATTTGTACTCGATGGGAAGGGGAACTTATGGTGTTTTCCTTTCAAACATGGTAAACAGGTTTCTTCTTCACTATTTCCAAACTTTATATTCTGCTTTATCAAGATGCTTTTCACTTGATTTATGTCTTGGTGACCTAATTTTGCCTGCCATTCCCTCAGATCTGACATCACTTTTCCAACCATGCCATTTGTGTCTTGCTGTCTGAATAACATTTTGTAAATTTTTTCATGTCTCTTGGCTACAGCATGCACACTGTTGTTTTTGATAAACTTACACTTAGTGGCAGTTGACTCCAGCTTCTAACCTTTATCCAGTGTAGCACTCATAGAAAATAAGTTTGTCTTAAGGCTCGGCACATACAACACACTGCTTATCAATGTTTTAATCCATTTTTCACCATCATATGCCTCAAGGTCAATGTCACCATAACCTAAAGCTTGTATTATTGTCCCACCCCCAATAACAACGTCTTTTGGCACTAGCAACTTTTTATAATTTATGAATCTGTACACTGTAAAGCACATATGCTCTGAAGCACCACTATCTAAGAACCATTCATTGTTTACACATTTTGATGTAAGTCTACACACTGACGTGACAAATGCGTTTTGTTCTTCATCTGTTTTTTTTTTGTTTATTGTCCGTATTAAACCAACACTTTTCTTTTGTATGTCCCCATTTTTTACAATGTTTACAATATGGTATATTTTCAATTTTATCACTTTTGTTGTTTCTGGCTTTACAGTCTTTTTTGTAGTGGCCCACTTTACCACATTTAAAGCATTTTCTAATTTTAGAATCCGTTTTAAACGCTGTGGAACTACTATTTTCACCTTCTTGGTATAATTTATTCCGTTGTTGTTCTATGATGAGCCTTGCTGTCAACTCCGACAGATTTTGTTTTTCAGATGGGACAGAGTCCCATGCAGAGACAAAGTGTCTGAATTTATCACCTAAAGAACTTATTATTTTTGTGACAATCATGTTTTCTGCAATTTCTCCTTTTGCTTGTTTAATTTGTGTTGCAATTGCCTCGACCTTTGCAATGAATATTGACACATCCTCCGAACTGTTATATCTTTCTTCGAAAAAACGCTGCTGCAGTATGTGCAGTGACACATCAGATTTTTGCTCATAAATTACATTTAATTTGTCCCATATTTCTTTAGCAGTTTCACAGTTTTGCACATGCAGCATAGCTGTGTTACCCAGCCTGCCCACGATAACTCCTTGGGCCTTCGCATCTAGCCTTTTAAACGTGGCTAACTCTTTGTCATCATTTTCTGGACATTTGAATGAGCCATCTACCAATTCGTAGAGATTCACCGCCTTCAGTATGACTTTAACTTGAAATTTCCATGTATGCCAGTTACCGGCATTTTCCAACAACAGGCGATTGTTAGACGCCCCAAAAATATCGCCCTCGCCGTCCATTTTGTTGCACCGATGCTACTGCTTGACCGCAGAACCACACCGCCGTTTTACCACAGCTGCTATACAATAATTCCTTTATTTCGCTCCGGGCCTCTGGGCCCATAACCTGTTGTTGAGGTTATTATTTGCAGCGGATGGAGCGAAATAAAACGGTTTTGTTGACGGAATATTGCGTATTTTATTTTATTATATCACACAGTACAACAATGGACGTTGTCGCCTTGACCGGCTTAGCGAGAGAGTGTGTTGCCTTACATAAAAAAAAGGTCTGCTACCAAAAACCAAATTACAAATATAAATGTTGCCACTTTATCATTATTCAATATGCCACAACCTACAGAAGACCGATGGAAAGAAATTGCTAAAGATTTCGAAAGAAATTGGCAGTTCCCAAATTGTCTTGGGGCATTAGATGGCAAGCATGTGAACATAAATTGCCCAATGAACGCTGGATCAACATTTTATAACTATAAATAAGTTCATTTAATTGTATTGCTTGCTTTAGTTGATGCTCAATATAAAGGACAATGGGCATTGCGGCCCATGAGCAGCCATCAATGAAACTAGTGTCATTAGAAAGGGGAGATCTTTGACAACAAATATTGTTCAAGGAGTAATATGAAATACCGTTTGGGAAAAAAAATATAGTTAAAATACTATTATTAAAATACTATTTTTTTTTTCATTACTATTTATGTATCCTAATATTCAATACTTTTTCCATTAGAGGTCTAAGAACCTTTGTTAAAATCGGTCTCGCCATGTTTCATGCGTCAACCAATCAGCGACGAGCGCCGCTCGCACTCGGCGACTCGGCGATTGCACAGCGCAGTCCATCGTTGACATTTGTTTCGTTGAGTACTGTGCGATTATTATTGTTTGACAATCTCTTTCGACTCTGGCTTGCATATCGGACTTGTTAGTATCTATCTTGGTGACTTGTGCTCGTTTTTTTGGACTTTTTTTAAGCAGATTCCTATAACAATGGCAGATAATCGCCAAGTGTGTATTTTATGTAATCGATCCGTGATAAACAGAAGAAGATACGAAATAACCCGTGCTCGGTTTGAAGAACATCCCGCTGTAGGCCAATATATCTTTGAAGCTCTGACCTCTGAACATCAGGTAAGTACATCAAACGAAATCATTATTTTTCTTTATATTTCGCTTTGTTTGAACAGCGTTCAATGAAAATAACTAAGCGTTTTGACTAATTGTAATACTCTCATTTTCAGATACAATACAATGGCCAGGAGTACATTTGTCGACCATGCTGGCAACGGGCAGAAAGAGCTGCGCAGCCAAGAGAAGACCGTCCACACGAATGTGTATTACATATTGAAGAATATTCAAGACTCCCTAATATAGCAACGCGTTGTATGTATGAAAACTGCAGACGAACGGATCTCCGAAGGATTCCGGATAACATTAAAGTGACATTCTTGATTCATTTTAATTTTTATATTCCAAATAGTGCAAGAGTTTGCGATCATCATTTGGTATCCAATGATTGGGATCCAATAATTTGCAGCCCTAACTTGCTCCACGACTTCAATGCCACACATTTTGTGCATATCATGAGCCTCATGAAAATCGCGGTGCTTCGAGGATCTATACTAGATTTTCATAATATAGATGACATGGACCCAAATGAAGTATACATCCGATTAGGCGTTAGTCGAGACCAATTTATGAATATTTTGGAACAAACTCCTTCATTGTCGAACGTATCAACACGCCCGAAAACATCTTTGGCATGCTACTTAATGAAACTGCGAAGCGGTGAAGCAAATGAAAGGCTGGCGACGCTTTTTAATATGAGCCGTAGAACCCTAGAACGACATTTAACGTTCGCCAGAGACTCTCTTTTACTGGACTTCGTTCCCCGGCATCTTGGTTATGATCATCTCAATAGAATTGATGTAGCTAACCGAAACCTACAAGTTCCAAATGCAATTTTTGGAAATGCAAATGCCTTAAACAGAAAGGCAATTGTGATAGCAGACGCCACTTATATATATATACAAAAGTCCGCAAACTATTTATTCCAAAAGCGATCATACATTCTACACAAATACACGAATTTGTTGAAACCGTTTTTAATAGTGTGCTGCGATGGCCACATTTTAGATGCCTTTGGGCCATATTCAGCCATAGAATCAGATGCACAAATAATGAAAAATATGATTGACGACGAAGGAAATCCTTTCCATTGGTTTTTTGAACATGGAGATGTGTTCATCTTAGACCGTGGGTTTCGCGACGTAATCGACGACTTACATGCCTATGGTTATGAAGCTCACTTACCGAAATCAAAAAATCGAGACGAAGATCAATTGACGACAGAACAAGCGAATAAGTCTAGGTTGGTAACTATGTGCCGCTGGGTTGTTGAAGTTATAAACGGTTGGTTTAAACGCGATTTTAAACTATTCCGACAAGACTTTTTCAATCGTGCTTTGCCTCATACAATGACAGATTTTAGAATAGGTGCTGCATTATTAAATGCTTGCAGAGAACCATTGTCAGATAGCGTTCACGCTGAAACATTTATAGAGGTTATAAACCAAAGAATGAACCAACCAAATAACCTAGCAGAGTATGTCCTAGCCAACAACCTTAATCGTAGACGGGCTAGTTTCGATAGCATTACAGGAAACCAACCTAACATAAGTGATTTTCCTTTGCTGACTGAGGAGGATTTAACCATTTTTGCACTTGGTACATACCAAGTGAAGCTAGCCCGCAGCTATTATGCGGAGCATGTGCGACAAGGTCTCTATAATATAGAAACGTATAGGGACCCCGATGTTACAGGCCTAGGCAGGTACGGCATCACAGCAACAAATGTTTGGCTGCTAAGATGTCGAATACAATCTAGACATACTAGGTCAAAAATATATTATTCGTACATTATAGTAGATAGAGAGAAAAGCGGCAGAGAAGCCATAGAAAACTACTATTGCAGTTGTCTAAGCGGTAAACGCACTCTTGGTTGCTGTGCCCACATTATGTGTGTGGTGGGTGGGCGAGAAACCAAGGGGAAGAGATCCGTTTACCAGCTCATTCTTTAAACGATGTTATTGTAGACGACAACTGAATCCCATCATTTTCTTTTTTTAAAGGAATACTAGCATTGTATATGTGTCTGTCAATAAATCGATGTATTTAATAACCAATAAACCTTTAGTTTTATTTAATCCATCATTATCTGATACTAAGATATGCATTACGTTTTGTCATTTACGTACTTTCGGTTTAATTAATTCGATTTTTTTATATGATCAACGCTTTATAACTTTTTATCTAAACAAGTTGCCGAAATAATTTTTTGCAGTCTTAATATATACATATTTGTCGACTAAAAAATATATAGGACAGATGTGGCCGCCGATGGGACAAGCGCCATGCATTTTTGCCCATTGTCCTTTAACAAACTTATCTAAGTCTGGCAAAGCCTCAAATCTATTTGTGTATTCTTTCCAATGTCTATTAGTACTACTGTCAAGTTTACTAGACACCATATGTATTATGAGTGTATCCCAATCATGTGTGTTTATTTGAAGGCTTTCAAGAGCTCTGCGATTTTTATTCAAAGAATCTAATAAATTTCTTAATGACTCAAATGATTCCTTTGCTATTGGTTCTATATCAAACAAAGCTTGGATGTCTAATGATAAGAACTTTATTATTGTGATAACGCTCACACAATAATTTCCACGCAATGTCATAGTTGTTTGTAGAACTTTCTAAAGAACCTATTACATTTGCCGCTTTGTCTTTCAATGAAGACTGCAAGTAATGATATTTGTTAATTTTCGAAATACTATCATTAGAATGTATAAGTGATGTGAAAGTGTCATGAAATCTAAGCCAATCTTCAACGTGTCCAGAAAAGGTAGGTAGCTGAATAATTGGTAGATTTAAAGTTGGCACACCTGTTGTAAGGACAGTACCTGCCGCCGAGGAGGCGGACGCGTCGTGGCCAGGCTGCGCAGAGGTGAACCTGCTTACCAGCTGTCGCGAAGTACTCTGTCTCGAACTGTTCGCGGTACAGGTACTCCTTCTCGGAGTCGGTCTCTGAAATATCCATACAACTTTCGATTTCAATCTGTAATACATCATATTCACCTTACCACTCCTCTATTTTCGCTAGTCTGAGATTTAGATCACTAAGCTGTACAAGGCTAGGTTTTTCGCAAGTTGAAAGCAAAGACAAATATGATTTAAATTGCGTAAGTTTAGATTTGTAGGAACTGCGTTTTCTTTTTAATTCAGCTAACTTGGACATTATTAATAAACTGCATTAACAATTCTAAATTATTTAATAGGCAAGGTAGGTATGTAGACAAAGCGAAGGTAGGTATGTAAACAAAGTGAAGGTAGGTGAAATTACAGCTTTTACACGTTATATAATATTAAATATGTTAAATAGCTTTCCAAATTAATGATTGCAAAACGTAAAAATGACAAAAGAAACGAATACTTAAATGTGTAAGTGCGGTGAAGCGAAACAATGCAAAGCGTGCGGTGCAACCAGCTGACGCGTCGTCAGCGCAAGTGTGGGCAGTCGGCACGCGTAGATATAGTAGGTATATAGCAAGCGAGCCAACGCGTAATAACGGGATCTCGCCTATGCGAGTCACTGAAATGCGATATAAAAATGATTTAAAATAGCTTTATTTATGCAATATTTATGAAAGTGGGACAGTAAAATAAAAATAGGGGGTATATTCGAAAAAGAAAACTTTTTTGTAACTTAATTTACGAAATTATTAGTAAAGTTATGAATATTCGAAATAAGAAATGAATGCAAGACGTAGGGACAAGATAAAGGGATTATGGAACGAACTCACAAATTGCCTCTCCAGGTTGATGTTCTTTCCGTGATGTCTGGCCCTGACCGCCTTGGTGGAATGATTAATCAGCCGTTTAAGGTAGCCGATTATAAATGTAGGTATTGTCGTCGCCGTCGCAGGCATATAACGCCGGTATATAACGCTGCACCTTTAGAGGATGAAGCGTGAAGTAACAGGATACCAGGATGCCGCAATGGTGCAATTCTGGACTGCAATTCGTGGATGGGCTTTTACCGCTTAAAGTCCACGAAATACGTTGTAATCACGACTATAATGCCTCGCGTGATGTATGCACGTCGCCGTCGAACGTTCTGGAACCGACGCGTCGAGTAACATTCCTCAAAGTCCAAGGTCGCTGCCTTTATTCGAAGCGATGTCGTCTTCGAAACTCCGTGTCGAAGGTCCACATATTGGTTAGGAATCTTCTAAGCGCGTTCCAGAAATTAAGCACAAGTCATTTGACATTTATATAATGTTATAATAAAAATTCAATTACAAAAATTGACAATGGTGTGCGTTATGAGTGACAACGTGCGTCGTGTGCGCTGTCCGGCGGGCGAGAGCGCGGGGCCGCGGGCAGCGTGGGGAGGCGACGCGATGACGTTCCGATGCGAGTTTTAACGTGCGTTAACATCTTTCCTGTTAATGTCCTTAAATGATAATCTTAAATCAACAAAACCTACAGAGCAGAGTTCACCACACACTCCGTTTATAGTTACCTTCCCTATTTGGAATGGAATGTTATTCTGATGCAATGTCTCATTTTTAATGGCGCTAAGTGACGCACCCGTATCAACTAACCAGTTATATGATCTGTTACCAAGTGACAAAGGAATAGAATTATAATTATTATAATAACAAATATTGACATGATTATTCTTGTTGGTCACGAAAAAATTGGCTGGCGTTAGATTCAGCAGGCGTAGGGTGGGATGGTAGCCATTGAACCACTAAAAGTTTGAAAAGTTCTAGCACAGTTACTATTGTAGTTTTAGAATAAAAAAATTTCGCTACACTTGGGTTATTTAATGATCTAACGTATTGGATACCAAATTTTCGGTATTATTTGATAATGTCTTAGTAATACCGATTTAAAAAAAAAAGGTAATTGGTTCATAGTGTACACTGTAGGGTACACAATAAATCGGGGGGGGGGGGGGGACTTAATGAACCATGTGGTACACAATGACTCACAGGAATAACTACATTGATTGTTTCTTTGAAGTTTAATAAATAAAAAACAGTTTTAAGTTTTAATATTTATTATGTTTTAAACGTTAGAAAAATAACCTACCTAATCAGCCTTAATTTTTAAATGTTAAATCACAATTATAGGTACGCAGGCCTATACTAAATAGGAACAATAATTATTATCACCTCGACATCCGTCATGACATTTTCCACAAAACAATAACAAAAAACTTAATAGAAACAAAACAATCTTCTAATCAACAATCCTTCAGTTAGGATGTATCTACCTAGGTAACTAATATCTTAAATTCAGTAACGACATATCGACAGGAAATTTGTAAGTGGCTTGTCGACGTGCCGTACCCTGTGTAATGGGAGGTGGTAAAATATATGTAATATCTTTTCTATTCACACCCGCTGTGTCAGGTTCTAGAGGTAGCGAAAATGTCTGTGTAACCTTATTTTTTAACTTGAAATACGATACATAATAATCGCATTCTTCTCCCTCCAATTTTTCCAAAATTTGTGCTATGTAATAAAATTTAGATTTTTTTGTAGTAAATGCAATAATTACGTAGTCTTCAACGCGAGGCTTCCTTAACAATGGAGGGAAGTTGTCGCATAAAAGAACTTCTTCCTCTTCTGATTGATCGAGAAAATTTTCTCCGCTAGAAGATGAGTCGCTGGACATAAATTCATCCTCTTCGTCTGATGAAGTGTCTGATTTTACTCTCTTATGGCTACTTTCAAATAAAGTCACTTTAGTCAGTTAGCTCTTTTCCGGGTTTTATTTTGTTTTGGGTTTTTATTTTCAGCTAAAGCGTTCTTTTCGGGTGTATCAGTAGCTATCATGCTCTTACCTGCTTTTCTCTTGAACCTATTCTTGCGAGGTTCTGCCTTCAAAGGTGGCCTGAAAATCTTCGGTGAAATAAAATTACTAGGAATACCAAACACTTCAAGAGAGTTTGTTTTTTTAGTAGGGGATACGTCTTCATTATCAACCACTGAAGGCGATGGCTGGCGGACATATGAAGTAGATGGTACTGATGTGCTATAGTGATATTCTTCAATAATATTCTCAATATCTGCGTCAGTTTCATCATTGTCACCGTAAAAAGCAGGCGTCAATATAGATGGTGAACCAAAACGTTCATTAATATCGGGTTCTTGAAAATCTACCTCAGCATCTGTTTCATTTTTTGGTGCTGGTTTATTAGTAACTTCACTGGGTAAAAAATCTATGTCTGTAAATATTTTATCATCAAAGGGGAATATACCGCATTTTTTAAATGCTTGAGTAATATTTACGCATTCGGCAACATTGTAAATGCTTAAAGTTTTACCTGGATTACATAGTAACCATGAGTCTGTCGCGGCATTATAATACGACTTGAATGGGCCATTTAGTCCAACATCCAGAGGTTGCATCCTGGCCGTGGTATGAGGATGAAGTGTAAGCACAGTCACACCTGAGGCTTTTGCTACGTCTAGTGCTTCTATAGACAAGTGGCTTTCATGGTTATCAAGAATGAGCAAAGCCGGATTGTCTTTTGATGCTGAAGTATACTAAAACAAATAGAAATACAATAATGTTATCTATTCCACACGTAGAATCAAATTTAGACACAAAAATCTACCTATATCAAACAATCGTCAAAATACCTGGATAAAATGTTTCATTACTTCAACAAATAATTGCACATTCATCCAACCACTAGGTGAGGCTAGACCGAGGGTCCCGGGAGGTGCCCCGTGCAGCATATGAGTCTTAAAATTTTTTCTTGGAAATATCATAGCTGGAGGTAGGGCCTGACCAATCGCATTCACTATACAGCAAGTGGTAACCAAGATCCCTCGTTCTCCACTTGTAACTTTACAGACATTGCTGCCTTTAACTGCTAGCAGTTTTTGAGGACGTTGCACAGTAGTGGTAGAAGTTTCATCAAGATTGTATACTCGAGATCCATTGGCAAAAGATGGAGTGCGATTCTAAACCTCTTTAAGGTTGTCAAAAAATTTTTGCACATTATGTTTGTTAAAAGCTGTAGCTCTTGCCATACTACAAGCTTCGGGTTTTTTTATTGATAGTTCCGGATGTCTTGCCCTAAAACCCCTCATCCAATCCCTACCTGCCATTTCATGAGTTTGCCATGAAGGTGGCATATCAATTTTGTTAATTGCTGCCATTTGGTAAGCAATTCTGCGGCTGTCTTTAGACGTTAATCCATAGAATTTATTTGCACAATCCAATATGTATTCCTTAATACTGTCTTCTTGTTGATCAGTAAAAACTTTACTTGCGTTATAATGAGGTTCCAATCTAGTTGACGGATCCTTCACGTATTTTAATATATATCTTCGTAGTGTTGGATAGGGAATGTTAGAAGCTTCAGCTGATTTCCGGATACTCAGCCCTGTATTTAAGTGCAGTTCGATGCCTTTTTGCATGGCTTCAGGAGGGATTGCTCCTTTTTTACGACGTTCCCTTCCAAGTGTGTTTCGACCCATGCGGAAAAAAAATATTAATATTAGTAATATCTAAATACCTATTATCCCGCAATAATAAATTGTACCTATTAAATTAAATATAATTATATTATAAAAGTAATGTTATGCCAGCTATAGTAGTACACATTGAACCATGGTTCATTGCGTGCCCAGAGTTATTGGTTATCTGCGTACCCCTCCCCCTTTAGAAAACGTTACGTAATGCTGTTGCCAATAAGCGCATAGAAGCGATTCAAAAAATATACTCAAATAAGCACAATAACCCATGTAGTGCATAGAACACACTCATAGTTTAGTAAAAGTTATAATAACAAAGTAATTACAAAAAGAAACTTGCGTTTTTTTCGTCGTTTTTACTAAACGAAACACAAAAATGCGACACGCGCGTCCGTTTATGGTGGCAAACGGCCGGTGACTAGCGTATTCTACACGGCGAGGGAAGGAAGTCCAGACACGTTTATTGCACGGACTGGCAACGTCGCGTATTGTCGCAACCTGTACTGGCTCATACGGTACACTTGATTCATTGGCTACCATCCCACCCTACTGTTATTTGTGTATCACGTACCATAATTGATGTTACGTAGTTTCCTCTGCGATCACTTCGAGCATAATTATTATGTATGTACCTACCTCTAGAGTACCGGTTACCTCTATAGTAGACACCTTGCTGCTGCCCACGCGCTCGAGTAGAGTGACTATGACTACGCTGACCGAACTGGCCACGCTGGTTATCGTAGACACCACGTGCCAGAAAACATCGTCCTCTAGATGAATATGACATATTATTACGGGTGTATTCCCTGTTCGTCAATTTCATGATACTGTCCTCTGGACACGTAGATATCTGCTCATCAGCCGCACCTCGGATAGCATCCTTCAATGTTTCATAGTTCCTGGCGGAAATAATAGTGCTTATGTGCCTATTTCGCAACCCGGTGGCAAAACGTTTTATAGCCATTTTCTCATTCAGTGGTTTAATTACGTCATACTTTTTTGTATCCCCATCGGCCTGCGAAATGGTCAAGTTAACAAATAAATTTTCAATTTCCTTACCGTAGTCCTCGATATCCCGCTGATTTTGTTTACACCGCATCAATTGTTCTTGTAGGGCTGTAAAATACTTTTTTTTAAAATTAAATATTTTTGCATATCATCAACAAGGAGTTGTGACTGTATCATAATGCTGAGCTAATCGTAACTTGGCATTCTCAGACAACCTGGTTTTTAATATAAAACTGATGAGATTTGGTATTGATTTGCCATCAAGTAGAGAGCTATACAACTCTATAGCAGAAATTAATTGTTTTGTAACATTTTCTTTATCATCCATGACTGGAAGTAATGCGACTGCCGTTTTAATATTAAAAGACTCCATTTTATCAATCACCACAGATGGGTTACACAAAATTTTAATCTCTTCAAATACCTTCTTAATTTGTTCCGTGAATTTATTTATTAAACTAAGTTCAGTCCTCTAAATAAGTCCATTATACTGATTACTATACCGTTACTGTTACGTAGTACACTATATATTTGCCGAATCGCACCGTTACACAGACACTTTTATATATTTTTCCTTTAGCAATATACTGACACTTCCGCTTATCGACACTGTATTATACTATTCTTGCGTCTGGCTGATCCTCCTTGGTACGGGGTGAACCATGGGTCTCGTGTCGTCGCCGAAACCAACTGCTTGACCGTCGGAGGTTATCTTCATGTATCTCTCTTCGTATCCATTCTCTGTGACATTTACCATACAGCCGAATCGCATAGTATATTAATGCGGCAATCAGGATAAGACATATCACCCCCAGGATACAGGTGATGGCGCTGGTATGTTGATACATTTGCTCCAATGATGAAGCGTTGTTACCACCGCTAGCATTTTGTGCGATGATTACTGGTTCTTCCTTAGACTGTTGCTTACCCATTTCTCGCAACAAAATAACCTTTCCCTACACTTCTCAATACGCAATAATATAAAATAACTCATAATTGCGATGTGATTGTGACAATGTTTAATATCACAATACCTTATAAGGCGATCGGAATGCAACGCGAACCTGATCGCTCACTGGCAGGGTCGCCATGTAAGGTTGGGTGTCGAGAGAGAAATTAAAGATGTTGTTAGATCAACGATCAGATTTATTCTCCAGTAAATACAATAGTGATCACTACTTTTATCTTAAGATAGAGATACGTATTGTTTGCGCGTGACCTCGCGCTGCGGGGTGCGGGGAGGCGAGCCGTCTCCCGCGCCGAGCCGACGCGACGAACGTTTTTGTTAGACAAAATTCATGACACTTGCCTTTTGGATCGCCCGACCGAGCGGCCATGTTATCAGAGTTTTTAGAACCGAATAAATTACTTATAAAATACAGTTCACTTATTATTGAAGACTCTCAAACAATACTCACATAATTTTCTAACATTATAAAAATTTGTATGACCTAGAATTCTATAAGGTTGTTTTTAGGGTCATAAACTTTAGCATTATTTTTATTAAATATGACTACATTATTTTAAGCAGTAATACTTGAACTTAATAAGTTTTGCTTCATACTTGGTACATAATAAAAATTAAATATTTTTGTTTTACATTGCTGACCATTTATACTGAAATCTATAACAATGGATCCTATCTTATTAGATTTTAATGCAAAACCATCACCAACTTTAATATCCACTGGATTTGATAATTTTTTAGACTCACAAAAATAATCATCTGTATTCACAATATGATCAGAACAACCACTGTCCAATAACCAAACAAGTTCATGTCTATCTTCACCTGACCCACCATATGCCGCTGCTGCCTGCATTACTTCCACGTTGAAGGTGTTTATACGTTCCTGCTGTACTAGTGATGTGCCTGCCATTCCTCTCCATGAACCTCTGTGACCTTGACCTCGCTGTTGACCTCTACCTCTATACTGGCCTCTTCCGTTGTACTGTCCTTGTTCTTGTCCTCTCAATGCAAGAGGATGCCTTGAATGATTTGTTCTCCAACCAGTATCACCTCCTACACTTCTGCAGTTGTATTGTAGATGTCCTGTCTTTCCACACTTGTAACACTTTCTCTTCTCGGTTCGGGTATTGAATGTTTGTCCATTCCCTCTGTCTGTTTCCCTTTTCTTCTGTTCTAAAAGCAATTTGGATTTTACATATTCCACTGACTTTTCATGCTCTGGAAGAGCGTCGATGATGTCCACTATATAAGAATATGACTGTGGCAATGATAACAGTAAATAATTGAGTTTGTCTACCTTCGTCACTGTGTCCCCACATCGTATGAGATTATTTATATGGGCCTCAAATGGGTCCTCACTTTCGTTCATTTTCAGTTCTAATAGGCGTCTTTTACTGAGTAATTTATTTGCCGAACTCTTAGTGCCGTAGATACTATCGAACTTAAGAATCATTTCTCTCTCGTTTCTTCATTTAAAATGAGTTCCAACTGCGTATTGGAAACGCTGTTTAATATGTAGTTTTTGGCTTTGATTTTTTTCGTGTTCCACGCTTCTTCCGTGATCGTAGACAGCCTGGTTTCTCCTTCTACGACTTCATTACATTTTTTCATTTGCAGGTACAATTCAAATCGGAACTTCCATTTGTCATATGCGTCGCCGTTAAATATCTGCAATCGTATTTCATCTTTTTCCTCCATTTTTCAATATTTCGTATTAGTAATGCTACGTAAACCACAGACATCTGCTACCATCTTAATATTTCACACTCTTTATTGTTAAATCTCTTTATTTCAGACCATTTACATTTTATCGACATGCAGTTCATTTAGCTAACAAAACAAAAGGAAAGGTTCGGGGTTCTCATCTGACACTTCCATAGACAATCATAGACGAACCATAAACAATACAAAATCACTATTTCAACAGTATGATATCACATTTACCCCATTATTGCAATTGCCCCACTTGACCCTACATCGCTCTAGGGCACATGACCAAAGTAGAATCTCCGTTCAATAAAGATCTTGTAGACTACTTTATTCTACATCATGGAGTTATTAGAGAGTAGTTTAACTACCAAATTAAGAGTAGTCTTTAATGCGAGCAGCGTTACTTCTACTGGAACGTCTCTTAATCAGCTTCAGATGGTGGGGCCTACTGTGCAGGATGATCTTTTATCTATTCTTATTCGATTCAGGCAACACAAATTCATAATTTCAGCTGATATCTGTAAATTCTATAGACAGATAGTTGTACACCCCCAGGACAGACACCTTCAAAAAATAATTTGGCGTGATAATCCAGAATCTTCTTTACATATTTATGAATTGGGTACCGTCACGTATGGAACGGCTAGTGCTCCTATTTAGCCACTCGCTGTCTTAAGCAAGTAGGATTAGAGTGCACCGATGGAAGAATTAGGGAAATAATCATCCATGATTTTTATGTAGATGACCTTTTAAGTGGAGGGGATAGCCTCGAAGAGGTTATTTATTTTAAATCTGAAGTAACCTGTTAGTGATAAGGCCATAGATTTAAACTTCAGTAGTTCTGAATCAAGTAAAGTGTTATGATTGAGCTGGAGTATAGATTTTGATAAACTGAACTTTCCGGTAAGCACTAATCAGTTTGGTGACACTACCAAACGAGATGTGTTATCAACTATTGCTCAGATTTTCGATCCGGTCTTTTATCTCCTGTTATTATTAAACTCAAAATGTTACTGCAACAACTGTGGTTGCATAAATTATCGTGGAATAATAAACAACCCTTACAAGTTCATAAGGACTTTGTTGATTTAATCAGTCATTTGCCTTCACTTAATTCTCTAAACATTCCAAGACGTGTTGTTTGTGATAATTATCACTACGTAGATTTACATGTGTTCGCAGATGCATCTGAGCGGGCATGATATGGAGCTTGTGTTTATGTCCTTAGTGTAGGAAGTGATGGTGAAATATCAGTCCAATTGTTAATGTCTAAAAGCCGTGTTACACCATTGAAGCCAACGACCATTCCAAGACTCGAGCTCTGTGCAGCTTTAGTTGCCTCTCGTATTCACGAGAAAGCTATCAAGTCTCTTCGGATTCAGGTTAGGCGTTCTATTTTTTGGACGGATTCCATGATAGTACTTGGCTGGTTAAAAATGGTGCCAAGTAAACTTCAAACTTTCGTCAGGAATCGGGTGGCAGAAATTATAGAAACTTGTAATATTTCGACGTGGCGGCACGTACCCACTCGCGATAATCCTGCGGATCTTATTTCTCGTGGTGTTAACGCTGACTCATTACAGTCATTCAATCTCTGGTGGTCAGGGCCGAGCTTTCTTCGGAAGAAGGAATCAGAATGTCCAAGCAATTCTATAGTTACCGACGCCCTACCAGAAATTAAAACTCAAAGAACAATGGCGGGTCTCCATACAAAAAAAATATTTGGTATCAAATTGCATCATCTTGTAGTGAAAAAAATATTAAAAAACTCGGCTATTCTTTTAGAATCTGTGTAAAACAATTATTGTTTGGGAAAGAGTAGGAAAAAAGATATTAGCATTTGATTTTCTTAGTTACGCACTGCATTTTTTTTTATCTGTGGACTCTTTTTAAATGTGTCCACAGATAAAAGTCTTTATACCATAGCTGCATAATGTTTTCTTTATTTTATCAATTTATTTGTGGGTATCGACTCTTCAAATTGATTGCGTATTGTTTTACATAATTATAAGTGTATGTGTGTCATTGAAATAAAATAACAAAACAGTCTTTTGTAGGTTATATTTTTATGTCACTTTGAATGTGTCTGATGCATGAAATAATTATCTATGTACTTATGTGCATATGCATATATGTAATATGATCTGCAATAAGTATATGTATTTCTTTTCCTTAATTTATTAACTATTTCAAGATATAATGTAAATTGTAAATACATGTAAATTCTAAACCCAAACTAATATAATTGGCGGCGGCCATCCGCCGCCTGTCGCTTCAGACTTTATAGTGAGGCACCAAACAATTTTTTTTATTTATCTATCTAGTAGTTATTTTGAATTTTAAAAAATAAAACAAGATCAATTAATTTATAGTAACTTTATTCTTCATCTCTCATAATAACTTCATCTTGAAATTCTGCAGGTGCGACAATATGTTGTTGATGTCTGGCCCATCCCAAATACCAGACTAGCGTCATAACGTGAGCACAACAGCCTACAGTGCGACGACCAACTATGCAATTGCAACAGTATTCTGAGGTCCCTGCCCGGCCAGAAATACCATTTTGGATTAAAATTTAAACAAAATATTGTTTCCTAGTTACGTGGCGTGACTTAATTTTGCCTCTTATTAATATTGTCACGCCAGTACCTCTAAGATTATACTCAGTAGAATTAATGTGTTCACTACACACTACAATTCTGTAGCCTAGGTGGAAACGTACATGCTCGCCATAATATGAGCGAGCTTGTCTTATTTGGTACGTTCCCAGGGCAAACAGAATTAAATCATTTTACTCCACATTGGGGAAGCATAAAATATTATTTCGATCAGCATTAATGTGTTCGAATTGGGATGACCTTCTATTCAGGTTTATAGCCTCAATCATATTTGCCAGGTTATTATTTAAATCCATTCGTTCTCTTATAATTTGTAATATTTCATTAGCATAAATATTATCTTGAAAGCGAACACCAAACTTGTTTAGGAGTGCTGCTGCTATTTGAAATGTCTGCATCATGTGTGGTAGAGATTCATGGAAGTATTCTTGCCTAAAGATTTTAAAGTCTCTTTTAAAATGACCATTTACAGCCTCTACCACCCATCGACATATAGTAACACAGGTGCTACAGTTAGCTTGAGCTGTAGTTAATTGGTGTTCGCCTTCTAAAAGCGATTCTGGCAAATATGCTCTATAGCCACATCCCTCTAATACACTGATGCTATCTCTAAAACCCCTGTCTAAAATGAACACATCACCTTCTCTGAAATATGATCTTAAAAGCAGAACCCATTGAAGCAAAAAGGTTGTTCATTATGTCAACATCTGATGTAGTTGCTTTATATGGGCCAAAACAATCAACAATATATCCATCACACGCAACAATCATAAAGGGTTTCAATAAGTTCCTGTATTTGTGTAGAGAGTAACTTTGTTTTTGAAACATGTAGTTTGAGCTTTTGTGTATATATATGTAGGTGCCATCACATATGACAATGGCATTGCTCCCATTACCATAAAGCCCATTTGGTATTAACAAACTATGTTGTAATAATTGTTCTCTTCTTAATTGATTTATTCCTAAATTCTGAGGAATAAAGTCTTGCAGGAGAATCTCCATCACTTTATTAATTAAGTCTTCCAAAGTGCGACGTGGCACTTCTACTAATGTTAAATTCCTCTCATCTGAATCACCTGTTCTCATTTTCAACAATAGCACTGCCAGACCCAAACTTCCTCTTTTCACTTGTGCAAGTCTGGGTACTTCTTCAAGTAACCTATTAAATTGTTCCTTATGAAATCCCACCCAATATTCAAAAACTCTATCATCCACCTCTTCCACATTTTCAAAATCTATTGTAGGGTTAAATGTATTGACAAATGAAAAAACATGCTGTATTTGGTAAACAGTAAATGTATCAATGCTATTTTCAAGTTAAAATAGTGTCTCCCATGAATTGCTCCTTAAATGTTCAGCACAAACCCGAGCAAGGCCAGGCATGTAATAACGATGATTTTTAAGAATTATCGCACGCAATTTATCTGATACCTGGTGTAAACTGTGACTACTACAGTTAGGGAAAACACAATGATTATTAGAGTTGGCCGCTCTTCTGTAGTCTGGTAAAACTATTCTTTGTGTCTCCACAGGTTGAGGATACTCTTGTGATTCAGCCGTTGATTCCTCTATTGCAGTATCATTGCTACTAGGTAATAATCTAGTATTATCAACATGGGCCATACGGCGCACTTCTCTTTGTGTGCGTAACCAGCATGGATGGCATACACGATGAGATACTGATATCTAAAAATAAAAAATAAATATTTTAATTGCATCAGCATTACACATACCTACACATATACACGGTGATTTTGAAAGCGTTTTGGAAGAGAAAATTTTGAATTATTTATCAATAACAGAAGCTATGTATAACGTTAAATTAATAATTTATATATATTTTTTTTATCATCAAAGTCGATATTCATATCGTTTACAGAGAAAAACAGAGAACCAGTAGTAGGGCTATTCAATCAAACGTAGGTAAATACTACAAATAGAAATACTATGCGTTTTAATATCGAGTCGAGCCAATAAAAACAAAGCTACCGAGTTGCGCCGGAGTCGTCCAACCAATGACGTATGCCCCGTAGGCGTATGCGCGGGACTCACCTGTAATCGTGAGGCGTCCTTCGCTTTCAGTCGGTCAGTAATACCATAACATCGTGACGGCACGCTACATTGATTAGCGCTAAAATAAGTCGACAGTACGAATTTTCAAACGTGGAGTACTTGGCAATGGTACAGCTGTAGGCTACTGCCAACTACAACTTGGAAGAAGTTCGGTGTTTATATTCCCAGCCGGAGCATTTAAATGCACTACGGCTACGTGGAATTGAAAGCCCTCAAATTCCCTCCACACCGACGACCTTGGCTGCAACCCAACGACTTCTCGACCACGGACAATTTCGTGCGCCTACTCACGCACAAAGTTAAGGAAGTTTAAATTATTATTCGGCGGAGTGTAGTGCATGCATACCTGGACAATGAGTTTAGTGATCAAGGCCAAGGCACAGGCCCTCCTCGACCTATCCACCGAGGATAGGTCGAGGAGGGCCTGTGCCTTGGCCACCTAGAAGCCCGGACTTAAAGCCCCTGGATTTTTTCTTATGGTCGGAAATAAAAAGACTTGTTTATACACGGGAATATGAAAGCCGTGATAATTTACGCATTGCGATAGTGGATGCTTTTGATAAAGTGAAAAGTGATAGAGACACATTCAGAAAATTAAAAAACAATTGCATTAAACGTGGACGGTTGTGTATTGAACTCAGCGGACTCCATTTTGAGCAGTTGCTTCGATACAGAGAAGTGTAAATAGTGTAAATAAACTGTAAATAGGTATGTAAGTTAATTATTCTGTAGATAGCTTCGATTTTTTAAATACGAATGAAATATTTATACCTACAGTCCGTTGATAAATTGATTTGTTGTGAAAAGAACAATCGTTGTTAACCCTTAAATGCATGATGATGTATATATACATCAGTGTTTTTGTCCTTACATAATTTTTAAACGATAACTCAAACACAGTATTTTTTACTTTTAATAGGTGCTAAAAATATTTATTTTAGTTTTTGAACGCAAGCTTTCACGATATGGCAGTTCACTTTTTTAATTGTCATAATTTGACAGCTTGGCGCCACATTTTCTAATACCCATTTTGGCGGTCAAATTGTAATTTTATTTTAGTGAATACTAAATAGTATTATTACGTGATAAAAGTGACTTACGAGAGGATAAAGGTAAGCAGAACACTTTGCATTATTGTTTTTTTAGAATACAGTAACAGTTTTTGTAAATATCAGCAGTATAATTGTGATGTAGAAATACATCAGTATGCAAAATCGGCAAGAAATAGTTTTACTGTAGGTATAATATACTTTTTTATTTTTGACTTATTTGTATGCATATACATAATTTATTCATACGAATTTCATAATTATTTATCCAGAATGTCCCGTAAAGTGGCAGATAAAGATATAGAACAACTTCTGGCAGCTTTGGAAGATGGAAATATTTCTGAGGATGGCTTGGAAGATGAAAGTGAAGATGAAGAAACCTTTTTCGCTAATGCAAGAGAAATAGTTCAAGAGTTGGAAGACGAGGATGCAGAGGACCATGAAGATCCTACCTATACTGATCCACCACTAGTTCAAGATTTGCCTGGCCCATCAAGTCAAATTTTTATTTCATTGCCCATGCAAGAAGGTCATCAACAATATGTAGAATTTGATAAAAGGAAACTCATTTGGAAAAAAGACAGTTTGTTGTTTGACGAATCAAAAATAATTCACCAACCAAGTACAACAGAGTTTGCTATAACTGAACTTGATACACCATATAAATGTTTTTTGCACTACTTCACACCTAAGTTTCTTCAAAAAATTGTTGATGAAACTAACTTATATGCAGTACAGAAAAACCTTTCAATATCTTTCACTATAACTGTTGGGGAGTTAAAAAAATTCATAGGAATTCTTTTATTTATGTCAGTAGAACAATTCCCTAGTGTACGCTCATACTGGCATTCCAAGTTTGGCTACGATCCTGTAAAGAGCGCAATGCCTGTAAATCGGTTTGAGATGATTAGGAGCTACTTACATTTCAACGATAATAATAAACATCTTCCGCGAGATCATTCCGATCACGATCGCCTCCATAAGCTTCGGCCTGTGATAGAACAGCTAAATAAGACATTTTCATCAGTTGGAATAGACCAACGACTTTCTATAGATGAGCAGATGTGTTCAACTAAAATTGCACATTTCCTAAAGCAATATTTACCAAATAAGCCTCACAAATGGGGCTATAAGCTTTTTGTTCTCTGTAGTCTTATGGGATATGCTTACAGATTTGAGGTCTATTCTGGTCAAGACAAACCAGCCGACGAACCTGATCTAGGAATAACAAATAACGTCGTTATACGTTTGGCGAGAGCTATACCAAGGATGAACAATCATATTGTATTTTTTGATAATTTTTACACATCCCTGCCCTTGGTAAATTATTTGAATAAACAGGGTATACAATGTGTCGGAACTATTCAGCAAAACAGGCTACCGAATTGTCGAATTCCTGACAAAAAGGAACTTATGAAAACTTCTGTTCCGAGAGGTACATATGAGGAACGCGTTTCCCATTCAGATGGAGTAGACTTTTCGGCCACTGCGTGGAAAGATAATAAAGTCGTCACTCTTTTATCGACTTACGTTGGTGCCGAGCCTGTTGGAAAAGTATCAAGATACGATAAGAAAGCTAAACAAAAAATTGACATCCCTTGTCCCAAAATTGTGCAAGAGTACAATATGCATATGGGCGGAGTCGATCTGATGGACAGTTTTTTAGGACGCTATCGAATTCGAATAAAGAGCCGGAAATGGTATTTACGCTTATTTTATCATCTACTGGACCTCGCTACAATCAATTCATGGGTGCTTATGAAAAAAAATCTAACTGCTAAAGGCGTCACAAAAAAGCAACTACCTAATCTTGGAGAGTTTCGTAATTGTTTGGCTGACACACTGTGTAATATAGGTATGTCTGGAGGTAGTAAAAGAGGGCGCCCTAGTACTTCCTCTCTAGAACGCGAGCTTCAAATAAAAAAGCAAAAAGGTCCGCAACATCCACTCCCGTCAAAAGATGTGCGCGTAGATGGATTCGAGCATTGGCCTGTATTTACCAATCGATTACGGTGCAAGATGCCCAATTGTAAGGGCACCACACAATGGTCGTGTACCAAATGTAATGTACCATTGTGTCTAAATCAGAGAAATAACTGTTTCAAAGATTTTCATTCACTGCAGTAAGCCTAATTCGACGACAATCGTCCTATAGCATAGTACTTAGGCTGCATTATTAATATTAACTGTAATGCATACTGATGTAGATCTACATCAGTAAGTTTTAAAAAAAAATATATACTTTTTGGAAAAAAACCTTACCTTTATCTATGTTTAATTATCTACCTGTTTCGATTTATTGCATTTAAAAAGGAAAAATTATGCATTTAAGGGTTAATAATCGAAAAGAAGTTTAAATAAAATAGGTATTTCTGACGGTCCTAAGCCCGTGTAAAGTATGAAGGACAAACTGGCGTCTATCTACAGTCGTCACAAAATAAGAAGCCCGTTTTGACATTTGTCATGGTGGCGTAACTAGTGATTAACCATACGACTCGGTGCACGATACTTACGATAAATCGATTCAAGCTTCTAGAGTATTTGATTGATTTGACTATATATCACAAAGGGCATTGGATTTAAGTTATAATTAGAACATATAACTTAAACTTTAATGTTATAGGCAATTTGAAATGATACAATGGAAAGAAATGTCAATTTGTCTTTAATTTATAAATTTAGCTCAATCACAACAAAATCAAGAAAAGTGAAATCAATCATTTTCTTCTGATGACGAGCCAGGTGAGCTATCGTCGCCTGTATATATAATTATTTCATTTTCAGGAGCGTGCGCTCCTTGTAGGCAGAAATGCAGTGCTTTACTTGCTATTCACAGACATTTTAATAAAACGTTCGTACGTTTTAGATGACTTTAATTAATAGTAAATAAATGAATAAACAAAATAGTAATTTTGGTGTCCGTGCACAGTTCGCAAACGCACACACCCATTTATGTTATTTCCCCGCCTCCAGCCGCAGGCTACTGAAGTTTGCCGTTCGGCAATTATCGGGAGTAATCGAAAATGTTCGTTGCCTATAAATCGACTAAACACAATAGACAGAAATATAATAAATCATGTATGCGGATTATGAATTTTGAATATGGTAAGGTTTTATTTGTTTAATTGGCAGATATGTTTCGTGTTTCGCCGGGGCCATATTGCTTTTTTCTTGTGATAAGCGTTGTTTACTATTTTCTTTCCGCCAATATAATTACAGTTTTATTTTTCATTTTAACATTTGAAAAAGTGTACATTTAACAGTTTGTTATTGAGTTCCGTTGATTTTTTTAAAAATGTTATTTGATTGTGAGGTATGTGTGGAAAATGTGTGTACATTAAAAATTAAAAAAAACAAGTTCTCACAATTGTCATTCAGTAAAAAGATTAAAATTGTGTCTAAAGGTCTGTAAAAACACACTCACTTGGATAAGATATTTGAGGTGGCCGAAATGTTGCGTTTATTTACATCGGGATATAGTAATCTCAAGTAACCGGAACCTTGAATATGTGAAAATCAGAAAATTGAAGATGACCAGGTGAGTAGTTATAATATTTTAGCTTATTATTTTACTTATTAGAATTTCTTCCGCCGCGACAATCTATCGCTGTTTTGTCTGCGTTCCCGTTGAAGATATACATGAATAGTAGTACACATAACTGCGGCTGTTCTACGGATTCGATCCAAGAACACCGCCCCCGGGCCGGACGGGGTTCCAGCCCGAGTGTTGGCCCGAGCCCTCGACTACATGTCGGACCACCTCAGGGGGGTGTTGGACACTAGCCTGGCGTCCGGACGCTTCCCTGAGCGCTAAGTGCGGGAGGCTGGTTCTGCTTAAGAAGCCGGGACGGCCTGTCGACTCGGTCGCGGCCTATAGGCCTATCGTGTTGCTGGACGAGGCGGGTAAACTTTTTGAGAGGGTGCTCTCTGCCCGCATCGTCCGGCACCTCTGCCAGGTTGGCCCCGATCTGTCGGACGCCCAATTCGGTTTCCGGGAGGGGCGTTCGACGATCGATGCCGTAATGCGCCTTAGGGCCGTGACCGAGGAGGCCGTGAGCTGCGGCGGAGTGGTGTTGGCGGTGTCCTTGGACATCGCCAACGCCTTCAATAGTCTACCATTCAGCTGCATCAGGGAAGCGCTCCGCGGAGGCTACCACGGAGTGCCGGAGTACCTGAGGCGGCTGGTGGCAGACTATCTTGAGGAGCGACCCGTCATGTACGAGGACCGAGATGGCGTCTTGAGACGCAGGGCCATGTCATGCGGTGTTCCGCAGGGGTCTGTCCTAGGACCTCTCCTGTGGAACATCGGGTACTACTGGGCCCTACGAGGGCGTCTCCCCCCGGGCTGGGTGTAATGTGCTACGCGGATGACACCTTACTCACGGCCCGGGGGGCTAACTTCCAGGAGGCGGCGCGCCTGGCCGCCACGGGAGTTTCCCAGGTGGTTGGGCGCATTGAGGCGTTGGGATTACGGGTGGCCCTGGATACAGATGAGGTGCCTGGGTCTGGTCCTAGACGGAAGGTGGCTCTTCGACGAGCACTTCCGACAGCTTGGTCCGAAGCTGGTGGACACTGCCTCCGCCCTAGGGCGACTTTTGCCCAATTTGGGCGGGGCCAGTGTTCCCACGAGGCGGCTGTACGCGGGGGTTGTCCGGTCAAGGCGCTGTATGGTGCACCGGTGTGGGTGGCGGCTCTGACCGCCCCGAATAGGGCGCGCCTCTGGCGCCTCCATAGGATAGCCTGCCACCACTGCGACTGCAGTGAGGACTCGGCCGAGCACACACTGGCGGTCTGCCCTGCTTGGGCGACGCAGCGCCGGGCCCTCACTGCAGTCATCGGATCGGATCTCTCGCTACCGGCCGTAATTCGCTGCCGGACGTCGCCTAAAGAGAAAAAAAAAAATTTGAGTCCGCAATAGGAGCGGACCGGCGCTGGGAGGGGTCCAGAAGGCGATAACTACCTGGACCCCTCCTAAACTGGAAGCGTAAAGAGGGCACACCGTGTGGTTTTAGTCGGTTCGAGTCCGACACACCGCCCCGCCGAACGAGAGCCCCGGCGGGGTGACGGTCCGAGGGGATTTCCACACGTTAAAAAAAAAAAATCTTTCAGGATATCAGCGTATCGGCGTGTTGGAGAGGGAACAACCTTGCTTGCTTCCATGTAGGATATGTTCCTTTCCGCCATCATGGTCTTAATAGCTCTCTGTCTACCATACTCCGGGCACATAAAAGGCCTCTCTTTCTGATACCTCACAACCATTATCAGGATGTTCTTGGCCACACTTGCTGCATCTTGATTTGGACCTGCAGATGGACTCCACATGGCCAAACCTGCAGCATTTCCTACACTCTACGGTTGGGTAAATATATTGTTGAACAGGAAGCGAGTAGCAACAACAGTATACTCTTTTAGGCAGAACCTGGCTATCTAAAGTGAGGACACAGGTTTCCGTAGGTTTCCACTCCAATAGACCTTCAGTAAAACATTTCCTATTAAGGCGCCTGACTTTAATTATTGGGCCACAACCCTGCGGCACTGTTAAAAATTTAATGACATCCTCATCATCCATGTCGGTGGGGATGCCTGATACTACACCCATTCTAGTGATGTTAAAGGTGGGGATGATGGCAGTGTATTTATGTGAATTTAGTAAGGGGTTTATTAAAAATGAGTTGGCATCCTGAGGGGATGCAAACTGTACTGACACCCTATTACGACCTACTTTTTTGACTCCATCTCTGACCACATTATAATTTTTTATTTTTAAAGCGGAAAACACCAAAAGAGACAGGGTGGAGAGTTGTGCCAGAACCCAATTGGGTCTCCATGCGGGAAACATGCACAATGTAGGGACCGGTATCATTTGTCGTGTACTTGTCACGACCAAGCGGGCTTCTTACTTGATTAGGGCTACGTTTAATATGGGGGGGGTACTTACCTCATCGTTCACATGTCGTTTACATGAGTTTGTAGCGAGAGGACAATTATCTTGGACCGCTGCATTGCAGATCACATTGGCAAACTGTTCTAAGGGGTTGGAAGGGGTTGAGGGTTGATCGGATAGGTAAGGAGTAGGGGTGAAAGGAGGGGTTACTGGATATGGAATATCGGGAGGGTCGGGCGGTTTATTTCCGTTCATGTTCACTTACCGGTAATGTTTAGTTACAAACAACACACCGTAAGCAATAGGACAGCACAAAATATCAAAAAAAAAAGACCCAATAGTCACAAAATCACACAAGATTTGTAAGAATTCTAGACGCACGTGCTAACCAAACGGACGACGACAGCCTAAAAAAAACGTCTGTCGAGTTGTCGAGAGTTGTCAAAAATCTTTGCTTTTTTGCAGTTGCCACTTTTTTTTTACTTAGATATAATCCACTACAGGATTCTTAAATACGTAAATAATATGTTTAATAATGCACCGCAAACTACATTCTTTATTGATTCAGTACTTACAATTATGAAAGTATTATCTGATTACCATATTACGAGACTTTATTGGAAATTATTTCCACTACTTGAAAAAAATGGCTGTAAAATGGTAACACTAATCTAGAAAAGGAAATTAAATTAATCAAATAATTGTATAATACTTTTCTTTCTTTCCCTGGCCTTTAACTGACTTAGATGATAGTCTTAAAAAACGTAGATATTTACAAGAATTAGTTTCCTATAAATGACATTTTAAGACGCTTAAATTAATTAACCGCCATTATATTTGGTGTGAAAAAATTCCATTTCAATTAAATGATCGCCTAAAACTAATTCTATTAGAATAGGCTTGTCAGCCACGTACCTTATGTCAAAGTTATGGCACTCTTCGCAATCCGTGTCCGGCGGCTCGTAAACACTACCTTCATTAGAGTCTAAATGGTTAATACACGATGTACACTTTGAATTACCGCACACTTTTTTTAAATGCCCCTTTTTCCCGCACTTTAGGCATTTATAATTTTTATAACGACATTTATCACTGCTGTGATTTTTAAGACCACAAACCGAGCACCGATCACTACCGCGAACGACCGACCCAGACGTACCCTCAGCGCCTCGTCGCCCATTAGCTTGACCTTTATATCTCGCCCGGTATACTGGTTCTTCTTTAAATGAGACTTCCTCTGTTCTGGTCCCTAACATAGCCTTCGCCTCCTTAGCACATGCCGCCTGCCTCGCCAGGTCAATAGCCCGTGACAACGTGAGCGTCGACGGGTTCTGATCGAACAGTTTTTCGCGTTCTGGACCTGCATATAAGCCAAGGACAAAACGATCTCTCAGATTCGTTTCTAAAGCGCTGCCGAAGTCACAATAGGTTGCCAAACCTCTTAATCGCGCCACCCATTCTCCTAGGGTTTCGCCTGACTTCCTGTTGGCACTAAAAAAATTCGCTTTGTCCACAAATGTGCATTGTTTTGGCTTAAAATGACTATCGAGTAATTCAGCTAGTTCCTCAAAGCTCAACGTTTCCAACTCCTTAGGAAATGCGAGGTTAAGCAGTAAACGGTAAGTCTCTTCTGTGTGTTAGTTTATTACTGAATGCAGTACAGAGCGACACAGCGCAGTCGGCGCACGGCGAGCGGCGATGCGCTGTACATACATGTTTAGATATACATCAATGCAACTGTTAAGCCGGGCTTATATTAGAGCCACGCCGCGTGTCGCAACGCGTGGGATTTCAATCGGTTACATACATTTTATATGAACGTGGTTACATTAGCTCAGTCTCGCGTGTCGCCAAGCGAGTTGACGCCACGCAGACCGCTCGATTTCGATCGGCGTGGGCTAGGTGGTGGGGGAAGTGACGCGTTGGCTCGCTCCGCGCTAGTATAATCATCACGTGGCTACGCGCATTCACGCAGTCCGGCGCGGCGTGTTGACGAGCAAGCTACCAGACATTTCAATACGCGCAAGATGTCTGCCGACGAACTTATTGAGCTAGTGAGAGAGTATCATTTTTTATATGATCCGAAAAATAAGGATTATAAAAACCATTTGATAAGAACAGCAGCGTGGGAAGAAATAGGCCAATGATTGAAACTACCAGGTAAATTTCATGTTTTATTATTTTTTAGTGAGCAATAATAATAATAAAAATCTTTATTTTGTTTTGTTTGTTATTGTTGTCTATGTACAGTTTGTCTGTGATCTAATTATTGCTATGAAATTAGAAGTTTGTTTAACCAGCGTGAGGGCCTCGGAGGGAGTTTACGTAGTTATATATATATAAGTATCGATAGAAGACAATGGTTTTATACATGGACGGAATTATAGAATACAAAAAAATGAAATAATTAGAACTACATGTGTGGGTGTGTGTGTGTGTGTGTGTGTGTGTGTGTATGAGTGTGCGTGTGTGTGTGTGTGTATGTATGAGTGTGCGTGTGTTTTATATTACTGTATTCATTCTGCTCCACCCTGTCTGATTGCAGCCATTTTCCACGGTACTTGCCCATCTGGCGAAACAAATTACTCTTTAAATTTTTCCCTAATAGCAATAGCGTCTTGACAAAAGTTTCTTCCAACAGTTGCGATATCAGACATGACACTTTGAGAACCGTTTTGTGCATCTGGATTTTCAAAATTTTCGTCAAAATCATGTGAATTTTCTATGCGCAAATAGTTATGAAGACAGTACGCAGCCTGTACGATCTTGTTTGCCATGTCCGGTTGTACTTGCATAGGTCCTTGAAATACGCGAAACCGTGCTCTTAAAATGCCAAAAGCATTTTCTACCGTTCTTCGAGCACGTGATAAACGATAATTAAATACCTTATTTGAATCATTATTTACAAGTTTCGCTTTACTATAGGGCTTTAACAGATACCTTTTTAAAAGGAAATGCCGCATCAGCAACAATTACTTACGGCATAGGCTCAGTATGTTGGTATAATGGTTTATTTTGTGGTACATTCAGTTGTCTTTGAACAAACATTTGTTCCATCAATGAGTTTTCATATATGCCGCCATCGCTGTTTCGGCCATATGCACCGACATCTATCATGATAAAGGACAATGAGCAAAAATGTATGGCGCTTGTCCCATCGGCGGCCACATCTGTCCTATATATTTTTTAGTCGACAATTATGTATATATTAAGACTGCAAAAAATTATTTCGGCAACTTGTTTAGATAAAAAGTTATAAAGCGTTGATCATATAAAAAAATCGAATTAATTAAACCGAAAGTACGTAAATGATAAAACGTAATGCATATCTAAGTATCAGATAATGATGGATTAAATAAAACTAAAGGTTTATTGGTTATTAAATACATCGATTTATTGACAGACACATATACAATGCTCGTATATAATGCTAGTTTTCCTTTAAAAAAAGAAAATGATGGGATTCAATTGTCGTCTACAATAACATCGTTTAAAAAATTAGCTGGTAAACGGATCTCTTCCTCTTGGTTTCTCGCCCACCCTAAATACCACACTACACACATAATGTGGGCACAGCAACCAAGAGTGCGTTTACCGCTTAGACAACTGCAATAGTAGTTTTCTATGCCTTCTCTGCCGCTTTTCTCTCTATCTACTATAATGTACGAATAATATATTTTTGACCTAGTATGTCTAGATTGTATTCGACATCTTAGCAGCCAAACATTTGTTGCTGTGATGCCGTACCTGCCTAGGCCTGTAACATCGGGATCCCTATACGTTTCTATATTATAGAGACCTTGTCGCACATGCTCCGCATAATAGCTGCGGGCTAGCTTCACTTGGTATGTACCAAGTGCAAAAATGGTTAAATCCTCCTCAGTCAGCAAAGGAAAATCACTTATGTTAGGTTGGTTTCCTGTAATGCTATCGAAACTAGCCCGTCTACGATTAAGGTTGTTGGCTAGGACATACTCTGCTAGGTTATTTGGTTGGTTCATTCTTTGGTTTATAACCTCAATAAATGTTTCAGCGTGAACGCTATCTGACAATGGTTCTCTGCAAGCATTCAATAATGCAGCACCTATTCTAAAATCTGTCATCATATGAGGCAAAGCACGATTGAAAAAGTCTTGTCGGAATAGTTTAAAATCGCGTTTAAACCAACCGTTTATAACTTCAACAACCCAGAGGCACATAGTTACCAACCTAGACTTATTCGCTTGTTCTGTCGTCAATTGATCTTCGTCTCGATTTTTTGTTTTCGGTAAGTGAGCTTCATAACCATAGGCATGTAAGTCGTCGATTACGTCGCGAAACCCACGGTCTAAGATGAACACATCTCCATGTTCAAAAAACCAATGGAAAGGATTTCCTTCGTCGTCAATCATATTTTTCATTATTTGTGCATCTGATTCTATGGCTGAATATGGCCCAAAGGCATCTAAAATGTGGCCATCGCAGCACACTATTAAAAACGGTTTCAACAAATTCGTGTATTTGTGTAGAATGTATGACCCCTTTTGAATAAATAGTTTGCGGACTTTTGTATATATATATAAGTGGCGTCTGCTATCACAATTGCCTTTCTGTTTAAGGCATTTGCATTTCCAAAAATTGCATTTGGAACTTGTAGGTTTCGGTTAGCTACATCAATTCTATTGAGATGATCATAACCAAGATGCCGGGGAACGAAGTCCAGTAAAAGAGAGTCTCTGGCGAACGTTAAATGTCGTTCTAGGGTTCTACGGCTCATATTAAAAAGCGTCGCCAGCCTTTCATTTGCTTCACCGCTTCGCAGTTTCATTAAGTAGCATGCCAAAGATGTTTTCGGGCGTGTTGATACGTTCGACAATGAAGGAGTTTGTTCCAAAATATTCATAAATTGGTCTCGACTAACGCCTAATCGGATGTATACTTCATTTGGGTCCATGTCATCTATATTATGAAAATCTAGTATAGATCCTCGAAGCACCGCGATTTTCATGAGGCTCATGATATGCACAAAATGTGTGGCATTGAAGTCGTGGAGCAAGTTAGGGCTGCAAATTATTGGATCCCAATCATTGGATACCAAATGATGATCGCAAACTCTTGCACTATTTGGAATATAAAAATTAAAATGAATCAAGAATGTCACTTTAATGTTATCCGGAATCCTTCGGAGATCCGTTCGTCTGCAGTTTTCATACATACAACGCGTTGCTATATTAGGGAGTCTTGAATATTCTTCAATATGTAATACACATTCGTGTGGACGGTCTTCTCTTGGCTGCGCAGCTCTTTCTGCCCGTTGCCAGCATGGTCGACAAATGTACTCCTGGCCATTGTATTGTATCTGAAAATGAGAGTATTACAATTAGTCAAAACGCTTAGTTGTTTTCATTGAACGCTGTTCAAACAAAGCGTAATATAAAGAAAAATATTTTACTCGATTGCCTAAGCAGTATTAATTATCTCGCTTACTCATACGTAAATACCGATACTTCTATCCCGTTCTCGCCCCGTGGATCAAACGGAACGACAACGTCGCCGCGTCGGTAACAGTTTACTTACTACTTACAGAGAAATGTAATCTCAATGCGCGAGAGTTAAAACACTGTGACCACCTCAAGTTAAACAGTACTATATTGTTGACGTGACAACTAAGAAATAATGATTTCGTTTGATGTACTTACCTGATGTTCAGAGGTCAGAGCTTCAAAGATATATTGGCCTACAGCGGGATGTTCTTCAAACCGAGCACGGGTTATTTCGTATCTTCTTCTGTTTATCACGGATCGATGTATAGTCGCCAAGTGTGTATATATACATAAAATACACACTTGGCGATTATCTGCCATTGTTATAGGAATCTGCTTAAAAAAGTCCACAAAAACGAGCACAAGTCACCAAGATAGATACTAACAAGTCCGATATGCAAGCCAGAGTCGAAAGAGATTGTCAAACAATAATAATCGCACAGTACTCAACGAAACAAAAGTCAACGATGGACTGCGCTGTGCGCTTGAGCATAACGGTAATCGCCGAGTCGCCGAGTGCGAGCGGCGCTCGTCGCTGATTGGTTGACGCATGAAACATGGCGAAACCGATTTTAACAAAGGTTCTTAGACCTCTAATAGAAAAAGTATTGAATATTAGGATACATAAATAATAATGAAAAAGAAATAGTATTTTAATAATAGTATTTTAACTATTTTTTTTTTCCTAAACGGTATTTCATAGTACTCCTTGAACAATATTTGTTGTCAAAGATCTCCCCTTTCTAATGACAATAGTTTCATTGATGGCCGCTCATGGGCAGCAATGCCCATTGTCCTTTATTAAAGATCGTGCAGGTTTGCACGAAACAATAGGTTTGACCCAGGTCAAACGTAGGCATTCATTGCAAATAATTATAATAATACACAAATATACAAGTCTTTTTATAAGTGTGGAGTGTGTATGCTATTTATCAATGTCCCACCTTTAAAGCTTTATCTATTAATAATAAAATCAGCAGGGCAAAACAATTAAAGTTCTGCCTTAACTGCTTACGTTTTGGGCATGAAATAAATAAATGTAGATTTGGTCCATGCAGAATATGTGCTAAACGGCACAATACGATGTTGCATACAGAAGACATGTCTAGGATTGAACTCAAAGTGACAACTCCCTTCGACGTGTCCTCCACAGATGACAAACGTGTCACGTTGGCAGCTCGGGAGGACAATGACCCTGATACCTACAATAATAATTTACATTCCTTTGACGATGACATTACTAACGAGGTTGTCATGTCATCTATACATAATAATTCCGTTCTATTATCCACAGCACTCATTGATGTGGTCGATCGTAATGGTACACGTCACACTGTTCGCGCGTTATTGGATAATGGTAGTACTTCTAACTTTATAACTGATAAATTAAGGAAAAAATTAAGGTTATCTATTTATCCAACCTTGACAACAGTGGAAGGGTTAAGTTGTGAATCTCTTCATATTAGTTCACGTTCTGATATAACAATATGTTCACGTACTCAGAAATACACAACTGAAATTAATTGCTTTGTTATACCATGTATAACCAAAATGATACCAGCCAGACATTTTGATATAGCACATTTAAATATTCATAAAACCATACCATTAGCTGATCCATCATTTAATCAACCATCTGATATTGAAATATTACTTAACGCTAATGTATTTTGGAGTGTATTGGGTAAGGAACGCATTTCATTAGGTAAAGGTAACCCAGTTCTTGTAAGTACTAAATTTGGTTGGTTGGTGTCAGGTTCGATGCATTCACAAGGGGTGAATGCAAACCAATTATATAATAATACAGTCTATTGCTATTTTTCAAAAGATATTGAGCTGCAAAACAAATTAGACAGATTTTTTGAATTAGAATCCATACCATCACCCCGTAAAACCACTAAAGAAGAAAACGATTGCGAGCTTCACTTCGCCAATACAATGACACGACAATGTGACGGTCGATTTATAGTAGAAATCTCTTTAAAACAATCGCATGATGTTTTAGGTGGATCTTATGATCAGGCGTTTACTAGATTTCAATCATTAGAAAGAAAATTGGCACGTTACCCCTTACTTAAAAGGAAATATTGCGATTTCATTCAGGAATACATTAATCTCGGTCACGTGTCATTAAATACGAACAGCAATAACGATAAACATACATACATATTACCTCACCATGGTGTATTAAAGGAATCCAGTCTTACAGCAAAGCTAAGAGTGGTATTCGACGCTTCGGCAAAAAGCACGTCAGGTTTATCCTTTAACAACATTCAAAATATAGTACCGACTGTACAGGACGACCTAATTAGTATCTTAATTAGATTCCGACAGCACAAGTTTGTCGTGACCTCAGATTGTGAAAAAATGTATAGCTGTGTTCTCATTGCAAACCATCAAAGATGTTTGCAACAGATACTTTGGCGTTATGATCCCACTCAAGAACTGAAGCAGTATAAACTCAACACTGTGACTTATGGGACAGCTTCAGCCCCATATTTAGCCACACGTTGCCTTGTACAATTGGGCCAAGAATGTATTGATCCCGTAGTACGTGAAACGATAATACATGATTTTTATGTAGATGATTATATAAGTGGGCATGAATCAAAATCAACCCTCGTACATATTATTCACGGTGTCATCTCTCAGCTTAAGAAAGGGCAATTTCATTTACGGAAATGGCGCTCTAATTGCCCCGACATATTGGCGAATATTGAAGGAGATGGAGATGGTGACAATTTACTTAAATTAGTTAACGACGATGACGCAACAACATTAGGCTTGAGGTGGTCTTGCAAATGTGACACATTGCTATTTTCAGTTAACCTTGATATATCATTAACAAATAGGATCACTAAACGTTCAATTTTGTCAACAATAGGACAGGTGTTCGATCCTTTAGGTTTAATTAATCCTTGTATACTACAAGGTAAAATTATTTTACAAAGGCTTCGGTCTTCTAAAATTTCATGGGATGATGCATTACCTTCAGAGATAGAAAGAGACTGGTTAATATTTTTAGAATCTCTCCCACAATTTAATGAAATCACTATTCCACGCCGTACACTTTGTGATTCACCTATATTAGTCGAGATTCATGCCTTCAGTGATGCATCTTTACACGCATATAGTGCATGCATTTATTTACGGTCCATGTCCACAGATGGCAATGTTAACGTGCAACTTGTTATGGCCAAAAACAAGGTGGCACCCCTAAAAGGCATGACTGTACCCCGGTTAGAACTTTCTGGCGCGCTATTGGCAGTCAGACTGTCAGAAAAGGTGAAAGGGGCATAAAGATTAAAGGTCACTCGTTGTGTTTCATGGTGTGACTCCACAATCGTCCTCGGGTGGATTAGGGCTCCTAGGTCCACACTAAAAGCATTTGTACTTAATATAATTAATTAAATAACTGAACACACCGACCCCCAAACATGGAGGTATGTACCTACTAATTTAAACCCAGCTGACATAGGGTCTAGAGGCTGCACCGCAACCCAACTAAGAAACTCAGTTTTGTGGTTCTTTGGTCCATCATTTTTGATGCAACCAGAGGCTCAATGGCCCACTCAACCCAATTATGTGCCTCTATCTTTGCCCAAGACTAAGGCTGAATGTAAGCTTGCTACAGTAAACAACAATAATAATTACATTTTAAAATATTATAACTTTTCCAAACTAAATCGAGTTGCAGCTTACATTTTGAAATTTATTCATAACTGTCAAAAACCTGTGTACAAATTCACTGATCACTTGAAGGTATCTGAGTTGAGCTCTGCAAAATATACCTTATGTAGGATTCTACAGTTGGATAACTTTCAGGAGGAGATCACCTCGTTGTGTAAGAATAAATCATTGACAAGTAAATCAAAATTTTTAAACCTTAATCCTTTTATTTTAATGAGAAATTAATTCGTGTCGGTGGCAGATTAACTAATTATAATTATGATACAAAATAAAATCCCGTCTAGCTACACGCGTCACATTATATCACTAAGTTACTAGTTAAGCATTATCATACAATACTTCTTCATGCAGGTCCCCAATTAATGTTATCCATTTTAAGGCACAAATTCTGGATATTAGGAGGTCGTAATCTAGCTAGAAAAATAACACACGAGTGTCATAAATGTTGTAGGTTCGCCGGGAAATCTATACAACCAATTATGGCCAACCTACCGATAGAACGAGTTCACACTGACTTTCCCTTTTTTAACACAGCAGTAGATTATGCGGGCCCTATTCTAATAGTGAACAGAAAAGGTAGAGGCTGTCAATTAATAAAATCATACATTTGTGTATTTGTCTGCCTAGCTGTAAGGGCAGTGCACTTAGAATTGGTGACAGACCTCAGTACTGAGGCGTTCTTGGCTGCTCTAAACAGGTTCGTGGCTCGCAGAGGTAAGCCTCATGCTTTAAAGCCTCATGGTAATGATTTATAATACTCCATTGGTAAGATTGTGGTACTATTTTTAGAATCTTGGTTTTTCTATTGTCCAGTTTAACTCTTTGGCATAAAACTTCGTCTCCGATCAAATAGTCCGTGTTTTTGTTGTCATTTTTCTTGACATCACTGATTATGCTACTTAAAACAGGATCTCTGTATTGTTCCATTACTAACCAGTCCTTATCGGAAGTTAAGTTAAGGATTTTCTGGGTAACATGGTTCCTGCTGAAAAAGTCTGCATGTTTTAGTCTTTCTCCTTTACGATACTCGACTTCAAAATCAAAATTTTGTGGAAAAGACCACCAGCGATGCACACGCGGCAGTAGTTCTTGTTTGTATCGATAGGCTTTCAATGCATTGCAGTCTGTGACAACAGTGAACTTTCTTCCGTATAAAAAGTGACGAAAATGTTTTACCGATCTTACTACAGCCAAAGTTTCCAATTCATATGAGTGATAATTGGACTCGGCTTTAGTTGTTCTTTGGCTAAATTATCCGATGACATGTTGTCGTCCTCCTAAGATTTGGATAAGCACTGCTCCAAATCCCAATGCACTTGCATCTGTATGGAGTTCCATTGCTACACCCTCTTTGAAGATTGTAAGAAGCGGCGCACTGGTAAGATAATTAATTATTTTCATTCTTGCTGCTTCGTGACAGTCAGTCCATACCCATTTCGTCCTTGCTTTTGTCAATTCGTACAGTGGTGCCATTTCTGTAGAGAAATTGGGTAAAAATCTCCGAAAATACCCCGCTAGCCCATTAAATTGTGTAAGTTGCTTGATATTTTCGGGAACAGGAGATCTTGCTAGGGCTTCTACTTTCACGGGATCAGGCCTTACTTGTCCGTCGGCTATGATGTATCCTAAATATTGTATAGATCTTTTCATAAATGAGCGTTTCTTTAAGTTTATTGCAAATCCTGAGTTACTAAGAGCCCGAAGTACCAAGTCCAATCTTTGTAAAGTCTCGTCTGGCGATCTTCCAGGCACAAGAACGTCATCAAAACTTTTGCAGGTAACTGGTGATCTAGTACAACACAAAACTCAAGCTCAATTAAAATATAATTTATCTTGCACTCTGTTATTATTTGTGTGTGAGAGTAAACCGGGACTGGACCAATTCCTTTCAAACATTTTGATATATTCTTTCTTTGTCCTGGAATGCGCATTGCTACAGACTCTTGTATTAAAGAACAATCTGCACCGCTGTCGAATATGCATTCCAATGCATTTCGTCCAATCTGTATCGTTATTGTATTATGTGAATTAGCCTCATTATTCTGGCATAGATTCACTTTTTTACTGCGTTGCTCGTCAGCAATTCTTTTAAAACAAGTATCTGCAGTGTGACGAGTTCCTTTACAGTAGGAACATTCCTTAATAAGTGGTGTAGGCGAATCTTTCGATGAGGAAGAAGCACCTGATCCTGATGCTGAGGATATGCTACGTCGAATTGCATTTTCAGAGCAATGTCGAGTCGAAAATGACCTGTTTGCCCACAAACATAACAAGTTAAGTTGGGTCTATCACGATTGAAGTCCAAGCGAGGTCGTTTATTGAACTCATTCGGTTTATTAGGTGCATTATTTCGTTAACGAATTTTGGCTATAGCAATTAACTCTGGAACAGTATTCGACTTGCTATTGAGTAGTTCTGTCCGAATCCGTTCATCTCCAATACTCCCAATAACAAATTCTACTGCATCCTGTTCCGTCGGATTAGGTTTTACTATCCTTTTGAACATACGCCACACGTTTGAAATAAAATCTTGAATATTTTCTGCATCATCAATGGTGTAATTTTTATAACGCAGAATATCTGCAAAGTATCTAGATTCAGGTTCGAAAGTTTGTAACATGTCGTCACGCATTTCTGTCCAAGTTGTTGTCCTTAGAAGGCTACTATCCGCCCATGTTTTTGCACGTCCTTTTAGTACACTTGCTGCTTTTAATCGCACCTCATGATCTCGAAGTCCATATTCTGCTTGAGTACGTGTAATGAGATCTACCCAATCACGTACATCGGTACTAGAGTCAGGGTCATACGCAGGAAAATAAACGTCAGAAATACGCACTCGCGTATTTTCCTCTGATTTCATGATACTGATCATTTCGGTCAAGGTTGTACGATGATCGTAAAATAGTTGAGCCATCATATCATTCATTGTGGTCTTAAATGTGTTTGCCATAGCCTGGATTACGTCATTAGGCCGTTGCTCATCACGTGGTGTCCCATCTTCTGATGTTGTTTTATTTCCTTTATCGGGTAGCGACATCATAAGCGGGTGATCTCAATAAACCAATAAAACCAAAAACAATAACTCGTAGCGTTTATTACGCAGGAGCGTTCCGTCTACTACGGCGACTCGCTCGCTTCTCAGCTTAGGAGGGTAAAGCATGCCTTTTTATCGTCCGACCAGTGGTAGTGGGGATGCGTAACGTGTTGTTTGTTTCGTCGAAATTACTTAGCGCTGCACGTGCGTTTGTCGATTAATGGCGTGCGCCGACATGTATGCATGCACACGTCGGCACACATGAGGGCACGTCGCTTTTAGGGGCCATGAGCTGAGTCATGCCCGGTTTCTGAGGAACTTTTAACGGCAGTTTATCTATTCATTAGCGCTATTGGTTCGATAACCTAAGAAAGTGCGTTTCTGAACATCGCAATGTAAGATAAACTCCGTTTAAACTTAGGTTAACTTAACTGACCAATGTGTGCCGTTTATCGATTTCATAACTTTATTTGACGTTTTGCTTTAAGCAAATTACATAAACTTTTAGGTTATAACTTGTTATTATTAAATTGTCATTGAAAGCTTAATATTAAAATTAACGTAATGAATACGAGCAGGGCCTCAATTCTGCTATTGTATGTTCACGCCAAGCCAGTGTCATACTACTGACACGCTATTGAGATGCCATCGAGTGGCCATTGGAATCGGTATAAATATCGGTAGTTGAAAATATATGACGTTTTTGAAGGAAATGATTTATTTATTTTTATTATAATAAACTATTAAAAGAAATAAATACATTAAAATTAATTATTAAAAAAATAAAATATAAATTTTTATTATAATAATATAATATTGTAAGCAAAAACAGATTTATTTGATTAAAAAATAATTTAATGTTATACAGAATACGAAAACAATATCTGGTTATTTAACTCTAATACATAATTGAAATATTAAGGCTAAGTAAACTATTATAGTTACGTGATACACGACACAGAGATGCACCAGTCCGCACACCGCGAGGTCCCGAGCAAAAGTGACCGATCTTCACGATACTACTCGTCATTCGATAGTCTCATTCGAATGACGTCACACCGCAAAGTTAGGTACAGACCACCATTGGCGTACTTCACTCTATTCCTTCATTCCTTACACGGCCTCTCCTGACACCCTGACGTCCTCGTCAGGTTCAAGTAACCGCACCTCTTCATTGTCTTCATTTGCAGTGGCTTGAACCTCTACTAAAAGTTTATTAGGATCCTCTGTAGGTACATCGTCGTCCAATTGGTCAGTTGCTGGAAACAATTATCCAATTTAGTGTTAAACAGTTAATAAATAGCACTCATGTTAGAAACAATTAACAGGGATAGGAAAAGGTTTGAACCCCAAGGAAAAGAGGGAAAGATTGTTTATAGTCCGTTCCAGACTACAAACAAACAATCACTGTTACATCCATATAAAACTAAACAACCAGAAGTTTAGTACCTTGACAAGAGTAGACCTACAGCATGAGGATCTACTGTTACCATAAAATGACCAAGAGTTCGGGGCTGGTTACCCTGTCCATAGGCCTTAAAGTTCACTCAGGAAGACCATGATTTTGGGGCTGGTTACCCGGTCCATAGGTCTTATACTTTCTCTCAGGAAGACCAGGAGTTTGGGGCTGGATACCCGGTCCATGGGTCTTATACTTTCTATCAGGAAGACCACGAGTTTGGGGCTGAATACCCGGTCCATGGGTCTTTTAGCTCTCTCAGGAAGACCAGGAGTTTGGGGCTGGATACCCGGTCCATGGGTCTTTTAGCTCTCTCAGGAAGACCAGGAGTTTGGGGCTGGATACCCGGTCCATGGGTCTTATAGGTTTTCTAAGGGGGACCATGAGTTTGGGGCTGGTTACCCTGTCCATAGGTCTTAGAACACACTGTAAAATCACAAGATCTACTGTTACAGTGACTTACTCGCAAAGAAGGCTGCACATTCTTCAGGCGTCCGTTCACCTTTCCAAGGTACCATGAATTGAGCTGCGGCATAACTCACTTTGCCATAAGCTCCGGCCAGTAATTTCAACTCATAACGACCATTTTCGAGGACTTTAGTTATCTTATATGGGCCACGCATACCAGGATCCAATTTTCCTTTGGATTGTGTGTATTTAATGACAAACACAAGGTCGTTCATCTGGAAAACATGGGGCGGGTGTCGACCTTTATTGACATATTTATCTTGTCGCTCTTGGTTTTCTTTAAGACGTTCGGCCGTCCTTTGTCTGTCAAGCTCTCGCAGGGACTGCCGTTCAGAACTTGAGCAGTCTTGAGTAACATCACGAACTAGAGCTTGTATTACGGGGGTGACTCCCTCGGTGCCTATTAAAAGATTTAATGGAGACGCCCGTGTGGTCTTTTGCTGAGTAATGTTGAGGACAAGCTGTAAACGCCATAATTCTTCAGACTATTTACTTTTCTTATGATTGATCTCTATACGTAACATAATAAGTAGAGTGCGAACATATCTTTCAACCTGACCATTAGAACGATGCATTTCTGGGGTGATATGATGTATCGAACATCCTTAATCGTCAATCCACTTAACAAATCGTGCAGATTCAAACATACGGGCTCTGTCAGTAACCAAGAGACGTGGAGTACCGAATAAGGACATAACATTTTGAAATACTTGTTTTAACTCACCCAAATCTTGTTTATAAAGAGGATACAGTAGACAATATTTAGAGAAAGCATCTACTACTACCATAATATGTTTATATCCATTAGACTCGGGCAAGGGACCGAGAGCATCCATATGGAGGGTGTGAAAAGCTATATCTGGCTTAGGCCACGATGTGATAGGCTGTAGAACGGCTCGTGGAATCCTTTTATTGGCTATACAGGTTAAACAATGTCCTATGTGTTTTTTAACAAACGTTTGCAGACCAGGAAACCAGAAATATTTTAATATCAACCCTATTGTTTTATCTACCCCCACATGACAATGTTCATCATGAAAAACCCTGAGTAGGCTAAGCCTATACCCCTTTGGTATATAACATAACAGCCGTGATTGTTCTCCTACCGGCGAGTACCGGTAGTAAAGAATGTCATTGTTTTTTACATAACGACTAGCGTCTAATTGTCCATCGTCTAATTGACTAATTAGTTTTCGAGTTTCTTCGTCACCTGACTGTGCGATTTGCGCCCAATTACGTGGTTTGTCTATGCTATTTACAAAACGAATAGGGTTGCGACTAAGGTAATCGGCATGAGGCATTAATACGCCTTTACGGTAAACAATGGTGAATGTAAAATCTTGTAAATACACCCACCATCGGGCCACACGTGGTAAGAGATCCTTCTTATTTTGTGTAGCTTTTAAAGCATTGCAATCGGTAATAACTTTGAATTCAATGCCAATAAGGTAGTGACGAAAATGACGTAAGGCTCTAACTACAGCTAACGTTTCTAATTCATAGGAGTGATATCGTACTTCCGCTCCACTAGTCACCCGACTGTAGTAGGCCACTACACACTTACGACCATCCCTATGAATTTGAACTAGAATAGCTCCGTATCCTTGACTGCTGGCGTCCGTATGGACCTCTGTATTTAAATTAGGGTTAAATATAGTGAGAACCGGTTCGTTAGTTAAACACTTAATAATATCGGCACGAGCTCGTTCTTGTTCTTCACCCCAATTAAATTCTACATCCTTTTTAGTTAAACGTGCGATACATGAGGTTTTGAAAGCGTAATTCTCTATGTACTTTCTAAAATAGCCCGCAAGTCCTAAGAATTACCTAACTTGACGCACATTTTTAGGCGCAGATGAGTTTATCAATGCCGTTATTTTCGATTTTGAAGGACGAACCTCACCGTTAGTTATTACGCGTCCTAAATACTCTATTTCAGTGTTCAAAAAGGAACATTTTTTCATATTCAACGAAAACCCAGCATCCGTTAAAGTCTTTAGAACACTATTAAGGATATGTAAACCGGCGTCAATACTCTCACTAATAAGTAACACGTCATCAATATACACCACAACAACGCCGCTGTTTATGAAAGAACGCAGGGTATTACTAATGATTCTTTGGAAAAATACTGGCGCATTCGCGAGTCCAAAAGGCATTTTCAAATATTCATAATGACCTTCTGGCGTCACAAAACCCGTGAGAGGAATCGAGTCATTATCTAAACGAATCTGATGGAACCCTGATGCCATATCAAGGGTCGTAAAATATTTACCTTTACCCAACCGGTCAATATGATCCTCAATTAACGGCAAAGGATATCTGTCTTTAATCGTAATTCTATTTAAGGCCCGGAAATCTACACACATTCGATCAGTACCGTCTTTTTTCTTTATCAAGAGTATAGGGCTCGCGTACGCAGACTCCGATTCTCGTATTATTCTTTTAGATAAAAGATCTGCAATAATTTCACGAACCTTCAACTTTTCATTAAAAGATAACCGGTAGGGCCTGTAATGTATCGGTGCATCACTGTTTAAACGGATGTGCATGCTACCAGTCGTCACGCTTGTAGTAGCCAGTCCGGTAATCATAAACTTTGAAAACTGATTTAAAATCTCCAAAAGTCTTTTGCGGTCATTTCCTACAAGTGAGGTCTTAATAGCGTGCTCATCCGCTTCTACCGTCGAAACTTTTGTCGGGACCGAATTGTAAATTAATCGTTGACAACCCTTAGTACGTATATATGTTACCCCCTCACGATTTAAAACATTGTACCGATTATGATAGGTGCATTCATACTTTCACTGGGCACAACCAATAAATCAAACTCAAGAGTGATTTCTTCAAACTCTATGGTAAGCGTTACGTAAGAGAGCACTCGAGTGATAGTATGACCAACACCTTTTAACTCGCGATAAGTGGATTTTGAAGAACACGAAAAATAACTCACGACAGAGGTGGAGATTAGTGAAACGTCTAACGCGCCACTATCTATCAAGACGTCAATGGGAATTCCCTGAATCACTCCCACCATAACGTCTCTAGAACTATTCAATTTAGGCAATGAGCAAAAAGGACAATGGCAGGTCCCCATACATAATTTTATTTGAACTGAAATGTTAGCGTTTAAATATCAAAAAATCCTTAACACTTGAGAATTTATTCTTGACCATTCTCATATCAAAATTACTTGCGGAAGAAGTCTAGGAAAAAAGATATTGGATTTTGAATGTTTCGAGGTTAAGTACTAACATATTGTTAATGTTTTGTTTGAAACTAGATGGCGTTGTGTGTCAGATAGCCGAAAATATTATTTTCATTATTATTACATTATTATACAGTATATGAAATAAAAAAAATTAAAGCATAACATCTATTCGAGTTTAACACTAAATTAAACAAAAATAAAATAACAAACGTGGTGAGTCCGGAACTTGACAGGATCTAAACCACAGATTAAGAGATATGTACTAAACGACGACGTATCGACAATTTGAAAATATCGATGTATGTCTATTTATGTGCCGTTATCAATGACAATGTATTTTTCTCATTACACTGTGTAGTGGAAAATAACGTAACTATATTCTATTTCTTTAGTGTGTTTAAAATCGTTTAAAGAGAGTCAAAAATATTTTAAATCATTTCTAATTATGTTGATTCAGTCACTCTACCGTACGAGTGAAGACGTGGGCAGAAGCAAATTCATAATCATAATAGTGAACCTTCGGTAAATATTTCAGCCAATGCTATAAGAATCGATTATCGATAAATTGTTCCATAATATAATATTGCCACCACGCATCCCTAGTCAGTTATACGTGATGGCGAATCTGACATTACGTACTTAGGTCAAATAAAATCTTCAAAAATATCTTATCTCTTATAAGACTTATACAACACATGGTGGTGTAATGATAAATCATAGAAAAAATTTTGATTAAGTTTACTGTGACTCGATTTTTTAAACGCTTAAGTTTTAGGTAAATATGTTTCTGCCATTGTTCTTTACGTTCGCTCTCCTCTGATCAGAACGTTGCTTAGCAAAACAATCCTTAATATGATGACCTATCTTTTTACAATACACGCAGGTAGTTTTCGATTCCAGTTTTATCTCACTATTAGTTGGCTTTACACTAGTAGACGGTATTACAGTCGTACTATTGGAGGGTACTTGATTCGTATTTACTGATAGTTTGTGCTTGGAGCGACAGTTAACTTGTTTGTGACCCATCAGTCCACATGAAAAACATTTAATCGGAATGCTTGATAAATACCGTTTGCCAATATGTGGTTTAACAAATCCTTTACTAATACCGCGGTCAGAACTAGAAGGCTTTTCGGGTTTATTATGCGCTGGCTTAAGGAAAGTAGCTAGATAATTTACTAATTCACAGGGCTTCAGATTACAATTCGTAGCAGACGCCTTAATATGCGGGTCATTAATACCACGTATGACGATCGCACTAATAAGCTCATCACTCAGTCCCTTCACTATTTTCAAACGCAATAAAGATCTACGCGCGTATTCAGCATACGTTGCATAATCGTCGGAACTCGTACTCATCACTTCATACAAAATATTCGCCACATCGATCTTGTTCACGCATAAAGACCTAAAATCTTTTTTAAAGTTACTCCATGATCGGTCCGTCGTGACCCAATCATCTAACCATGACTTAGCATCACCCTTAAGACAGTGCCCAATGCGCGACAAGCACTCAGCGTCACACCATTTGTTAAGGATTTGTGCTCTGTCTACCTCCTCAAACCAAAAATCAACATCATTCATGTTAGGGTCGAAATTCGAAACGTAATAATCACGAGAACTACCCCACCTTAAAGACTGAATAGCGTCTACGATTTTTTCAGTAGAATCATTAGGTTCTGTACGCGTTTCGATATTTGAAGATGTCGTCATGGTAGACCTACCTTCTAATGCGTTTAACCGCGTCATGATAACTTGTAACGATTCACGTAATTCCGAACCATGAGAAGAACCGTGGGTAGAACGACTACGATGCCGGCGGCGGTAACGTTTAGAATTATTATCATCACTCGAGTCAGATCGACTGCATGAACGTTTACGCCTACCCATTATAAAAGATCAATATACACCGAAGCAAATTACACAATATTAGCAGATAAACACCAGATATTAATAACACAAGTAACAAAAAGAAAAAGTAAAATCGATTGTGGGTTGAAGGATAACTTTGTCCCACTTCTGATGTAAGCAAAAACAGATTTATTTGATTAAAAAACAATTTAATGTTATACAGAATACGAAAACAATATCTGGTTATTTAACTCTAATACATAATTGAAATATTAAGGCTAAGTAAACTATTATAGTTACGTGATACACGACACAGAGATGCACCAGTCCGCACACCGCGAGGTCCCGAGCAAAAGTGACCGATCTTCACGATACTACTCGTCATTCGATAGTCTCATTCGAATGACGTCACACCGCAAAGTTAGGTACAGACCACCATTGGCGTACTTCACTCTATTCCTTCATTCCTTACAATATTATAATAATTTTGGTAAAATTGGTACACCTTGACTCTCTGTATACGATATTTCATGGTGATTGGTTGAGTAATTATGGTGTAAAAGCGAAACAAACTTGCACGATGATGAGAAATTGGTGATGCAGATGCCGGAGGTGATCAACGCGACGACGGGCAAGCTGGAGAGTGGGTAGCCCTCTCTGCTGTGTAAGCAGAGCATGTTCGCAAGGTGGCTGTACCTCGTGCAGCGGCTGCCACAGGTACCCGCTTGCCTTACACAATTTACTTTAGCCCAATAGGAAACTGCCTCATTAGAATTACTTTTAGTGATTATATTTTTAAACCCCGAGGCAATTAAGTGTTATGAGTTTAAGTGTGTAGCTTGCAGCTCCTAAACCGATAGATCAATTTTGATTTAAATCTTTTATTTGAATAGTAACTTGATTGTGAGGGTTCTTTGCTATGATTGAAGAGAAATTGTTTACTTTTTTGAAGAGAAATTGTTTACTTTTTTTAAGAGCCCTGCTGTTTTTTCTGCTATTTTTTATGATATCATATTTGCAACATGAAATACCTAATTCCTTTGTCGATACTGTATTGAGGGGTAACGAATGTTCGATTACTGCTACATCAGTGGCGCTCCAGTCCCCGCCCCTCCCATTAGAAATACTTGGATGCTTTAATACATGCATCGGCAGGCCATCATTACATCCTGGGTGGCTTGCCCGGGGTGATGGCACGTCCTCACTGATCACTTGGGTCCCTTGATTTGCAATTGCTTGTGGATGGCGATCCTCACTTTGCCTTAGGTCACTTGTCTGACCCTTATATCACTAACAAATGTATTACTATCAAAATTAAACCTTATTCATATGTGACAAGAGAGTCTTGTTAAAGTGAGCCATCTATTGTAGGATTATATAAAGTGTTATCTTCCAAGTACGTGGTCTCTAAGAGACTCACCGCGAGGTTACTGTTGCAGAGGACCGAGCCGGGATTCGAATCCGCGCACCTGCCGCAGAACATGAACTGTTTACTGTACGAGGCGAAGCAACTGTTTCCTACGTACCAGGTTTGTTCTTTCAAGCACATTTATACGTGGGAATGCCACGCTTCGACTCGTTTGTATATCGAAGCCCAAGTATACCTTAGCCTTAGCCCCCCTTACTTCTGAGAGGGGAGGGGGTAGCAACGCACTTGTGAGTCACTTATCATCAGGTGACCCGTCAGCTTGTTTGCACAAAAAATATTTAGAAGCATAATTATATTCAATTCTACAGGCTGTTGCAGAACGATGTATTAAAATTTTATTGCAGTATCAATCAATGAATCAATCAGCCTTCCGCAGTATACTGCTGAACTTAATTTCCCCACGTGCTCGTGCTCCACTACCCCCGAGTTTCCGCCTTCTTTATCCAAGCTTCGCAGAACACCTTACGGGTTACACGTACTGTTACCTACGCATAAATTAATTTAACTCCGTAGTTCACAAAGCAAAATGGACAATAATACCAAGTGTCATAAGTGCCATAACGGGTTCAACAAAGATGATGAAGCTACATACATTGTTTGTAGTAAGTGTGGCCTATACTGGCATTTTATATGTACCACGTTGCGTGCGAGTCCACGTGACCCAACTAACTGGAAGTGCGAGCTTTGTAAAGTTGACACTAATAAAAACAAACCTAAGAAGCCTGAAACCTCGCCCAGCCCGCTCAGTGTAGTGGACACCAATCAAATAATAAATGATATTAAGGATTTACGTAAGGAGATGTGTAGCATTAAACAGGATATGAGTGACCGAGAACAGAACAATCCACAAAGCGTTGAAGGTATTAGTTTGGAACAGCGGATATCAATAGTCGAAGCCAAGATATTGGACTTAGAAAACCTATCAGACATTATCAAGGCTGTCCAGATGAGCGTATACGCCTTAGAAGAACGCCACCATATACTGGAACAATCTGAAAGAATTTGTGACCTCGAACTTCACGGTGTTACGGAATACAACAATGAAGAGTTGCATGACATGGTGGTGAGGCCGCACAGTCAGCAGGCGTGGCAGTGTCTAAAGCAGATTTAAAATGGGTAAGACCGGCCGGATCTAGCGAAAGTCATGTAAGACGCAAGCCCAGAGCAGTGATTGTTAGATTCATCGATCGTGAAATAAAAAACAGCCTATTGCGTGCCATTCGGACAAGGCGCGGTCTAAAGATGTCCGACCGTTGGTCATATCGATGATAATAACAGAATATACGTTTCTGAAAACCTAACACCGCATTTCAGAGATATATACCGGGAAGCAAAGAAGGTAACAGGATATCAATATGTATGGACCTATAACTGTAAAACTTATATGCGCAAAACTAACGTCGATGATAAGATTATTATTAGGTCAAAAAACGAATTAAAATCGCTTTAGACTTTCGCTTTTTGGTGTGTATTATCCTATGTTTACCACTCCATTACTACTACGTCAATTTAATTATGGGCACAGCAAGGGAACAATCTTATCATGCTGCCATTGTCCTGACCACCACTTGCTCAAACAATAATTATTTCAATAAATACGACACAAAATCCAAACACTCTGCACTCTATACATACAATATCATTTGTAAGAACAACATAACAGTCGAGTATACTCCTTTTTGCTTACAGTCATTGGAACCGGTCCTAAGCCGTCGCTTACTTAATAGATATTATTTTGCATGTACCCCGCATATTTTTAGATTCAACAATTATGCTACTATCTTTTACAAATATATTTACGTAACTTTTCTACATTACTTAATAGCGCTTGCCTTTATTGTAAATACGGGTACCTATTTATTCCTCCCCTGTAGTCTATAGTCCCCCTAGTCGCCATGAATTGTTCTAAGACGAATAAATATTTTACACTAGGGTTATTAAATGTTCGTTCGATTAATACGGGTTGGGACGAGTTAAGAGAATCATTTAGAAACCACGAATTTAGAAATCACCACCAAGATGCTATGTTGTCGTCATTAGTCAGAGATGTGACTGAACTCAAAAACCAGTGCAGGGAGATCCAGCAAAAAAATTTGAGTTAGAAAAATCGATGGCTTTTGTCAATAGCGGTTATAAGGAAATAAGGAAGCAAGTAAATGAGGTGGAAAAACATGGAAAAGAAAGAAAGCAATCGGTTAACCAATTGGAACAAAAAATCATAGATATAAATTTACAATCTAGACCAGCGTCAATTGAATTACATAATGTTCCATTTAAACAGAATGAAAAAGTTGACGATTTAGTTTCTATCATAGCTAGCATCCGTCCGTTGTCCGTGTGGTGACGGATTAAGAATACAGAGAGTCACCACCCCTATTCATCCCGTGGGTGTCGTAAGAGGCGACTAAGGGAGAAAACTACGCAGGACAACAACACTGCAGAGAGAAGGAAAACTTGAAACAAACCCTATACCAACCCGTCTGGCCAGCGTGGTATAGTAGGCCAAAACCTCCTTTCTAAGGGGAGGCCTATGTCCAGCAGTGGACTATTAAAGGCTGTTGATGATAGCCAGCATCGGCAGGGCGGTAGATTTGGAGCTTCATGAGTCAAACCTACGAGATATATATCGTCTTCCCGGGAGACCAGGTATATCTCGACCAATAGTGGCGGAGTTTACCTCAGTATCACGCAGAAATAATCTGTTGTCAAATATAAGGCGGTATAATAAGGAGCGACCAGTATCTGACAAGCTGAATTCTCACTCAATTGGCATGTCAGGAGAAAAAATTCCTATATATGCGGCAGAATATCAAGTCCAATCAGTTAGAAGGCTTTATTATGAATGTCGTCAATTCGCTAAGACGCACAAAATGTCGTGTTGGAGTTTAAATGGCAAGATTTTTATACGTAACAATCCACAAGATAAGCCAATTCAAATTAAATCTGAACCATGCTAATTGATAATAAATGACTACTCTGCTGTTTATTGTCAATAGTAACTTATTGTAATAGTTTCATTGATAAGCATGATTTTTTTTAATTTATTCTTTTTTGTAAATTTTCTTTTATAACTACTTAAGTATGCATGTTTTTTTCCAAACACGTATTTATTGAGATTCAGATCATACATTACATCTTAGTTATACCCATGGCACAGTTTTTTTTATAATTTTTTATTTACATGACCATGGCTAAAACTGTCAAACGTACACACCTAAAATTAGGTTTTCTCAACGTAAGATCACTTAATACGGGGTAGGATGAATTACAGGCTTCAATACAAATCCAACAACCTGATATTTTGGCTTTGAACGAGACGTGGCTTCAGGAAGACGCCGTAAAATATGCTCCTTCTTTCTCTGGGTATTCCCTAAAACACAGGTCACGCCCGGGTGATAGAAGGGGCGGGGGAGTAGGCTTTTATGTGAAACGGGGTATTCGAGTGCATGTACGATCACACCCGGAGTCAGCATTAGAACAGCTATGGCTCGAGGTCTGTCTGCCCTTTTACAAAGTGGCGGTCGGAACTGTTTATAGGTCTGAATCCATAATATCAGTAGGAAAGGCGATTGAGGCCCTGGCTGAATCTATACAATGTTTTGTTTATTGTAAACATATAATTATACTCTCAGATTTTAATGTAAATGTGTTGGAACCACAAAATTACTTTACTAAAGAGCTTAACACCTTTCTTACACAACACGATCTCGAGCAAATGGTTAAGGAACCAACTCGAATTACGGAAGTCTCTGAATCTCTCCTTGACTTAGTTATAACATATACACCGGATCGGTGTTTGAACATAAGTGTACATCATAACCAAAATATAAGCGATCACGCTATGATTATAGCACTCTTTGACATAAGGAAGCCAAAACCCTCGCCTTGCTTTAAATCTGTGAGATTATTTAAAAATATAGACCTCAACAGTTTTAATTCTGATCTAGATATTAGTCCCTGGAGAAATATCTCGAAGGAAGATGATGTTAATACTATGGTTTATGTGTTTGATGCATATATTAGTCACTTATTCGATATACACGCACCTTTCAAACGAATAAAGGTAGGCAATGTTCCTACCCCCTGGATAACAGACGTAATCAAAATTATGATGACCCTCCGTGATGAAGCGCTGGCCAGGTTTCACAAAACAAAATCAGAGGCACATAAAAATTATTATAAGCAGCTAAAAAACCTCGTAACGTCTAGTTTGAGACAAGAGAAAAAAAGCGTACTTTAAGTTCTATGTTAATAATAACTAAAAACCCCAAAGATATGTGGAGACACTTAAAAAGTATATCTATTCTTAATGATTCGTGTGAGCCCTCTATACCAGATCATCTTAACGTTGCGGACGACATTAACAATTTTTTTCTAGATTTACCCGGTAATACGAACGCAGATTTGGATACATTGCAGTATTTCAAAAATTCAAAGTTAAATGAAAATCATTTTGAACTAAAGAAGATTTCGGAGAAGAACGTTATGGAAATAATAAATACGATAAAGACTAAGGCTTATGGACACAACCTTGTTAACATTGATATGATCCGAATGACACTACCTAAAACGCTGGAAACAATCACCAGTATAATCAATAAATCCATAGAAACGAAAGTATTTCCCGACTCGTGGAAAGTAGCTCTGGTAAAAACTATTCAAAAGACTAGACACGTTATACAAGTTAAAGACTTGAGACCAATAAGTATACTTCCTGTCATATCAAAGATTATAGAGAGAGTTGTCGAAAAACAACTAAAACCATACTTAGAAAGCAACTCCATTTTACCACTCCATCAATCAGGATTTCGCTCAGAAACTGCAACGGCTCTGACTCAAGTTACAGATGACATACTATCCGAGTCAGATGCTGGTAAAAGTACAATTCTAGTATTGTTAGACTTTTCTAGGGCATTCGATTGCTTAAATACAGAACTCCTTCTTGCCAAGTTAATTCACTATGGAATTCCTACAGAAAGTTCCTGTTGGTTCAGATCTTACCTCACAAACAGGTACCAACAGGTGATTACAGATGATGGGCAGGGCAATAACGTTAAGTCGAAAATGCTGCCCACCGTAAGAGGAGTCCCGCAAGGCTCTATTTTAAGTCTTTTACTCTTTGTAGTATTTACAGCTGATCTACCAAACATTTTAGAATACTGTAAAGTTCATCTATATGCGGACGATACGCATATGTCATTTAGACCCTCCGATACCAGCCAGGCCATAGATCACATATCAAGTGACTTGGAGCGAATCTTTGATGGGTCTAAGAAAAATACTTTAGTGCTTAACGCTTCGAAAACAAAATGGATGTTGATGGGTACCAAGCATCAAATAAAGAGTGCAGGCGGTATACCCATAAGACTTAATGGGGAAGTACTTGAAAGACTTTCTGTTGCAAGGAATTTGGGGCTCTTAATGAATAAAGAGCTACGGTTTTCAGAACATATTAATAATCTGATGAGGAATGCCTTCTACAGTTTTGTGATTGTGATTGTGATGTTGTATATGGACCCCGGTTTCGTCAAAATACCAAATAATGCATTCAACGTGTCCAAAACGCCTGTATACGCTTCTTGTTATAAAGTCCCTAAATGGGCGCACATCTCCCCAATTATAAATGAAAAGAGACAACTTAATATGCAATCGCGACGTCACCAACATTTGTTATGTTTCACACATAAGATAATCACAAGCAAATGTCCACTATACCTATACGATAAGTTATCTTTGTGTGCGGACGCGCACAACTTGAATACTAGGTCTCAGGTAATTTTAAAACTTATCATACCGAAACATAGAACACAGGGTTATAAAGGCAGATTCAAATACGCTGCATCAAAGATTTGGAACAATATACCACCTCCTTTTCGATCTATAAAAAATAAATGTAAACAATTTATAAGTGAAATTCAAAAACATAATACTCGACTACTTTAGATATGCATTGATTAAAATATATTATTATGTATTGTATTCTACTAAAGGAATACTATAACATACAATACTATAAATTATGTATTAATACGTACTTAATTAATTTACACTCCTTATAACATCTATGTAATAAATGCCCTTTCCCCACTGCCCATACTCATTGTGCTTTAACTAATATACGTTATTTATATTTTTAACACCTCTGGTAATGTGTGATCACGAAGAAATTATCTAAATGTTTTATCAGTAAGTTATTTATATATTTTTTGTAAACGGGAGTCAAAGGTTTAAGCTGAAAACCAGCGCTTGGTAATCCATGTGAAGTCCAAGCATAAGCTGACGCTTAGACCTTTTGCTTTCGGTATTATAGTTTTTCTGTACATTTCTACAAAATTGCTGTAATGCTGAAATCAATAAACTGGTATTCTATTCTATTCTAATTTGATATACTTTGTTTAAATGAAACTTGGCTTAAAACTGATTCAGACATTAAACCGTATAATATACCGGGTTATAAGTTTCTGCATATACCTCGAAATACTAGGGGTGGTGGCGTAGGTGCTTATATTCGGTCTGAATTACGTGTACGTCAATGAGAACACAAGAAAAGTGAGCTTGAACAACTTTGGTTTGAGTGTTACATACATAGACACAAAGTTGTTATTGGAATAGCATACCGTTCACCGACATATAATTGTACCTATACTATTGATTCACTCTCTGAGTCACTCTCTAACTTCGCAACACAATATGACTCGTTGTTTTTGGGGGACTTAAATGTGAATTGTTTAGATTCATCCAAAAATGTTATCACACCTGATGTATTTAAACCCTTGCTGGAGTCATACGATTTACACCAGGTTGTGAAGGTGTCTACGCGAATAACCAGCACTACCGAAACCTTACTTGATGTTATCTTTACAAAAACACACACACATCCACGTTCTATACAAGCCATACATAATGATGACTTAAGCGATCATGCACTGCTAGTGGCCAGTTTCAACTTTACCGTGATAAAGCCTACTCCCCGTACGATTACGTACAGACCGCTTAGGGACAATGAAAAGGTAATTAGCAATGCGGCACAGTACACTCCGTGGGAACTGATTTCCCAATGTGAAAGCATTAACGACATGGTCTCTATGTTTAACTACCTGATTTTAGACCTTTTTGACACATTCGCACCCATGCGAACTCGTACTTTTAGAAAACCACCTACACCTTGGATGACCGATTCTTTAATGATATTACGTTCTCTTCGAGACGATGCCTGCAAAATAGCAAAAAAGAAAAAAAAACCGATGTTGCTATAAACTATTATAGCCAGTTAAGAAATATTGTTAATTTTACTATAAAACAGGAGAAAAAAAATTACTTTAATCAATATGTAAACGATAACAAAAGTAACCCTGCAACTATGTGGAGACATATTAATAATATTTTAAAACCATCCACTACACATAGTCTGCCTGTCCATCTATCTGATCCCCACACCTTGAATTATCACTTCGTTAATAGTATTCTACAGGCTTGTCATATTCAAGCCGAATCATATAACATGACTAATTGCACATTTGCCCACTCCACCTTTAACTTCAAACATATTTGCGACAAAACAATAGCTCGTATTATAAGCTCCGGCTCTTCGAACTCACTTGGTTGTGATGATATCTCTATGTATATGTTATACCTGACCCTACCGCATTCACTGTCAGCTATATCCACAATTGTTAATAAATCCTTACAAGATGGAGTTTTTCCCGATCTCTGGAAATGTGCCGTAATTACCCCCATACCGAAAAAGAATAAAATTGAGAGCGTAAACGGCCTTAGGCCTATCAGTATATTGCCTTCCCTATCCAAGGTTGTTGAAAAATGTGTACAGGCGCAAGTGGTGAGCTATCTTGAAAGTAACACTATCTTACCTACTCTGCAATCGGGTTTCCGAAAAAATCATAGTACTACATCAGCTTTGTTGACCATAGTTGACGATATACTCTCAGATTCGGATCGAGGATCTGGTACGATGCTAGTTTTACTCGACTATACACGCGCCTTTGACTGTGTACACATTCCACTTCTTATTAAAAAGCTTAAGTTCTATGGTTTCTCGGACAACTCCTGTAGGTGGTTCTCCTCGTACTCTTCTGACCGTACCCAATTTGTAAAACTTGTAAACTCTAAGGGTGTGTTACTCAAATCTTCATCAATATCCATTAATAGGGGTGTGATTCAGGGTTCCGTCCTCGGCCCTATCTTATTTGCTATTTACACATCTGACGTCACAAATGTTATCAAACATTGCAGGTTTCATCTTTACGCCGATGACACTCAACTGTATTTGAACACACTACCAACCTCTGATGACGTGACGTCGACTGTAGCTAAAATCAATCATGATTTACTTGCCTTAAGCAGGTGGTCAGATAGAAATGGTCTGGCACTCAACCCCTCGAAGAGTTTATTTATCATACGCGGGACTAAAAATCAAGTACAAACTATAAAGTCCTTTAAGCCTAACATTAAAATCGATAATTCTATCATACCTCGATGCGAATCCGTCCGCAACCTAGGGTTATACCTAGATGAGACCTTAAGATTTGAAGATTATGTTCAGAAAAAAATTGGTAAATGTTTCGCCTCCCTGAACACACTATACAAATTGCGTCAATTTTTAAATGTTAATGTGCGACAACAATTATGTAAAAGTCTGGTGTTATCACATTTGGAGTATTGTGACGTCGTTAACGGTCCTTGCCTTTTTAAGAAAACCATAGCTGCCATTCAAAGAGTGCAGAACGCATGCATGCGCTTCACTTTCGACATCCCAAAAAGACATCATATATCACCCTACTTGAATGAAAAGGAAATTTTGAATATGCTTAGCCGGCGTATATTAAAACTTACATGTTTCGTCAGGTCTTTAATTAAAAGTAAAGCTCCTATTTATCTTTATGACAAACTCACATGTTCGTTGGATATACATGGGTATAAAACAAGGTCACGTAACCATCGATTAATCCGAATAATAAAAATAACCGCTTGCAAATGTTGGAATGTCCTACCCCCACCCATATTATATCTACTATTAGGGGCATTTAAATCACGTTGCAGCAGGTGGTTGTTAGTAAGGCAATCTGAGGCGGCTACTCAATAATGTTATACATTGATCTGTGTTCATAACAGCAATCTATTCATATACTCGTAACTTACTGTTATGCTAACTTTACTAAACTAATGTAAAATCCATAGCAACAATTGCATTGTTACCGAAGTGTTGAGTGATAATGTTTACGTACACCAATGTGGTCGGGTCGTGATCTGGGTGTTGTCGTTGTGTTTACTCTAAGACTGTTAACCATGACTGGCTTGGGCAGAATAACAGCGGATGGCATGCATTGCACTGTCATCCACACGCTGAGCCCAAGGCCATTTTGTCTTTCAAGTATTATTTTTATTAAAGCATTGTTATTAATTTTAAGTACTCGATGTAAAAAGACAAATAAAGTTTTTCTTATTCTTATTCTAACCAATAATCGAGATTGCTCGTGAAATATCTGAATTTTAAATAATTATATCAGCATGGGTATCTTACAAAAAACTATCACCAATTTGAATACGGACTGTTTTAATTTTTATTTTTTTATTTTTATTTTGTTTATTAAATGCACAAAACACATCACAATTAATTAAAACATAAATCATAAATACATCGTCTAGATCTGGATCGTAACGTAACTGAAATGAACACAAAGAAAAACAATGAAGATTATACAAAAATTATCTCTGATTCATAATACTACAAGTAATACAAAAATAAGTGACAAAGTAAGCAAGCAGCAATTGTGATGTAGATTTGAATGCTAATCCAAACGCAGCCCACCATGGAGGATGTCTTTCACCAATTTAGTATATTTGTTATAGTTAGGATCAAAAACGTCTAGTAATTTATTGGATTTAGAGATATCATTATATTGACGGGCCATTCTTGTTAATGGATTATAGTAAGAGATGTTATTTTTGTATATTTGAAGGGCAAATATATTCGTATCATTAGCCCTACGGGCACTAAATTTAATATTAAAACTGATTAGAGAAAGTAACTCCGGTGAATCAATAATATAATGTATAATTTTGTAGAGATAAACCAAATCGACATAGGTGCGTCGGGTTTGTAATGGCTGGACCTTATATTTGCTGAGTCTGCTTTCGTAATTTAAATTTGACCGACCAGGGCTTTCTCGGTAGTTGAGAATTTTAATGAATCTTCTCTGAATACGTTCAATATCATCAATATGGACCTTGTAATTAGGCGACCATATCGGGCTACCATATTCTAATATACTCCTCACCAGAGCAAAATATAGGTACAAAGTACTGCTGGGATTTCTAAAACCTTTCGTTGATCTCAAAACAAAGCCTTGGAGTTGGTTGGCCTTGCATATTACATGGCTATAATGAGCGCGAAATGAAAGTTTGTCATCAAAAATGATGCCTAAGTCTTTTACAGTCTGTGTCCGATTTATTATTTGACCATCAATATTTTAGTCCAAGATAAGTTTATTACGCTTTAGAGTAAATGATATTATAAAACACTTATTAACATTTAAGGACATCAAATTGGTTTTACACCACTCCGATATTCGATCAACATCTTGCTGAAGGGCTAAACAATCATCCATCTTAGAAATTGCAGAAAACTGTATTCTTCGTTCCTTAATTTTCACCCCTAGGGTTATTATTTTTTTCGAATTTTAATGGGACCAAACGGGATGTGCGGGTTGTAATTAAGTAAAAAAATAATTTTCTTTAAAAAACAATTGTTTTCACACAACACCTTTCTGCAACACCTGTATACTAGGGTGTCCCGTCAATGTATGGGATTTTTTTTTTTAAAGCGACGGCTATGCAAGAGGTATCAAAAGTTGCGTTTTTGTGAATAGATTACAAATATAACAAAATTTAATTAAATATTTGTCATCTTTAGGCCTCTACCGATCCTAGAAGTTTTTCAAATTTGCCATTTTTAGAGGTTTCGAACATAAACTATAAATGATACAAAAATAATGTTTTAAAGGTTTTAATCAAATTTATAGGTACTACAAAGACATAAGGTAATGTTCAGTAAAGTTTAAATACTTATAATTAGTGCTTATTTCAAATACGAAATTGGTTCTTGTGGCCAAAATTAGGCATTTCTGCGCGAGATTTTAATCTGTTTCTGATTAAACCATCCCGAGCTGTAGCGTCCGTGACACTTAGAGAAGCCTCCGTCACTAGCTTTACACATCTTTCCACTGATTGTGTATGACAGGGGAAATCAATAACATCGAAGCTTTGTTCTTTAGCCTTAATTCTCAGTTCGTCGTCGGACATCTGTCGCAAAATCGGTGGAGCGGATATCTCACACTCTTGCCAAAATATCAAATCGATGTAATATCGCGCATCGAAGTTAAGTTTTGGTACTTTAAATACCCTGCGAGTATTGCTTATTTCTGCTTCTCTTGCCTTTAATATTTTGCGAGCTGCAAGCTCTCGAATATGCTCTCTGTCGTCGAATAGCATGGTAACAAAAGCGTTTCTCTCGATCACTGAATTCACAATAGATCTTTGCTTATCAGGCAAAAATCGGGAATATGTAACCATTTGAAAAATATGATTGGCTCCATCTTTGAATGATGAGTTTTTCTTAATGAGGAACCAAACTGGAGCATAAACTTTGACCACATAATTGACAAGCAGCTTTAAATTATTTGATGGCGAAACAGTGCTTACATAAAGTCTGAGTATGCGATTGGCAGTAGTTAGCCATCTTGAATGCGCCATTTTTCCAGGTTGGCGGCTCGCTAACTCAGGGGAACAAGAACCAGTCGTCACAGCATGACACATTTCATACAGATACTTTTGATCCGTACTTAGTTCCTTCACAATGTCATCAGGTAATTCGAGCAAATTGCCAGCCACTGCACAAAAAGACACTAGTGGTTTACTTTCACAAACATTTAGCTGTTTTCCAATAGGTCCTGAGTATTCTTTCGGCCCAGATGTGCTACCATCTAGAGACATAAACAAATGGCGAAGCGGTAATTCATTTGTGTGAAGCATACAAACACACCATTGTAACGGTCTCTTCAAATATTCTTCCAGGTATTTAATGACACCTCCTTTCCAACCTGTATTTGTAGGAGTGCCATCGCAACCCACACAACTTACTTCTTCTAAGTTCCATCCTTGATTTTCTAACAATTCTATAATAGAAGTGACAATCCCTTTCGCAGTACCTCGACTCGGCGTCGTATGTCCCAAGTAAATAGATCCCGGCTCTGTAAGAACTGAAATGTGTTCTTCTAAGACTTCTTTTCGGTGGTACCGGCTGTCTATTTTATTGATCTTGAGAGTTTTATCTTTTCGCCCATCGAAGTAGCTACTCTTTATAATAATTTTATCGATGTCATTGCTGGCTCGGGTACGTGACTTTGAAACAGCTCTGTGAATCTTATTTTTATCAATCACAAGGTTTTGGATCTTCGGAAGATACCATTCCTACGTCAACTAAGACTGCTGAAGCGACTGCAGCTGCCGAACGCGTTGATAGTCCGTATCAATCACATACCTTAGCTACTGTTGGCAGCGTCAGAGTGTTCCGACTAAATGAATTAGATGGAGACTCCTTTAAGTCACTTTTAGTAGAAGGTTCTATTGAAAGCGACTGTGAACGAAGCGGCAACACGCGTACCGGTACAGTATCGGTTTGTGAAGTACTCGGAAAACATGCTTGCTCTGTCCGCTTCAAATTTTCTTGTCTTTGATATTTCTTTAAAAGCCTTGCAGTTTCTTTTGCGTCTACGCCGCTTATTGCCATTTTCCTATCATTTCTTTGGTCCAGTAAAAAATCTCTTTCAGAAATGGGAACTTTCTTGGGTTTAGTAGAGGAACAATTTTCAAACGAAGTGCACTTACAAGCAGCGATGTCAAAAAGCTTATTTGACGATTCCAAAAAGCACTTAACTTTGTTGTCATAGCTATCGTTTCTCTTACTTTTAGGATATCTCATTAGTGATAAATATTTGTTAAAATATGCGGTTAGCAGTTGAGTAATCCGTACGTTAGAAACGATGGGAATTGAAGCTTTGGTCCAAATTGTGTTAAGTTTTCCAGAAACTATTGAAAAGACTTCTGCGTTTAGTAAATAAAATGCACTTAATAACGTCTTTATAACAGGTAATTGGCGATCGTCAAGTTCTTTATAAGGTCCCAATATAGTACAAGTAGTCTCACTTCGCCTTGAACACATTTTTATGATTAAGTAACGCAAATTACGTTTTTCTTTCAAAGAAGAATAGAACAACTCCTTACAAGAGTAAAATCGAAATAGAAATGAGACGAACTGTCTTGTTGTAGAAGTAGCGCACGTACGAAAATCAAGTCAAAACATGAATTTTGTAGGAATTTTGCAAGTCCGATACAAACCGATTGATCGCTAAAACAACCTGTCGATACTTGCAAATCATAGCCGAGGCTTTTCTTATTGATAAAATTACAAGACAATACAGGATTGATTCATAAAACATAGAATATACGACATTGACTACAAGGTTGTTTTTGCGAATTTTCAGTAAATAAAAATGCTGGTAGAGCCGTAAGGATATTTTTAAATATTTTTTGAATTATTTTTACGCTAATCTACGTCTAACAGCGCAACTTTTGAGAGGTCTTAAGTAGCTAAAATAAGAATAAAAAAAATTCGGGACACCCTACTGTATACCGTTAATTGTAATTAAATAGGAAAATTTATAAAGTGATCTCTTCTGGTTTTCATGCCTTTGTAAATCCTATATCATCGTACAACTTCCACAGCTTGCCAAGACCCGTTTCATAGATGCCTTCGAAAAGGCTAATCTCGGCCGCTGGATCAAGAAACCGATAGAACAGGATCAGTTTGTCTGCGAAATCACCAACGATGATTATAACGCACTGTTCGCTTAGGCGGGTGTGTATCTCCACGCGTGGGACTTGATGGCAAATGTAGTGGGGACGTCTGGGCAATGTCAGGATGATAGTAAACAGAGTAATCTCTTATGTGAAACATGTGAGAATAAAAGTAGGAAAAATCGTGATGATTTGACGTTAATTGGGGGTGTGAAAGCCATTGTTAATAATGATAATAAATTTCATGACAGAAAAAATGACGAACCAACAAAAGTTTCAAGTGAAAGTAAATTAAACAAAAAGGTTAAAAAACATGATACAAAAACAAAAAGTACACCAAACAATAATAAATTGAAAGTCAGCACAGTTATTCAAAATTCTGCGCTATTTACTCAAAACCAAAGCTTCGTAAAGAATAGTCATTTAGTTAGTAAGCCTAATATTAGTAATAGTAGTGTTGGCCGCGGACGTGGAAGGTTGCTTGCATTGTTACACAGTAAAGCAAACGTTGGTAACAATTTAGTTACGGGTGATTCTGCACAATTTACTGATAATAATAATCTCAGTCAATTAAATAGTAGCTCTACGATTAACTCTGAAACTAGGAATAACTTGAATACAATCAAAGATGCTAACAGTATCACTAACTCGGAAAATGAACTAATTACTAATATAAGAGCTGCATCGCAAAGGGATGAGGCTAATATTAGTAATGGTAGTGTTGGCCGCGGACGTGGAAGGTTGCTTGCATTGTTACACAGTGAAACAAAAGTTGGTAACAATTTAGTTACGGGTGATTCTGCACAATTTACTAATAATAATAATCTTAGTCAATTAAGTAGTAGCTCTACGATTAACTCTGAAACTAAGAATAACTTGAATACAATCAAAGATGCTAACAGTATCACTAACTCGGAAAATGAACTAATTACTAATATAAGAGCTGCATCGCAAAGGGATGAGGCTAATATTAGTAATGGTAGTGTTGGCCGCGGACGTGGAAGGTTGCTTGCATTGTTACACAGTGAAACAAAAGTTGGTAACAATTTAGTTACGGGTGATTCTGCACAATTTACTAATAATAATAATCTTAGTCAATTAAGTAGTAGCTCTACGATTAACTCTGAAACTAAGAATAACTTGAATACAATCAAAGATGCTAACAGTATCACTAACTCGGAAAATGAACTAATTACTAATATAAGAGCTGCATCGCAAAGGGATGAGGCTAATATTAGTAATGGTAGTGTTGGCCGCGGACGTGGAAGGTTGCTTGCATTGTTACACAGTGAAACAAAAGTTGGTAACAATTTAGTTACGGGTGATTCTGCACAATTTACTAATAATAATAATCTTAGTCAATTAAGTAGTAGCTCTACGATCAACTCTGAACCTAAGAATAACTGAAATAAAATCAAAGATGCTAACAGTATCACTAAAACGGAAAATGAACTAATTACTAATATAAGAGCTGCATCGCAAAGGGATGAGGCTAATATGAGTAATAGTAGTGTTGGCCGCGGACGTGGAAAACTAATTACTAATATAAGAGCTGCATCGCAAAGGGATGAGGCTAATATTAGTAATAGTAGTCTTGGCCGCGGACGCGGAAGGTTGCTTGCATTTTTACACAGTGAAACAAAAGTTGGTAACAATTTAGTTACGGGTGATTCTGCACAATTTACTAATAATAATAATCTTAGTCAATTAAGTAGTAGCTCTACGATCAACTCTGAAACTAAGAATAACTTAAATAAAATCAAAGATACTAACAGTATCACTAAAACGGAAAATGAATTAATTACTAATATAAGAGCTGCATCGCAAAGGGTTGAGGCTAATATTAGTAACAGTAGTGTTGGCCGCGGACGTGGAAATCTAATTACTAATATAAGAGCTGCATCGCAAAGGGATGAGGCTGATATTAGTAATAGTAGTGTTGGCCGCGGACGTGGAAAACTAATTACTAATATAAGAGCTGCATCGCAAAGGGATGAGGCTAATATTAGTAATAGTAGTGTTGACCGTGGACGTTGAAATCTAATTACTAATATAAGAGCTGCATCGCAAAAGGGATGAGGCTGATATTAGTAATAGTAGTGTTGGCTGCGGACGTGGAAAACTAATTACTAATATAAGAGCTGCATCGCAAAGGGATGAGGCTAATATTAGTAATTGTAGTGTTGGCCGCGGACGTGGAAGGTTGCTTGCATTGTTACACAGTAGAGATACTTCGCAAAGGGACGACGAATACGTCCCAGAGTCAAATATTTCTACTAATAACCAAAGCTTAGTAAACGAAAGTTATTAACTAAGGTAAGTAAGCCGTTATTTACTCAAAACCAAAGCTTCGTAAAGAATAGTCATTAAGTTAATAAGCCTAATATTAGTAGTAGTAGTCTTGGCCGAGGGCGTGGAAGGTTGGTTTTGGCATTGGTATACAGTGAAGCAAAATTGGGGTGCCGTGGGAGAGGCCTATGTCCAGCAGGGGACTACGATAAGCTTATGATGATGAAAACAAAAGTTGGTAACAATTTATTTATGGATAATTCTAATAGTATAGGTGTCTCAAATTATAGTCGTAACGTGGGTGATAACGACAGTGATGATGAAAGTGATAATCGGATGAGAGTGGAAGAGGCAAGTGATTAAAATTTTTGATAGACCTACAGCAAGGTTTACATAATATGAGATTAAAATGGGATAGAACAAACAAACGGGGGTTAATGATTTTAAAAGCATCTTTTTATCTTTTTATTTTATTTTATCTTTTTATCTCACATAAGTGTTGGTACAGAGCAGACGTGTCGCTTATTTTTGCAAAATATATTAAATTCACTGCAACCTATTCTGAATCATATCACAACCGGCTTAGTGCATCATTTTGCCTGCGGATTATCGAAGTAGTTGCAACGAAAGCTTTCTGAGCATCCCGCGCAGGCCTCGGTGCTGCCCTCTTCACATCGCACGTGAGTAGTAACAATACACAGATATACAATGAATTGCCTACGCTCACCTACTGGAAGTGGCTCCAATACGCCTCGGGGAGGTTCTCAGCCAAACTTATCTGAATTACACACAAACGATGTTTCGCAAATTACTATTCGTAGCAAACGTAAATTACCTGATGACAATGAAGTGATTAGAAATGAGTTATCTGAGCTGCGAAAGCAAATGTCCGATATGATGGCAATTTTAACGTCGACGAACGTCGAACTATGATCAAAGAGACAACATTAATAAACTCTGTCAAGATGTTGCTGATATAAAGAATGAGGTCGAAAATATTAGTAATACTATCGAAAGCATCATCTCAGAAAACAAATATTTAAAAGTCGAAATAACTACTCTAAAGACTATGACAGAAACCACTGAAAAAAAAATAAAAATATTAGAGGGCGATGTTAATAACCTTAAATTCAAACCAGCACAAGTATGTCAAGAAGAAATTATAAAAGAAATTCAAGAAAGGAAACTGCGTGCTAAAAATATTATAATTATTGGAATCCCCGAGTGCAAATCAAACTCAACACATGAACGACAAGAATATGAAAAGAAAGAAGTTATGAAAATAATACACCTGATACATAAAGACTGTCTCCAACCAGATAAAATCTTTCGTCTCGGAAAATTTAAGCCGGAGACTACGAGACCAATTAAAATATGTTTCTCATCTGAAGAGACTGTTAAAACAATTTTGCGACATAAAAATAGCCTTGATACGGATTCCATCAAACTTTATTCCGATCAGACCCCATATCAAAAAAAGTACTTGCAAGACCTAAAAGAAAATCTACAGAAAAGAACAGCTAACGGCGAAGCAGATCTCAGAATCAAATATATCAAGGGCACCCCGAAAATTATAAAATCTACGGAAAATTCAATTCCTACTTCAAAAACTAATCACGAATACAGAGAAAATATCATACCAAATTATAAATAATTACGAAGACCTGGCTTTTACTAAAAAATCACTTAAATTCTTCTATGCTAATGTACGTAGTATTGTCAAGCCTGGCAGGCTTGATGAACTTAAATGTATGATTACTTCGTTAAAATCTACCACACATTTAATTATACTGACAGAAACCTGGATCAAAAGCGAAGAAGAAGCTAAAAGACTCTATATTGAAGGATACACGCATTACTATAACTTTAGATCGAATAGAAGAGGAGGAGGTGTATCAATCTATGTCCACAACAACTTACAGCACAACCTTGTTGAAGAACGTTGCATCAACGAGATACAATATCTCTGGATACGTTAAGAAGTTTTCCTTGAATATTGGTGCGGTGTATAAACCCGACAAAACAAACATTGGTGACTTTCTTGAGACATATTCAGAGCAGCTCCAAAAAATGAAAAGAGCAATAGTTTTCGGCGATTTTAATTTGGATTTATTAAGTTCAGATAATACTATTCGTAATTATAAGAAAACATTAAGAGAAAGTAATTATAAAATATTGAACGAAATTGATAAAAAGCACTGCACCCGTTGGGGAAAACGAGTTGTTGAGTGGAGACCGCGTCTCGGTAAACGCCCACAGGCCAGGTGGAGTGACGATTTGCGCAAGATGGCTGGCAGGAGCTGGATGCGAGAAGCCCAAAATCGATCTAAGTGGCGTGCAATGGGAGAGGCCTATGTCCAGCAGTGGACTGCGATAGACTGATGATGACTGCACTCAAGAAACATTCACGACCAAAACTATACTAGATCATGTATCCTCGAACCTCCAAGACAATAACTTCTACTTTGCGATTATGGACTCTTCGATGTCTGACCACAAGCAGTTATCTACAATCCACCACTGGTCACGAAAATAGAATACACCGCAATCAATCACACAACATTGTTCAAGTATTTTGAAGAACTGCCCAAGACTAACCACGAAGAGCCGACTTACGAGAAGTTAGTCAAAGAGCTACAGATGGGCTTAAACATGAGTAAAATAACGAAAATAAAAGTATTAAATCCTCCACGCAGAGACTGGATAAAACAAGAAATTATTGATGGTATTAACGAACGAAATAGACTATGGCATTTATATAAATCGAATATGTTAGATATTACGGTAAGAACGTGTTATGAAAAAACGAAGGCTAGTGTATTACATAATATACAACAAACAAAAAATGCTTATTACTTCAAACTCTTTAAGGACAACATGAACATGAACCTAGAAAAATGTGGCAAATTGTCAACGATCTCTCACAAAACAAAACAAGAGATATGAATGGACCTAGTAAACTTGAAACTGAAAATGGTAGTATTACAGACCATAGGACAATATGTGAAAGTCTCAACTCTTATTTCTCGACAATCGGATCGTCCCTGGCAAATCTCATCGCTAATACATCTACAGGAAATTTGGCTGAAACATGCGAACATAATTTATCTGAAGCAAGACGAAACAATGAAACAGAACTGAGATACATTACACCGGCAACTGAGGAAGAAGTCATTAAAATAATAGACAGCCTAGATCCAAATACTGGCACTGGAATTGACGGCATTAGCACTAAAACTCTAAAATGTGTCGAAAAGTTTATTGCTCTGAAACTGGTACAATCTATTAACTTCTGTTTCGACCAATACATCTTTCCCGACGAACTGAAAATAGCAAAAGTAGTGCCAATTTATAAATCTGGAAGCAAAGTAGATCCATGTAATTACCGTCCTATATATGTCCTCCCCACCATCTAAAAAATTACGAGAAAATTCTTTATAACCGCTTAGAAACGTTTCTCAACTCGAAAAACTTCTTCTACCATAAGCAATACGGATTTAGACCACAATCAAACACCCTTTCGGCCACAGTAGACCTCATAACAAAAATTAAAACGAACATTAACAAAAAACAAGTTGCCCTAGGCATTTTTATTGACCTTAAAAAAGCTTTTGATACTATTAGTCCAGATATATTAATCCAAAAATTATCAGCCATCGGAGTTAAAAACAAAGCACTCGACATTTTTAAATCATACATGTCCAATAGGCGGCAAATAGTGAAGATAGGTGAACATCAAAGTTCTTCCAGCTCTGTGAATTTCTATAACTAATTATGTCATACTCGTATTTGCTGCAAAAAATAAAATTATTCCTGACAATATTGAGCTTAAAATCGACGATCAACTAATTCATTGAAAAACTAAAGAAAGATATTTAGGCCTAACATTAGATAGCTCCTTGAGCTGGAAGTCTCACATAGAAAGTGTCAGATCTAAATTAATATCACTCTCGGGGGCTCTCCACCATATAAAAAAATGTCTCCCCCATAAAGTACGATTCTTGATATATATTTCATTGATAAAACCTCACATTGATTATTTAATAGAGGTCTGGGGGGCGGCGGCTAGAACGAATCTTGAACCTATCCAAAGGGCACAAAACAGACTGATAAAATTTTTATTTAACTATAAATACCGGACTTCCACACAAAAAATATATGACGACACTAAGATAATGAATATAAAACAAACTTACACATAGTATACATGCATACTAATACGAAAAATATTAAAGAAAGACATTCACACCACCTCGTCATTTACAAAAAAACAAGAATCACAAAAAATCAAGCTACGAACTCTAACTACCTAGTAACACGTCCACCCAGAACTAACTACGGTAAAAAAGCATAGAATACGAAGGGGTTAAAATGTACAACGCGCTGCCACTTTTAATAAAAGAATCTACTAGCATGACTATTTAAAAAAAAAGGCTCAAATCATATATCTTTGACAAAACATAAATTAAGTAATAATAATTAAAAAAACCTATACATACATACTTATAAACACTAAATAAAAATAAATACTACGTGACGTGGTTAATTTCTAAAGATATAAACGAAAACTCAATAAATTTTATAAGTCGTGCGTAGCCGTGCGTGCCACATCCAGCAGCCGTGTAGTTGCAACGTCCGTGTACTGTCGACAACATTCGAGCGTTCGTTAGAACTAGTTTGCAGTATACCCACTTTGTAGCTTTTATTTATTACCTTATTGTTGCGTACTTTTGTTGTTTACCTTTAAGCTATTAATAATTAATTTTGTTTCTGTACACGCTTTTAAGTCTATCTTGTGAATATTGTTTCTCAGTAAGTGAATTATTGTAATTCTTATGAGGAAATAAAGATCTTAAACCATAAAAGCATTATGAATTAAGAGTATTTTGATACCAAAGATGGGAAAAATTGTAGAAATTATGAGCTCATGAAGTCAATGTATTTTAACAAAAGTTTAGGTTATACCATAGATAGAGAAGTACAGAGACAAAGTATTAATAAATTTCACTTTTAAGTAGGTTTAGAAATGTTGATACATTAAGTTCAGATATTGAACATGGAATTTATCTATAAATATATTTTTTTAAATTTTGTATTGTAGCCGCTTTTCCTCTCTGGCGGACTACTCACCGGCTGACCCAGTGGAGAGATTCAAGAGATTACCTCAGGGCGCCTTGTACGAGAATAGAAGTGTGTGCGTGTGGGAAACCTATGGGACTCTTTAGAGGAAAACAACTTACACCTCAGTTATACATACATGTATATTTCAAAAAAAAAGTAGATCAAATTTACAATAAGAAATTAAATAAATTAATCAGTGTGGGTACAAGAAAAAGAAAAAAAAACTGCAGCGGAGCGCGTTAGAGCCGAGCTGATGGTGCTCGGTGCCACCTCGTCGTCCCTCCAGGAGGTTACTTCCTCTTCCGCCCGAGTCGACTATTTATATTAGATATGGATAAAAGTTTAACAATTTGCAATTATAAGTTTAAGTACGTAACTCTTGGGTACGGCTGTCCGCTTGCGTCGTGAGCCACGCAATCACCAGCTTTGCCAGAGCGTACCGAGAAACTTGAGTCTGTACCAGAAGGCCACAAAAGAGCAAGCACGCCGTCTGAGACTGACCGTCTTGAGCCCGAAATCTGGGACCCTACGAATGGATTAGCACTCATATAATTAAACAGGTTCCAGAAACAAATAGGTTTAAGTAGAATTAAGAACATACTCACCACTTTAGTGTGGGTACTTTTGAACAGATAATATATTAAGAAAATCAAATCACACAGCAATCAAAACACTATATAAGATCGGAAGGCACGAGATAGCAGTGTCTCCCGTGGCAGAAAGCCGGACTTATATATCTTCGGTTAACGAAGCTTCCAGAAAATAACCCCTCTTCAACATTTTACTTTGACATTTAACATCAGTGAACACAGAAGATCAAAACTGTAGTTATAAACTACCTTAGATAAATCAACAACAATGCAACGCGGCCAATAGATGTAGCTTTTAACAAGACCGTACGCATTACAAATGTACAAAAAAATAACTGTTACAGTATTTACTATTACCAATACTGATTCTCGCAGATTTCTTTTTAATGGAAACAAGAATAATAATATTAACAAATTCACCTAATGGAATTAATTTCGTTGATAATGTTTAAAATATAAATAAAACATAAAAACAACCCCAAAAACTGTAAATGCACAAACCTAAATGAAAAACCCACTATTATTGAGAAACTTAACGCTAATGATCAAGTAACATAGTTTTAAAACTATGTTATTATAAATGAATAATCCCGCCTCTATTCGAGCTTTAGTTTCCCTAGAGAGGGAGGGGTTACGTAATTTAAGTGTAAGTGAAGTAAGTGTGATTTTTTTCAACATTTATTTAATGTAAATAAATGAAATTAAGTAATTAATTTCTTAGATACTAGTCCATAACAATCAGCATCATCATTACGTACAGCCTCGATATTTGTAAATCTAATGCATCGGAATCAATCGGAATCGAATTAATTCGGAACTTTCACTGTTGACTTGGATTACCATCACTGGTGATACATATTTGGCGTATTTAGTAAGTGCATAGGGAACTTATAAGGATGTGTGCATCTGAATCGAGGGCCCATTTTTAAATCCTTGCGAAACGAAACAAAACTTATAAGGAAATTAGTAAAAAATAGTAAAAACCTAAAGCAAAGGGCCATGAATTTCTTAAACGTGAATTAAAACTGTTTTGATTAAATAACTTGGACCCTCAATCTAGACGAGTGCACAGTGGCACAGCCTAAATCACTTTCCCTGTGTTGATCATGTGGTGGTTTACGCAGTGAGCTGCTATTTTCAATATTCACATCCTATTGATCCTCACTTACATCACTTACGTTACGTCTTGCAGTTCCTCGTGGGACATAAAATTATCATTGGCGCTGATGTCAATGCATCATCTTCATTATGGTAGGGCAAGTTGCGTTCAACCGACGCGGTTCGACGTTGTGCGGTTGAAGATTTCATTGCGGAAATGAATCTTACTATTCACAATACCCCCGATGCACCACCAACTTTATGCACACCAATGGGTGAGTCTTCTATTGACGTGACGCTTACGCGCGGCGACGTCTCGATATCCGGATGGCGTGTCCTTCCGGACGCATCCAAGGGTTGCACAGGACCCACAAAGGCTCCCTATAATTTTAGATATAAAACTAAACTGGGCTTTGTTTGGTTCACTCTTTGCAACTCATACCAAAAACTTCAGTCGCAGTAGTTTATCAGCTGAGGAAAGCGCAGAAATACTATCAGAAACTTTCACATACTGCGCTGATGTATCTATTGGTCGCGGATCTATCACTAACACTAGTAGATGTGATTGGTGGAATGATAGATTAGCTGAACTACGTAGAAGCTACCGGAAAGCTCGTAGAAAATTAAACACTATTAAAAAACATAACGTAACAGGAGATTTGTACAATAATGCTCTAATTGCTCTTAGAGTTGCCAGGTCCCACTACAGAGCTGCTGTGGAAAAATCCGAGGGAAACTTAATTTAGAAACTTGTTGATAAACTGGACAGAGAGGGCCCGTGGTCACCTTTGTTTCACAAATTTAAGGCAAATAGATCAATCGACCTTGCATACATACAGAACATCAAAATTAATAACAGATATACCACAGGAGTAGAACAAACAGCAGAATATCTTTTAGAATCACTCGTACCTGACGATTGGCCGGAAAACGACACTGATCATCACCGACAGATCAGGCAGTGGGCCATCGAACCACCAATGTCTGATTTACCATCTTAAGACGAATCTCTCGGTATCATTAGATCCTTGCTTGAAAACAAGGCTTCGGGCGATGATAAAATATCTAACAAAATGATCAAAGAAGCTTGTAAACTTTCGGGTGACACGATTTTCACTGTCTTTAAACGTTGCATTGCTGAAGGAATATTTCCTCGTATATGGTGGTGCGGTAATATTCGTATAATACCAAAAAGTGGCGACAAGCCACCGTATGATCCTAAATCCTACCGACCAATCACATTGTTACCATCGTTAGGAAAGCTTTTAGAACGTCTTGTAGTGCCCCGGCTTCTGCCAGGTGGAGTCAAAAGTAATAGACCATTTGGATTTACGTTGGGTAAATCGACAACTGACGCTGTTAATCGGTTAGAAAGTTTGTCACAGAAGATTGCTTCAACAGCAGTCCGATGTCTATAATGATCTCATAGACGAATGGCAACAACGCTGGGATGAATCATCCAAGGGGCGCCATCTTTACCAATTCTTTCCATCTGTTCGCGAGGACATGGCTTGATGTGGATCACTGTCGGCGCACCAAAACATGTAGCCGATCTCGGTTGCGAACCATCGAAGGCCGGCCGGCGCGGGGAGCGGGGATCGTAGCTCGCCGCCTCGTACGCCGCGGTCCTCTCACTACTCGGCCCTTAGACGCGTTCCGCTACGGGCATTTCTTTATATCGTTTTACCAATATACAAATATAATATTTAATACAGTCCATATTTATTTAAAGTCCCTTAACGGCCTATTCAGTGGTCCTTCGTAGCCTTTTAACCGCAAGCCAGCACCTATATTTCGCCGACGCAAGATAATCGAATCCATCGTCGTAGTATTGTGAACTTTGCCCCCGGCCGAGCGGATTGAAGAAAGAAGTCGTACTCGTAGCAGCCTACAACGTCTATGAAGAAGCCGAAGTCATTCTTTGGGAGTATAAGTACATTATTTGAGTGAGTTCGTTCCAATTAGCTATATTCCTGCTTCATTTAATGCCGTAAAAATCGTTCTCGATCTTAATCTATTTTTTCTTCTGCCACTATATATATCAGCTTGTAGCTTTTACAGTGCATTCATACCGCTTGCGAGTCGTTTCTTCTTGTAGCAGATATAACGGCACGCGCATAAGATTCGTATATCATGTGTTAAGTACATGGTGACCTTGACACGAAATTTTATTACCTGCCCGCATCTGTCCCTTTTGTTTGCGCACACCTGTTCTATTGTATTAAAACAATCATTTATTTGTTAAGAAGTATTTATTGTTTTCTTTGTTTTTGTTTGCGCGGGTTAGCTAAATTCGAGGAGTTTGTAAAAACTTGGTTGGCGTCAAGGTAGGAAATTAGAACTGTTAGGAAAAATGAAAGTAATAATCAGTTCCAACGGGATGGATTGCACGATACCTTATTTCCTGTGCGGAGCAGCATAAAGTCCAGGTGCTATTTTCACCAAATTCACAAACCACAATGCGAAAGTTATTAATTTGCGATTTTTCAAGTGGCCCACGCGCGCATTTCGAAAACGACGGTAACACGGACGGGGCGAGACTACTTTTTTCACTTATTTACAACGAATGTGCAGCGTGCAGTGGTGAATCCATCTCGCTCACACATATTGTATAGGCGTTGTGCAGCAAAGGGATAGTGGAGATGATATGATACCAACCAAAATATTTAAAATAATAGTTTTCACGAAATTTGGTTAGTGGCGCGAACAGTTTTAAAATGGCTGATATTAAAACATTGTTGAAAAAACGTAGTTCAACATAATCAAAAATGACCATTTATTCAAATTATTTAAATTTAATTAAAAGTAGTGCCAATATATCCACTTTACAGCGCTCGGACTTAGCGGAGCGTTTTAAAAAATTCGATTCCTTACATGACGAATTTGATAACTTGCAGACACAAATTGAAGTGATTATCGAGGATGAGGGTGCTGCGTTCACCGAGCGTGAGGAATTCGACCGCCAATACTTTAATCTGGTGGCGGTCACTCGCCACCTACCGGGTACCTCGGCCAGCGATGCGGACTCTGAGGCGGGCTTCAGGGATGCTAACTCAGGTGCACATAATTCCAACAGGAGTAGTTTTGTTCATTTGCCTAGAATAGATTTGCCTCGTTTTGATGGCGACTTCCAATGCTGGTTCGAATTTCGAGACACATTTACGTCATTGGTCCACGACAATCCTAGTATTAATGATATTGACAAATTCCACTACCTGCGACTTTCATTACAAGGACAAGCTGCCTCAGCGATTAAAAATATTACTTTAAAAGACGACCAGTACCAGGTAGCATGGGGCATGTTGTGTGAGCGATTCGATAACAATCGCAAATTAATTAAACACCACATACAAGCACTGTTTGACATTGAGTCATTACAGAGTGAGTCCAGTGTCTCAATTAGAAATCTTGTAGACGCAATTAATAAAAATATTAGAGCACTCACAATATCAAAAAGACCAACTCAACACTGGGACGATTTAATTGTATATGTCATGACCAAAAAATTAGACATCACAACTGGTCGTGACTGGGAGGAGTATAGTAACACAAAGTTAACAGATGACCCTACTCTAGTTGATTTTTGTTCGTTCTTAAAAAGGAGGGCAGACTGGTTAGAATCCCATGAGTCGAATCTTAATTCCCTTCAAATAGAAACTCTTGTCGCCTTAAACAATGACCACTCACTCAGCATACATAATTCACCTGCTCATCAAAATAATACTTTATCTACTACAAATCAGTCTTCAACTAAAAGCAATAAAAAGTTTAGTTATAGTAATAAAGTACTTAAATGTCCACTTTGCTTCCAAGCACATAACCTTTTTAAATGTCAATCTTTTAGAAGTTTATCGATAGAAAATCGCATTCAAAAGACAAACGATTACAATGTTTGTCGTAATTGCTTACGCTTTGGACATACTGCAAAACAATGCAAACTGTCTCACTGCAAGTATTGCAAAATAAAGCACAACACGCTTTTACATTTGGAAAATCGCGAAACTAAAGCAAACTTTAATTCTTTGCCTTCCGCTTCGCTTACTACGTCTAATGTTGCACTATCAGCCAATTGCTTGCAGAAGTATTAAACCTGAGGAGAAATTGTTCATAACACTGAGGTAAGCATAAAACAAGATTTTACTATGTTTTGTATTTATATGTATGTAGATAAGTAGTATTCAAACAAGTAGGTAAGTAAAAAGTTGTAATAATCAAATTAATAATTAGGGTAGTTGCCAGACGAATATCCTCCATAATTTTCCTCGTATCTCGGTTGAGAAAACTGCATCCTTTCTGCCTCGTCTATTATGATTTGGGTAATTTTATTTCGAATGCGTAAATTTTGTAATTCACCAAATTTTTTCGTTTGTGGCAGGAGACTCATAAAAAAATGATAATCGTCACATTTCTCCGACTGGCTACTATTGGTTGCCATTTTCTGTTCAATTAGCAGATTTTTTTTTCTTTCACATTCTATAAGTTCATCTCTATAATTTGATGCCGGTTTGTTGCGCTTTGACGCGTTTGTGTGACTGCTGCAGGTGGATGTACATGGACTCATCACTTCAGCGATGTTAGATTGCTCAGTTTGACAAGACTCGTTGAGGGATTCCGAATCACTGTCATGCAGATTTCCCGTCATCACTTCAGATGTAATGTCATCATTTATAAATAGCATAAGTTGAAAGTATGGCCATGTGCTCTCTATTTCATCACCACCGTCAGCAGAGCGCGGCGTAGGGAAATTCTTTTTTTCTTTTCGAAACTGATCGCGCAGGTTTTTCCACTTTTTACGTAGTTGTTTTTCTGTAACAATAAAATAATACAGTATTCTACTTTTTTATTTCAGGTTTTTGTCAACAGGAACTGGATTTAGAGCACTGGCTTACAGTTTTCGTATGGGGAAAAGCACCATTGCGTCTATAGTGCACGAAACATGCCGTGTTTTATGGACTGTTAGTTCCTATTCACATGCCGATGCCAACAGAACAACGCCTGAAAGCTATTGCAGAAGATTTTGAAGCTAATTGGAATTTCCCACACTGCATCGGAGCAATTGATGGGAAACATTGCGAAATAAAAAAAACACATAAATCTGGTTCGGCACATTGGTGCTATAAAAAAAGAAATAGCATTGTCATGCAAGCTGTGGCTGACGCAAAAAGAAAATTTGTAGCAGTCGAAGTAGGCGGTCGAGGAAAGCAAAGTAATGGTGGTACTTTTATTGCATCGACACTGTATAAGCTCATTCGCGTCCCGAGCGTCCTAGCATTCGGACTTGTTGAAAGTGATAAATAAGAGAGTTGCGATCCGTTATGATGTTACGTATGGACAGCCAGGCAAACGCAATTAAAGACCTTCAAAACCAATTCTGCCAAACAAAAACTGATCTGGATCGTCTGATCAAAATGATAAGCGCATTAGACGAAAAATGTGTACGCAGACCATCTGAATCGACCCGTCAACAACAGGAGGCCACAGACATACTACATGAGACCTCTTCCTCTTCTTCTTCTTGTAATATCACAAAAGGTACTCATGAAAAGAATCCGCCTCATAAAACCTCAAATCAAAAGTCTAGTAAAGGGCAACGAACCGCTAATATACAAGATGACAATAATGGTGGGGCCACGAAATCAAGTGCGGCTTCGGATACTACATCGGGTATAGATAGCTCGCCAATGTCAGCACAGCGAGACGGTAACAATACCATAGGGGGCTGGATAATGCAGAAGAAAAAGAGTTTCTGCGGGCGCTCTAAGATAGTAGGCACGGGGAAGAACACTCAATTGATGGCTATCCAGGCTACGGAACGGAAGAGATATATGCATGTGTGGCGTTTGCATCCAGACACAACAATAGAAGCAATGTCTGAGCATGTGAAGAGTATGTGTGGCTCAGAGGTTGACCTAAAAATAGACAAAATTAGTCACAAAGCGGAAAGGGAATATTCTTCATTTCGAATTGGAGTACCGGTACAAATATTTGATAGACTGATGAAAGATGATGCATGGCCACTGAATGCAGAATTTAACGAGTGGTTTTTTTTTCGTAAATCAACCAAAAAAGTTGGTAAATAGGACAATAGACATATATTACCAGAACGTTCGAGGTTTACGTACGAAATTGGAGGATTTTAGAAATGGTGTAGCTCTAAGGAGTTTTGACTTATACGCTATTACTGAATCCGGGTGCAACGAATCAATAATTAAATAAAAAAAATAAAAAATAATTTAGGTGATTATTAATAATCTTGTGCTGTTTAACAATAGACTCCTCTGATCTTTTTAGTATGTTGTATTCTACTTCTATGACCGACGTTTGCTTTCTATATAACTGAATGAAATGGGTCATGTTGCTACGTACGAGGTCAATGTCCCGCTGGTACTTTTCCGCAAAGTCCTGATCAAGTATACCGAACAATTTGTTAGATATCGTACCTACTGCGTTAATAAGTCCGCGACGAGTCCGAGGTTGTCCTAGGTGCTGATTCAACAACAGCTGGTTATAATACTGAAGTTCGTTGTACTCGTGTCGTATTTGAAGGATAATGATATGACAATGACTTTGATCTTTAATTTTATCGCAGGTTTGCTCGAGATATTTCGTAAATTTTGTTACCGCATTGTCTCCCTGCCAAAAAGGAGACATATCGTAATAAGTTACCATCTTCCAACTATCCCTAATAAGCTGCATTTTGCCCAGAGGATCGAAATATAATGTTTGATTACTATTAAATGATGTAAAGTTATAAGACGCTTCAATAGACAGTACGATATTCATAAAGAATAAAAACGTTAGTGCTAGGCTAAATATCGAATAACAATTGTTAACTCGCTTTATTTTATTCGCTAATTTATCGCTTTGTTGCTTAATTGCTTCTGTATTTTGTTGATATTGTTTACTCGTGTCGTTCTCCGCTATGGGTAAAAGAGATAATTTTAATATAGGACGTTTAATGTAACCGTTTTTGGTTTTTAAGGTCACTACCCTGACAATGCCATCCTTTCCTGGATGGACCTCTACCACTCGCCCGATAGGCCATTTACCAGAAGGAAAGTTGTCATCGTGAATAGTTACCATGTCACCTACTTCGAGATTCTTTTGGGTTTTTAACCACTTGCTGCGTACAGATAACTGACTGAGATATTCGGTTTTCCATCGTTTCCATAAATCTTGGAACATTTTGTGGACCATATACCATCTTGTTCTAGCATCTTGAGCAGTTTCTATGACTGTTAACCCCGCACGACTTGTAAGAAAATGTGCTGGGGTGAGAAAGTCTATATCATCGATATCCTCAGATAACGAACATAATGGTCTAGTATTTAAACACGCTTCTATCTGGGACAGTAAAGTACTGTATTCTTCAAATGTTAAGGCTTGTTCGCCGATTACCCGCCTTAAGTGCTGCTTTAAACTCCGAATCGAGCGCTCCCAGATCCCTCCAGCACTTGGCCAAGAAGGACAGTTCCAATGCCATTCGATGTTCATTTCGGTTATTTCTTTGTAAAATATATCATCAAAGGAACGTTCTAGTTGTTGCTGTTCATCTTGTAACATCTTATTGGCACCTACAAAATTGGTTCCATTATCGGAATAGATGTGTTTTGGTGCTCCGCGTCTTGCAGCCATACGACGTAAAGCTGCTATAAATGACGAACTGCTAAGGTCAGAGACTACTTCTATATGTACCGCTTTAGTAACCATACATATAAACAAGGCGATATACCCTTTGCATGTTTTGATACCTTTACCTTTATTTGATTTCACTCGTATAAATCCGGTAAAGTCAACTCCGGTGTGGTAAAAGGGTGGTGCTGGATTTGATCTATAATCAGGTAGGGACCCCATTATTTGGTGCATTTTTCTTGGTTCTTGTTTTTTGCAGATTACGCAGTTGCGAAGCAGTTTTTTGGTAGCTCGGTTTCCCTTAATTATCCAATAATTCTGCCTCAAAACCGATAAGGTAAGTCTGGGCCCACTATGGAAGGTGAGCTCATGTGCTTGCTGTATGAGAAGCTCCGTTAACCTACCACTATATGCGATAATTATTGGAAACTTCATATCTGTGCTAATATTTGCATTTTTAAGACGTCCTCCCACTCTTAATATACCGTTTTCATCCAAAAATGGGTTAAGGTTTAAAAGTTTGCTATTAGAACTAAGTTGTTTATTTTGTAATAAATTAATAATGTCGGCTTTAAAATCCGTACGTTGTATGTATTTAATTATAATATACTTCGCTTTCCGCAGCTCTTGTAGTGTAATATAGGACGGTCTCTGGTTACGTGTCAGTGCAAGTGCACGTAATAACCAGGCTATAATACGACTTATTTTTATGAATGAGCTATGTCGATATAATAAGTCTTCAATGATACTATTTTTAGAATCGTATTGTTGAACATTTGCGAATTGTTTACGTATTTCTAGTTCGGTTGTATATTTCTGGAACTCTGGCTTAGGTTCAAAACCTTTAGTAGATAACCAGGTTGGGCCTTGCCACCATAATGAGTAGTCTTTTAATTGAGACACGGATAGGCCTCTGCTCGCTGAATCAGCAGGGTTTTCCTTAGTCGGCACGTAATGCCAAATATCTGGTGATAAAATGCTAGTAATCTTGTTCACTCTGTTCGATACAAAAGGCTTCCATCTGTCTGGATTGCCACGTATCCAGCTGAGAGTGACCTTAGAGTCACTCCAAGCGTATATTTTGTGCTGTATGCTACTTCCTAAACTATTTATAATTTTTAAAAATAGTTTTGTCAATAATTCAGCGGCGCATAGCTCTAGCCTGGGTAGCGAAACTGTTTTGTTATTAGGTACTAATCTGGTTTTGGCTGCGACTAGTACAACTGAAGTTGTGTTCGCTAATACGACTCGAGCATATACGACGCAAGCGTAAGCTTTAAGAGATGCATCACAGAATCCGTGTAATTGGATAATGTCATGCTGCTTGCAGCTAAGCCATCTCGGGATTTGTATCTGGCTAATCAAATTTATGTCATCTGTTAATTTGACCCACTCGTTCTTAATATCAGATGAAACTTCGTCACTCCATTGAACGTTTGAATCTTGCCAAACTTTCTGAAATAATAATTTTAATTTAGTGGTCAGCGGTGCTAGCCAACCCAAGGGGTCAAACAACTTAGATATTTCGGAAAGTAGCGTTCGTTTTGTTAGCTTCGTAATATCGGCTGAGATTTTATATTGGAAAGTAAATTCATCCTTGATAGGGTCCCATCGCAAACCCAGGGTTTTAGTTGTACTCTCTGATTTGAAAATAAAAGACGTTTGTCTGTTTTTTTCGGATAAGTTAATGTTTTCTAATATGCTTTTCTCGTTGGAGGACCACTTTCGCAATGAAAATCCGCCGCTAGTAAGACACAGATGTAATTCTGCTATTCTTCTTCTCCCTTCATTAATGCAATGAGTTCCCGAAATATAGTCGTCCATATAGAAATCTTCTCGTAAAGACCTTGCTGCACTGGGGAACTTGTTCTGCTCATCAGACGCTAGTTGTCGAAGGGTCATCATTGCTAAAAACGGGGCTGATTTAGTCCCATAAGTAACTGTAGATAGCTGATATGCTGTGATCGGTTTGTTGGTATGCTCTCGCCAAACGATTTGCTGCAGGGTTTGATCTTCTTCGGAAATAAAAATTTGGCGATACATCTTCTCGATGTCAGCCGTGTATACGTATCGATAAATTCTCCATTTTAACAGCAGTTCTTGCAGGTCTTTCTGTAAATTTGGCCCTTTATACATAAGGTCATTAAGGCTGTATCCAGTAGAGGTTTTCGCGGACGCGTTGAACACGACACGTAGCTTTGTGGTAGAAGAATCGGCTCGTTCAACAGCATGATGAGGCAAGAAGCACTCCAGCTGTTTACTATGAAATGTTGCTGGTTTCATATGTCCTAATTCTTCGTATTCGCTTATAAATTGCTTATATTGTTGCGCTAAGTACTCTTGCTTGCTAAATTTCCTTTCTAAATTCCTAAATTGTGCTATCGCCATTTCCTTTGAAGATCCTAATTTTTCGCTCAATTGTTGTTTTAACGGTAACCTAACCTCATAATGACCATTTTCTAATCGTTTTGTAGTCGAGACGTAATAATCAACACAATATTGATCTTCGGTTGACATTTCATTTTGCTCATGGATATCCTCAATCTTCCAGAACTGATGAATATCCGCTGTATTGTTTAAAATCACATTGCAGTGAAAAGTATTTATCCCGCCACATAATATCCATCCAAGCTGAGTTTGCTGCGCTAAGGGCGATGTTGCATTAGAGCCCTTTAAAGTACCGCCTAACATAATAAGCGAGTATACGTCAGCCCCGAGTAATAGGTCTACAGGGCGACTTTTGTAGTATTCAGGATCGGCTAAGTTTATGTGCTCTAAATGTGACCAAAAAGGCTTTGTAAAGGATTTATTGGGCAAATTTTTTATTAAATTATTCATAATCAAAACATCGGTATTGAAGTTAAAGCTTGTGTACATTGATTGGCATGTAATATTTAGCTTTCCTTTACAGTTGCTGTCCTTCTCACCTATGCCAAAAACAACGCCACTGTACTGCTTTCTCTTTAAACCCAGCTGTTGGGCTGCTTTTTCAGTAATTAAGGATATTTGAGAGCCTTGATCGATAAGGGCACGCAAAACAATCTGCGAGCTGTCTGCTGATGTAACTCTTAGCAACGCGGTGGCTAAAAGGATTTCGTTTATGTTTTGCTGAGAGGCATGCACGTTTCCGCTAATTTGTTGTTTAATTTCATAATTGTTATTAGATACTTGTTTTCTCGGACCGGATGTAGGTTTTAATTGCGTAAAACAATCGTGTAATACGGTATGGTGACCTGCGGAACAATTGCGACACCGTTTTGTAGAATAGCATTTATTGCCATTATGGCTAAAAATACAATTTGTACAATATTGCAATTTATTTACGGTTTTAAGTTTAATATCACTTGGCATTTCTAAAAATTTATTGCAATTATACAAATAATGTTGTTCGCAACAAACCGGACATTTAATACCCGACACGTGTAAAGATTTCGTAATTGGTTTAGATTGTTTCCAAGTGCTATCGTTCGACTTATTATAATAATGAAATCTTCTATTATTAAGAAATGATGTAGAAGGGGTATTTAGATGTTGAGATGGTGTATGGGTTTTTGGCATGATATCTTGTCGCCGGCGAGCTGTTTCGAGACTCGTAAATTTGTTCTCCAAGAAGTCAAAATATTCTTGAAGTATAGGTAACTCACGAGAGTTCTTTAACGACTCTATGTATTCCGAATAAGAGTCACTGTCTAACTTTTGCGACAAGATATGTACTAAAAGAGGATCCCACGTGCTAATGTCTATTCCTAAGTTTTTAATAGCGTGAAGACTTTCTAAAGATAAGTCATGCAATTTCTTAGTAGCCGAAAACGATTGCTGCTGTATGTTAGGCAAATTTAAAAATACATTTACGTGTGATGTAAATATAAGTTTTTTGTTATCAAATCGATTATTTAGAATCTCCCAACAGACTATGTAATTGTCAGAACTTATTGGTAGGTGCTGTATCAAGCGTTCGGCTTCACCTTTTACTTTGCTTTTCAGGAATTGCATTTTTTGAGCATTTGACAATGATGTGTTTTTGTGTATGGCTTCGCTAAACAGGTCTTTAAACGAAATCCACTGATGATAGTTGCCGGTAAACATTGGGATATCCATTTTCGGTGTAGCTTTAGCGTGATGTGAGGTAGACATCTTTGAGTTGATTGCCTTTTTCATGCTAATGTATGTGCGCTCATGCTTATTATAATGGGACTCATAGGCCTGGTTTTCCTCAGTCTCACCCATGATTTCCCAGTGGAGGTTGTCAATGACATTCCAGCGGTTTTGTAATGTCTGGAGGGCGTCGTCAAACTCCCATTTGTCAGCTAATGTATCCAGATTAATATTATCAACTGTTCGTATAAAAGCTTTGAAATTGACTGACTGCTTGTGAAGCATATCGTCCAGCTTACTTGAAGAACTTCTCGCTATAGTAGTTGGATATGTTACGGTTGCTTGCTGTTTAGACTGACGCATCGAAGCGCCAGTCGTAGTTTCCTGCTCATGAGGTGAGGGCTGTTCTCGTTGGCTTACCTCTTCTTGACGTTTATTGATCAGAGTTTGGATTGTCAAGTAAAGTTCCCTCGTTCTCTCATACTCCGAATTAACGAAATACGCATGATTCGTTTTTTCACATGGAATCAATTTTTCATGATTTATTTCATACTCTCGCCAGTACTTCTCAAGTAACTCGAGTTTACGCCTACAATAATCAAAAGTTTTACGCTCTACGCTATCCTTTTTAAAATTAATGAGCATATTTTTCATGCTCTCAGCAAGCTCGGATTGAGAGAAATATAGACTCTCCATTTTGGCTGTTGCTAGAAAAACGGTAAGAGTAATAGAAAGATCTTACTTTGTGTTGCTGGACCGACTAGAGATGCTCTCGGTGTCGATATTGCTGTTGAGCCTTAGTTTCAGGCTCAATATTGCTGAATGCGTACCCCAATGAGTACTGCTGGAACTGCTGTGAGATGTACTGAGTGTTCTCAGTGCTTGATGCTGTTAACACTTTACGGACGCTGTTAGATATTCGCTATATAGATCGCTGTTCAGATGTCACGAACTTCACTTGTCTATTGTTCCGATAACAGGAATTTCACGACCGCGAAGTCCTTGACGCTCGAAGGACCAAAAATGTAGGATACGTTTCCTACGTGCGATGGGCTGCTGCTAAGCTCGATGCTAAATTAAAGACTTCGATAACTCTATCACGGTTTATTATTATAAAAAGTATAACGGTACTAAGCTATGCTAAAATGCTAATGGACGATTATATGCTCTGCTAATAGTTACGAATGCACCCGGTTTGCTGTCCGAATATGCACTGATGTCGCCGCGCACTTAAGGCGACCGCGTTAGGTTGCTAGATCAGCAAAAGGTGTTCGATCGTAATTATTGCATCGAACAACAGGATACAGAATTAGTTCCACCAGGATATCAAATAATGCGGTGTGATCGACGGGATGATCGAAAACAGGGCGGTGCGTTTCTCGTGGCCTCACATCGATTCGAACTTCGACGAGTGCAAGTGCACTACACCGGGGTGTAGTAGTGGACACGGTCATATCGATAGACGATTGCGTATTTGAAATTATTGGTGCTACCGTACATTTAAAAAATAAGTTTATTTTTCTTTGTTGTGTGGTTTATATCCCTCCTGGTAGTTCTGAAAATGACTTTATGATTTTATTTAACATGATAGAAAATCTATGTACTAGACATAAGAAAGTAGTTGTTATAGGAGATTTTAATTTATACTCTTCTTCTATAAGTGTTATGAATTACTATGAATGTTTTTTGTCCTTCTGCGAGTTCACTCAAAGTAATGAAATATTAAATTGTTCTGGTCGTCAATTAGATCTGGTGCTGAATACAGGTATGGTTGGTACCGTGACAGTGTCTGCGTCAGACGAGCCGATGGTAGCGGTGGACCCATATCACCCGCCGCTGGAGGTGCAGTGCGGGCTCACACATCAGGCTCGTGCTTCTGTGACCCCGGAAGAGCTCTCGCCAAGCGCGAATGCGCAACACTTACGGCCACAATGGAACTTTTATAGAGCGGATTTTCCATCGTTATACCACGAGTTAACTACTACAGATTGGAGTCCATTATACGAAATACGTGACGTGGAAACAGCGCTTAATTACTTTTGCAGCAGTATAAGTAATATTTTAGATCATTGGGTGCCTAGGAAAAAACATTCTAACATGTACTTAGTTACCAGATACCCAGAATGGTACACTAGGGACATCATAACGGACTTAAAACTTAAAAATAAGCTTCACAAAAGGTACAAGCAGACTAAATTAAACAGGGATTATCGCGAATTCGCTGGATGTAGGTCGCGTGTAAAAAAAGCGATTGATTTAGCACATAGAGAGCATATTGACCATTTACAATACCGCTTTGCAAAAGATCCTAGACAATTTTGGGAGTTCGTAAGGAACAGGAGAGGAAGAATCACTAGTGAGGCCATAAAGAAGGATGATAAAATTCTGTCGCATGTCGAATGTGCTGGGCAGTTTGCGGAGTACTTTGAGTCAGTGTACAATAATTCGCCACCGCAGCTCGATGCAACATCGGCACAAACGGCAGCAGAGCGCGGTACATCAAGCGCGCGTATAAGTGTAAATGCTCTGAGCTTGCAAGAGGTAAGGGAAGCGCTTGCCCGCCTTAAACCAAAGCGTTCGTCAGGACCGGATGGATTACCGGCGTTCCTTTTTAAAGACTGCGGTGGAATGCTGTCGGAGCCCCTGCACTATCTGTTTAATGTCAGTCTGAAGCAACAGACCTTTCCAGCTCGATGGAAGATCACGCGCGTTATACCTGTTCCCAAAGGTAAAGCACCGCCAGATGTTACTGGATATAGACCAGTGGCGGTGTTGTCAACTCCGGCTAAGGTGTTTGAGTCCGCTCTTCAGCGCAGTATGCAGGCACAAGTGCAAGCGCTGTTATCAGACTCGCAACACGGTTTTTGCCGGGGGCGCAGCACTGCTACAAACCTCATTAATTTCATGTGTAGGGTGGTACCTGCTATGGATTCGGGGGTGCAGGTCGACGTTGCATACTTCGATTATAAAAAAGCGTTTGACTTAGTCGATAATGACGTCTTATTAGGTAAACTTGCTGAAGTCGGATGCACACCACACTTGCTGAAATTCTTTAGTAGTTATATGAAGGATCGACAGCAATATGTAGATTACAGGGGGTGTGTATCTGATACATATTTTACCAGATCTGGGGTGAGTCAGGGAAGCAATTTGGGTCCCCTGGAGTTTATCATTCTGATAAATGATTTGCCGGAAGTTATAAGACACGGGATGTGCTTATTATTTGCAGATGATCTCAAACTGGTATTAGAGATCAAAAATGTATCGGATTGTATACGTCTACAGGAGGACATCGATAGAGTAGTTGAATGGAGTCAGAGAAATAAACTCTCGTTCAATGTTTCTAAATGCTCCACTATGTCTTTTACTCGTTCGCGTACACCTATAATCTATAACTATAAGATAGAGGCAGAACCTATGCAAAGAGTTTTAGAAATTAAGGACTTAGGAGTTAGCATGACTAGCTAGCTAGCTATCCTTTAAAAGTCATATAATAAACGTATGCAAAAAGGCATATAGAAATTTAGGGTTCGTACTTCGGCAATCTCGTCAATTTATTAACTTGAGCGCAGTTAAGGCCTTGTACGATGCACTGGTGAGGAGCCATCTCGAACATGGCGCTATTATATGGGCTCCGCATGAGTCTAAGTACGTTACAATGTTGGAGAGAGTACAAAATAAGTTTACCAGGCACCTGTACATGAAATTATATGGTGTGTACCCATTTTATCCCTTGATGTACCCCACATTGTATGTGCTTGGCATGGTGGGGTACAATGAACTAAGAGTGCGTCGGGAGTTCTCACTTGCTATGTATGTAGCTAAAATCTTGAGGAGTCAAGTGTGTAACAAGACAGTGCTGGAGCGCCTGAGCCTCGGTGTGCCGGACCACTATGTGTGGAGGAGGCGACATCCACCACTGCTAGTCGTTCCTGCGGCCAGAACCAACTTACTAGCAAAAATGCCACTTACTCGCGCAATCCGTGTAATCAACGAAATTAGCACTAGAATTGATATATTTTCGTGTAACTGGAGTGAGCTCGCGAGGGTTATAATAAATGTAGTATCGTATAACTTTTAATATTAAAATTTTTTACTTCCCGTATGATTATTTGCTTTCTTTTCATTTTTAGTTCTATTTCTGTTATTTTAAAGTTATGTAATTATGTGTTAAATTAGTTTAATTTTAGTTGTAGCCTCACAATCGCATTGGGTTTCCTGTAAGGATTGTGTAGGATGTGTTTGTGATAAATAAATTAATAAATAAAAATAAACACGGATCTCAGTTCACATCTGCACACCGCTCGAGTTGCGTCGATCCTTCGTCCACTGGAGTCAACAAGACAGGTGACATTATCGTCCTCGCTTGCAAATTGGACACTTTTGCGTACGGGCACATTTATATATATAATTTTTTATTTTTATTTTTTGTTTTAACGGTACCCTCGAGTTAATAAAATAAAATAATAGTAAACTAATTAATCATAGTACCTTACTATCCGAAGAACTTTAATTCAGTTATATAGTGTACAGTGATATTACAAAAAACTATTCCTGGTGCGTAATACCTATAAAACAAAACAAAAGTAAAACGCCAGATTCTGAAGCACATATGTATAACGAACTAAGGCAAGAGTTAACAGCTTCCCTGGCTAGTTATCGCCGTGAGTTGAGAGACTCCTTTTCCGAATTCCAACAAAACATTATGACATCTTTTGAAGGTATGTTGAACAAACAATACGAACACATTCAGAAACTGCAGCAAGACTATAATGCCATGAAAACTGAAATTTCAGACATAAAACAATCAATTGACAACTTACAGCATAAACAATCCAACCTACTTTCAAACTTGTCTACCTGTGTAGACAAGTTTGAAAGTAGGTTGGAAAGTAGAGAGGAAGGTGTAAGTGCAAGGGCGGTTGTTGGCGGCTTGCAAGAAAAACTCAGTTCAGCTAAGGTACTCATCACGAGGCTTTCCGAACAGCTGGCAGGAGGAATAATCTCGAAATCTCTGGGATCCCACTAACTAGTAAAAATGAAAATCTCTTCAACATTCTGCATCGTATTGGAGTCAAAGTTGGTTTCTCACTGACTGCTACTGATATCGACTACATCCACCGAGTATGGCGCTTCTCATCAAAAGAAACCCTACGAGGCGGTGAGGAATCTTCTGCTAGTCAGCTTGAGCCCGTGAAGACATCTACCATACCCAACATAATTGTGAGGTTCACACAGCGCAAACGAAAATGTGAACTACTGGCCGCGGGCTAACGACAGCTGACCTAGATATTGACGGCGTATCAACACCTGTTTTTTTAAATGTTCATCTTTCGCCTCAAAATAAACTTCTATTTCGGCAGGTGCGTGACAAGCGTAGAAGAGTAGGTTACAAATACATTTGGCTTAATGATTGTAAAATATTCATTCGCAAAAGTGACACTTCGAAAGCTATTGGTATCTCAAGTGAAAACGACTTAGACAAAATTAAATGACTACCTTTTATGTTTTGTACTTCATTCGTATTATTCTGTTATGTACTTTTGTCGTTGTATTTTAGGAAGATTTTTACGTACTTCCTGCAATTAAAATATGTGAATGTTCAAAGAGTTATACATTTTGTTTACAATAAACGGTTAATAAATATTTACTACCTATCATTGCGAGATGTAAGTTATATACGTATTATGTATTTTAATATTATAGGAGTGCAGAGCCTATGTTATAATAGGAACGCCTGCATTTATAAGTATTACTTTTACTTAACCCCGTAATAATGCTTTCTGAAACCATTTTTAACTGTTTACTATCAAAACGTGAGGGGACTTCGAACGAAATCACACGAGTTTTTTAGAAATGTATTAAATAACAATTATGACGTTATTTGCATAACTGAATCTTGGCTAAGCGACTCCTTTTATAGCTCTGAGTATTTTGATACTAGGTATGAAGTTTTTAGGTGTGATCGGGATAGCATTACTAGCGGCTGTAGCCGTGGGGGCGGGGTGATTGTGGCCGTGCGTCGGGACCTCTCGCCAGTTATGCGACAGGATTTATTCGCGCCCGCGCCCGCTAACGAACTATGGGTAAGTATACCGCTGCGCAGCTGTTCTACACCTAACCCTTATACTTCTACTGGTACATACGAGGCATGGCTGCATATTATATGAACCTATGTACCGCATGGAGCTAGACATGAATCATCATTGGAATCTTTTTATGACAGAGTAAGTGATTTGATACATTCTGAACTCAACGACAATTTTGTAATTTTAGGAGATTTTAATGTCACTAATGCATCTTGGATCTACGACGATGAATTAAATAGTATGATTATACAATCTTGTAACGATCCTATATCAAACCTTACTTCGGATTTTATGAATGTTGCTTTATTGAGTCAGTTTAATACCAAATTTAATTTTAATAATCGCCTATTAGACTTAGTTTTTTGTAACTTATTCTGTGAAGTTAATTCTCCTTGTGAACCAATCCTCCCCGAGGATCCTCACCATAAAGGATTAAGTATTGACCTGCCCATCTTCATGCAAGTTAATCTAAAAAATAATGACATATATGTTTTTTCGAGCTGATTTTGATTCTATTAAACGTGAACTTAATTCTTGTGATTGGGATGCTTTATTCTTCGAACTACATGAAGTCGATTCTCGGGTGGATTTGTTTTACAAAATTCTTAATTAACTTATAGATAAGTATGTTCCCAGTTATATTTCTAAGAATAATATGCATTCCTATCCACCTTGGTATACGAGACCCCTTATAAAATTGTATAACGAGAAACGTAAATTTCATAAAAAATGGATTATTCATATGGCAGTAGGTCAGACTACAGTACTTTTTCTCTTCTAAGAAAAAGGTTGCGGAAAATGGAAAATGAGTGCTATAATCGTTTTCTTGAATTCTCCGAAATCAAAATTAACGAACATCCAAAATATTTCTGGTCTTATGTAAAATCTAAAAAACAATCGAGTGATATTCCACAGAAGATGATATTTGATGGTAAACTATTGTCCGATGGTAAAGAGATCTGTGATTCGTTTAATAAACACTTTCACTCAACTTTTATATGTCATAACAAAGATCTAACACATGTTATTTTGCCTCGTTACCAGTCCACAATAGATCTCGGTAATGTTGATATCAATCCAAACGACGTCCTTAGGGAACTCAAAACCATAAATATTAATAAAGGAGCAGGACCTGACGGTGTTCACCCCATAATAATCTCTAGATGTGCTCATGAACTATTAAAGCCCATCTGTTTAATATTTCAAAATTCTTTTTTAACTGGAACATACCCAACTATATGGAAGAAGGCAATTATAACTCCGATACCTAAAAACCATCAAAATAATTTAATAACTCAGTATAGGCCTATATCGAAATTGTGTATTCTCGGTAAACTATTAGAGAAAATCGTTACATCACAAATATCGTATGCTACTCGTCATCACATTTCGGACAGACAACATGGTTTTTATAAGGGTCGAAGTGTAGAATCAAATATGTTAGTTTTTAATGATTATTTACTAAAAGCTATGAACTCTAACATGCAAGTAGACGTAGTATACACGGATTTTTCTAAGGCTTTCGATAAAATAAGTCATAATTTACTAATAGCGAAGCTCGAAAATGTTGGAATACATGGCAACCTTCTCAGATGGATAGAATCATATATACGAAACCGTAGCCAAGCTGTCTGTCTTAAGGGTTATTGTTCTAGCTACCTACCCGTCCCATCCGGTGTTCCTCAAGGTTCTCACCTCGGTCCCGTCCTATTCTCCTTATACATTAATGACTTGGGCTATGCTTTAAATGATACTGACTACCTACTTTATGCAGATGATACGAAGATATTCAGAGCTATAACAGGAGTGGCGGATTGTCAACACCTTCAAAATGCTTTATTGTCTTTGTCTAAGTATTGTGCTGACAACCAGTTATTCCTAAACTCAGAAAAATGTTTCGTGATGACTTATACCCGCAACGAACGAACGTATTATTTAATTATCACATCAACGATGGTTATTTGAAACGGGTACATACAATTCGAGATCTAGGTATTGAAATGGATGAAAATGTTTCGTATAAACCACATATGGACAGCATTGTACATAGGGCATTTAGAAGTTTGGGCTTCATAAACAGAATTTCTAAACTTTTCAGAAAAGAAAATACCCTAAAGTTTTTATATTTTAGTTATGTACGGTCAACTCTTGATTTTGGTTGCACCGTGTGGAATCCCTATTACAAATGTCATATTGATCGGGTAGAAAAAGTTCAAAGGAAATTTATTAAAATCTGAAATTATCGCTTCCACAATTCAGATCTATCATACACTGAGTCACTTAATCAGAATCATCTTCTTTCACTTTCAAATCGTCGTAAGCAGTTTGATCTAATTTGTCTATATAAAATTCTGAATAATAAAATAGCTTCGTCGTCTCTTCTTTCCAAAATTAACTTTATAACCAAAGCTTTTAAGTCCATCCCGGACACTAAATATCTTCGCTCCCCCTAAATTACATAAAAATTACACTCGCAATAACTTCTTCACACGCTCACTTAATAATAATAATAATAATTTAATTTCTCACCACAATATAGTATACATTACATTTGAATAAAACAAAAAAAAAAATACAAATTATCATTTCCAGAATATTGTGGGAGACTGGTGCCTAAGCTAGGCTCGAGGCCTGTGTTTCAGGACACCAGGTCTCCACCCCGTGTATATTTACATTTTAATATTTTTTTATTTTTTTTTACACAAGTCGGCACTACAAAGTTGCATGTTTTACTATATTTAATAATTTATTTCTAGTAGCATAGCATATTAATTGAGGTACATAAATTATTGTTGTGTGTTGCGTGCGAATGATTATGTGTGTATGTGTATATAACAAAGATTTCAATAGTATTGATCTTTTTAACCTCGTGACCGCCTGCGTACTACACATAGAACGTAAAAGAAAAAAAAATCTGCACGTTTTATATGAGTTTTTGATTAGAAAAGTAACACCTAGCGACATTTATTAATTTGTTAGGAAAGTAAATATAAATCATCTGACACGTTGAAAGCTGTTCTTTTTTGCAAAATGGCACCGAGCAACAGAAGTGTAAACGTGCGCTCGAGCAGAGGTAAGCTTAATCCCAATTTTACGCAATTTTTATCAATTTTATAAAAAAAATTGCACTAATTGCTAGATAAACTAAGTAAAATACAAATTGCAATTTTATTTTTTGAAATAGAAGAAAACCGCGCATGTCGTGACACGTCACGTTTTATGTCCTCTGGGTAGAACATATTCAGCTATTGAGATAAGGGCAGGCAATTTAACGTCCCATATGTAGAACATTGTCAGATATCAATGGTGTATTATTTTTTTCTTTATTCGGAAATAAATGATGAAAATATATTGGACGCCCTGCAAAACTCTGATATTGACTATGATTCTGATGTATCTGATAATGACCCAAATTATCAGCCTCAGGTTGACAATCGCAACAGAACATTTAACAGAAACAGTACTTCAGTCAGCTCATCCGATGACGATCCTCCTTCACCTGAAGTTGCTCCTTCGCCTGTTTTGTCAGCGAGCTCCATGAGAGCTACATTGCGTGTTCGAAGAGGTCGATCTGACAGGGGAGTCCGACGTGGATTACGGATACGAGCAATGACATCAAGTTCACACGATGGAATACAAAATCAATGGACAGGAACTACTTTTGATCCAGAAGTAAGGGAGCTTCAACAACCCACATTTATACCCAAAAAACTGCGAAGGGTGGCGGAATTTGACGTATGCCGAACAGTTCATTGATGACCAGATTTTAGATATTATTGTTGTATCTACAAATAGAACAGAAGTTGGACGCACAGAAAAAACATTGCGTCTTACTAGGAAGGAGCTGAAAGTATATTTGGGGATAGTAATGATAATGTCGGCTTTACAATATCCAAAAATTGATATGTATTGAATGCAATGATAGAGAGTCCTGGTTGTAGCGAATGCTATGAGCCGATTACGGTTTTATGCTACAAGAACTAGAATAAAATGTGTTTATGATGAAGATATTAGCGAAGAAGACAAAGAAAGTTAAAATTTGGAAAATTCGTCCACTTTTTGAACGCAGTTTACGAGTTTGCTTAGAACAAGATCGTCTTCAAGATATGTGCGTAAATGAAATGATTATTCCATTTTCTGGACAATATCATATGCGGCAGTACTGCCCTAATAAACCGAACCCGCTAGGGTTAAAAGTGTTTGTACTAGCTAATCCAGATGGATTTGTTTGCGACATGATTATGTACCAAGGAGATACTACTGTTCATACTTGATAGGTCAAGGATTTGGTCTAGGCGAAGCAATGGTTTTATACCTCACACGTTCTCTATTACCTGGACATCGATTGTACTTTGACCGTTATTTTACCAGCGTAAAACTGTGTGAAGAACTCCTGAATCGAGGTATTTATGGAACTGGCACTATTAAAAGGAACAAAATTCCAAAAGACTGCGTTTTTACGGATGAAAAAGAATTCAAAAAGAAACCTCGGAATTATTTTTGACTGAAAATGTTACAACTCTATCATAAACAAAGTTTATGTCTGTTGTTTTTGATACAAAATTTTAATTTGTAGGACAATTTTGTACTTTTAAGAATATTTTTTAGAAATAGATGAGACTGCTATTATAGTAATTAAAATGTTTTATTTTTCCCTTGAAAATTAAATAAGTTTTAATTGAATAATTTACATAAATAAATTGACATTCTTATATGTTCTATGTGTAGTATAACCCAATTATACTTAATTTGTCCTATGCAAAGAACGTAGTGAAAATTTAAAATTTTCACGTTGGATTTTTTTATCTCTAATTTTCTATGTATTCTTGGACCCTAAGTAGGAAACCGTAAAATTTTTGTAAACAAATTCCATAAATTCAACTTTCTGTAGTCAGGAGGATAATAACTCTTTGAACAATGTTAAAAAAATGTCTAAACGTAAATTGTTAACATTTACTTAGTAATGTCGTAGGAAAGGAGGGCGCCACAGTGCCACTGTTAACATCGAGTCCGTGTTTAAATTTAAATTAAAAATTCACTTTCAACTAAAAACAATAAAAAGTGCAAAAAAGTGTGTTATTGAACTAAGTGCCATATGGAACATATCGAGGTTCCAGCAAAAATTGAGTGAACTAAGAGATATCAACAAATATAAAATATCAATCACCTGTACCTGTGTGTCAAGTCAAAGCAAATTAACTGTCGTCGTGATTAATGAATATTTCAACTTTATGGTGTGGTAATAATTAAATAAAATAAAAGCTTTGTACAAACAGGGAGGAAAAAACAGAAAACAGCGTGTGATACCACCCAATAAACGTTTTCAATGCTACCCTCTGAAGTGCAATTGTTCGAGTACTGTATTGCCGCGTTAGGTATGTGTTAATTATCTGTGGTTCTTCTCTTGGACTCCTGCTGGGATCTCGGGGGGCATTTCTCCAGGCCTATGTCCTGTTTAGTGTTGATTTTAGTGTTAATTATACAAACAAATCTGGGACCATTAGCGCCATCTATTGACAATTTAAAGCAACACAACCAGGTATTCGGAGTAAAACTGATCACAGTATTGATTCCTAGTTGAATCGTTGCTCCGGAAGAAAACCAACAAAGGCACTGTCAACTATTTTTGCATTAAAAAAAGCAAAACAAAGTACTATCATGGAAGAAATAAAAATTATGTTAGAAAACATTAAAAAGAAATGATACAACAAAAACAGGACATGCTTGAAATGAAAGAAGAAATAAAAACTACAATTAACAACAATATAAATGAAAAATTTAGGAGCCTGGAAATTAAGAATGAACATGTAGAAAATAAACTGGAAGAACATTCTTCATATATTAATCATTTAGAAAGATATATTAGACGTAAAAATCTGGTTATTTTCGGTGTGGAAGAAAACGAAAACTCGTATCACGACCTAGAAAGAAAAATATTAGATATAATACAGAAATACTTTCACTTGAATTATGAAAATGGGATTGAAGCTGTCAGAAGATTTGGAAAAAAAGGTGAAAATATAAGACCTGTATCAATTACGTTTGCGACAATGGGACTTAAAATAAAAATAGAACAAAGTTTTTACTGTTTGAAAAATTCACCTTACTACATAAAACAAAATTACCCTAAAGAAGTGCTGAACAAACGAAGAGAGTTACAAATACAATTGAAAAAAGAAATAGAATCGGGCAAAAAGGCTTTCTTAAGATACGATAAGCTCATTGTACTTCCGACCAATAAAGAAACTTTTTTTTCAAAAAACAAGAGAACTATGTCTGAGTCACCTGAAACAAAAGAAAACTATAGTCAAAAACACAAAGACAACATAAAACAACCTGTAAAGAAAAGTAAGACAACCACAATGAAAAACTACGTTCAACACAAAAAGAAACTGATTTTCAACAATGAACGTTCTTCCGATGAACAACCAGAACTCCAAAAAAACGATTAGCAATCAAATACGGCCCCTCTCGATCTCCCAATACGGCTAGTCACCGCGGGGGATAAAGACTGCAACCCTCCATATCTTAATATTTGTACGCTTAATGTTAGGTCCATAGTTTGTGATATATGGAGGAGGCCTTTGCTCAAATTTGGGTACCCAAAATAGAAACAAGTCAGTAATTACATTATTTTAATTGAAAAATATTATATGTATACGAAATCCAATTTTTTGATTAACTCATTAACGAACTTTGTTGATTTGATTGTTTATGGTGAATAATTTGATTGTTTATAATATTAAATTACATTGTTTAAAATTTAATCTAGATAAATTTATATTAAATATACAAATAAATGACCATTAATTAATACTAATGTCATAGTAATTATTATAAATATTATATAATAAATTAATACTAATATGATATCATACTGAATTGTAAGCACATATTAATAGTTATGAATAGACAAATCAATATACATGTAAATAAATAAATAATGATACTCAATGTTAATTAATAGTGAATTAATGCTGATATTAATCGTTGTTGCTAAAACTATGCATGTAAAATTAAATAATGATTCTATGTATTTTAAGTTTTATTTTGCAATGTTATTTTGGGAATAAATGGCTTTATTATTATTATTATTATTATTAGTAATGTCGTAATATATGTATTTCTTTTAAACCTTTTATTTTCTTTTTTGTGTCATTTCCACAGGTTATTTGAGTCTAACGCTCTGTGAAATGTACTACATTTATTTAAATCCATTCTTGGGTACTCCTTGTCTTTTGTTCAGTGTATTTTTATATTGCTTTATGTTTAATGACTGTTTTGTACCAAAATAAATGAAGAAAAAAAAAAAAAAAAAAAAAAAAAAAAGTCCTATGCCAAAGAGACTTACAAATTCTGACATCATTGCACCCTACGTCCTAGTGGGTGATGAAGCTTATCCGTTAAAACATTATTTAATGTGTCCTTATCCCGAGCTAGTACTTAATAATGAAAGAAAATGTTTTAATATCAGATTGTCTACCGCAAGACAAACAATCGAATGCGCATTTGGCATTTTATCATGTAAATGGAGAATACTACTTAAACCTATAGAAACAAACAGAAAAAATGCTTTGTCTATAATAAAAGCTGCGTGTATACTGCACACGGTTTAGCTTTTTTTGGAAGAGGGATTACTTGTGCATTTTTTCATGCAGATGGAAAAACACCGCTTGTGACGGAGTGATTAAGGATATTGCATAGGATAAGTAGAATTGCGTCAAGATAAGAATAATCATATTTCGGCTGATGCAGTCACTTCCCACTGCGTTGGATGAGATCGCCAGAATGGTCTTCCTAACATCACAAGCGGACAACTACTCAAAGACGAGAGGTGGATAGTTGGGAGTAGGGGTAGTGGAAATATACCTAAGAGTATTAGCTTTTGTACTTTTTTTTATATTGGGACTAATCCCACCCACACGCCCACCACTGTAACTCCTGTACACCAGGATCCACAGCAGTGACCCACGAACACACCGAGTTATGAAACTCGGGAAGTCCCAGGAAGAAATTAAACTGTCTTGGAACCCGCAACGAAATTAATCAGAAGAAAATTGGAGGAGTTGGAAATACAGTAAATCCACTTCCCTCCTTAGCAAAGCGGGAGACAAAATGAAGTAAAATAGGCATACACCCTTTTAAACAAAAACCCCCCCCCTTTTTCCTCCCCCCCCCCCCAAAAAAACCCTTTCCCCCCCCTTTTTTGGGAGGAAAAGGCCCCAAAAAACGGGGCCCGGAAATTTAAATTTCCCCTTTTTGAATAAGAAACCCCTTAAACCCCCCGGAAATTACCTAAACTACACAAATTCCCAATTTTAAAAAAACCCCCCAAAAATTATGAAACCAAATTGCATTAAAAAGTTATTTACCAAAAAATCACCCCAAAAGGTAATGGGAATGGGTTTTAAAAAATAAATTTGTTTAAATTTACCAAAGGGACCCGAAAATTTAAAATGGAAAACAACCCCCGCCTTCCCCAAAAACCATTTCCCCGTTAAAAAATTTAACAAAACAAAAAATCCCCTTTAAAACAATGTGGACAACCTTCCCAAAATTTTTTAAAAAATTTTTTTTAAAAAAGGGCGCCCCTTTGGTGATTATCCCACTTTTTCCCTTGTCAGACCCAAGACCCCCAAAGGGCCCCGCCGCCCCTTTCCCCCCCCCTTTGTAATTAAACCCTCCCCCCCCCCCAAAATCCCTTTTTTCCCCCTTTTTTTTTCTAACTTTCCCTTTCCCCCGCACCCCCCCTTTTCCCCCTTTTAACACCCAAGCCCCCAAAACCCCCCAACCCCCCCCGGAAACCCCATTTTAACCTCCCATTCCTTTTTTCCCCCTTTATCCCTTTTTTTTCCTTGAACGTTTTGGGACCCCCAACCCTTTTTTTTTTCCCCCCCCCCCCCCGGTTTTTTACCCTTCCAAAAATAAAAAAATAGCTGTAGGATTTTAAGTTTAAAAGATCGGAAACCCCCTGTTGAAAAATTTTTTTAATTTTTCCCCCCCGGTCCCCCCGGCCCCCAAAATTTTTTAAATTTCCCTTCCCCCGTTTTTGTTGAAAAAATTTAAAGTTTCTTTTAAAAAAAATCCGGGCCAAACACCCCGGGATTTTTTCAAAAATTTCAAATTCTAAGCCCCGGCTAAGGTTCCTTTTTAAAAGTACTGGGAAGGGTTTTTTTGGGGGGGGGAAAAAAAGGAAGCGTTGGCGTTCCCCCCATTGAATACAAAGTTTAAACTCTATTGGCTTTAAAATTTTAAGCCCCGCCCTTTTTTATTTTTGGTTCCCAACCAGAAAAACCTCTTTTTTACTTTTCCCCTTGATTAAAATCCATTAAAATTTTTCGAAAAAGAAAAAAAAAATCGTGCCCGGGCCATATTTTTAAAAAGTAAACCTAGCAAAAAACCCATCCCTGGGACATCCAAAAGTTGGAAACGTTTCACAAAGAAGGGGTGACCCAAATCTTAGTTTGTTTTTTTGGTTTTCCCTTGGAAAATACAAAAAAAGATAAGGGAAAAAATTTTTTTAAAGACCCCCGGTGGTTTTTTTCGCAAGGGAAAAGGGCCAAAAACCAAAAGGTCCCGCCCCAACCGGGCCAAATTTAATCAAAAAATTGGCCAAACAGTTTGACCGGAAATTTTTACCCTTTTTGAAAAACTTTCCCAAGGGAAAAATTTTTAGGCGTCGTTGGTTGGGTTAAAAACCCCCGGGGGGGAAACCAAAAATTTTTTTTCTTAAATTTTTTTTACCCAACCTGCGGCCCCCAAAAACCGGGGCCAAAAACAAAAGGGACAAAATTTTAAAAGCCCCTTTCCAATTAAACCCCCATTTTTTGGGGAAAACCAAATTTTTTGAAATTTTTCCCGGGAAGGGGAAATTTAAAAAATTCCAAACCCCCGGTTTTGGGGTTGGGCGGGAAATTTTTGGGGGTATTTTTATAACCCGAATATTACCGCACCGCCATATACGAGGAAATATTATTTCAGCAATGCGTTTAAAGACAGTGAAAATCGTGCCACCCGAAAGTTTACAAGCTTCTTTTATCATTTTGTTAGATATTTTATCATCGCCCGAAGCCTTGTTTAGCGGCAAGGATCTAATGATACCGAGAAATTCGTCTGAAGATGGTAAATCAGACATTGGAGATAGTGGTGGTTCGATGGCCCACTGCCTGATCTGTCGGTGATGATCAGTGTCGTTTTCCGGTCGATCGTCAGGTACGAGTGAGTCTAAAAGATATTCTGCTGTTTGTTCTACTCCTGTGGTATATCTGTTATTAATTTTGATGATCTGTATGTATGCAAGGTCGATTGATCTATTTGCCTTAAATTCGTGATACAAAGGTGACCACGGGCCCTCTCTATCGAGTTTATCAACAAGTTTCTGAATTAAGTTTCCCTTGGATTTTTCCACAGCAGCTCTGTAGTGGGACCTGGCAACTCTAAGAGCAATGAGAGCATTATTGTACAAATCTCCTGTTACGTTATGTTTTTTAATAGTGTTTAATTTTCTACGAGCTTTCCGGTAGCTTCTACGTAGTTCGGCTAATCTATCATTCCACCAATCACATCTACGAGTGTTAGTGATAGATCCGCGACCAATAGTTACATCAGCGCAGTATGTAAAAGTTTCTGATAGTATTTCTGCGCTTTCCTCAGCTGATAAACTACTGCGACTGAAGTCCTTGGTATGAGTTGCAAAGAGTAAACCAAACAAAGCCCAGTTCGCACCTTTAGTTTTATATCTGAAATTATAGGGAGCCCTTTGTGGATCCTGTGCAACCCTTGGTATGAATTCGTACACGATCAAGCGGTGATCACTACAGGATGCGTCCGGAAGGACACGCCATCCGGATATCGAGACGTCGCTGCGCGTAAGCGTCACGTCAATAGAAGACTCACCCATTGGGTTGCAAAAAGTTGGTGGTGCATCGGGGGTATTGTGAATAATAAGATTCATTTCCGCAATGAAATCTTCAACCGCACAACGTCGAACCGTGTCGGTTGAACGCAACTTGCCATACCATAATGAAGATGACGCATTGACATCAGCGCCAATGATAATTTTATGTCCCACGAGGAACTGCAAGACGCAACGTAAGTGATGTCAGTGAGGATCAATAGGATGTGAATATTGAAAATAGCAGCTCACTACGTAAACCTTACAGGTAGAGGATGAGATCTCAGCAACGGCGCAGTGTGACGTCATAAGATTACGCAAAGATGTTACCGTAAAATTAGAACTTGCAACATATATCCCAGCCTGCGAACGGCAGTCAAGCTGTACTACATTACGACGCAAGTGAGCGCTCTGATATTGTTCTTGTAAAAGGACAATGTCTAACTTTTGTTCTAAAATTAAACGGTCTAATTCTGATGTAGCTATTTTATCGTTATGGAGATTTAACTGGCCTATCGAAATATTATTCATTACTAGTAAGTTACTCTTTAAACTTTTTTTTTTTTTTTTATAAACTAAGTTAAACTATTCAGTAAGTGCTTGTTTCTCACGAAATATATCCAGATTTCCAAAATTCTTCGCGTTTAAATAATTGTACGCATTGCACATTCTTACAATTTGCGAATTTATCCCAAGATTAGTACGACATCTGGGCAAAACAAACATATTGGTTATGGGATTTCGGAGTGGCGGAGGTAGAAATGGTACCTTTAATTTTATTTTTCCTAACAATTCGGAGTCAGTCACTTTTCCATTTATTATTCCATGCAGAAAATTTAAGTCAGCTATTTTTCGTCTTTTGCTAAGTGTGTCTAACTTACAATGTTTTAATCTGACCATGTAAGGAGCTCTTCGCCCAACTTCATGCTTCCACGATAGATGTCGAGTAAAAGATCTTTGAATGGACTCTATACGTTGCGAGTGATTCGAGTAGTGAGGATTCCAAGTGACACTAGAAAATTCTAATACACTTCTTACGAGACTTTTGTACAAAAGGATACTGGTTGTTACTTTCTTAAACTGTTTTGTATTTCTTTTTATGAACCCCACCATCTTAGCGGCTTTAGTAGTTATATTATCGATATGAGATATGAAATTTAAATTCCCGTCAAGCACTATTCCCAAATCACGAATCGTTGATACTTCTTTTAATTTTATGTTATTAATTGCTGAATCAAAGAACTGTTTCTTACGTGTAAATTTAATATGAAAGCATTTAGATGGATTAAGACACATGTTGTTATTTCGACACCATACTGATATTGCATTGAGATCATTTTGTAAACTATTTTTATCCGTAATATCGCTTACCTCTCCAAATAACTTCAAATCATCGGCATAAACAGAGCAGTGACTGTAACGCATAAAATTAAAAATGTCGTTGATAAATACAAGAAAGAGCTTGGGACCTAATATCGAACCCTGAGGCACACCGGAGAGAGAATAATAGGTATGAGACGTAAATCCGTTTACCACTACATTTTGTGATCTACCCGTAATATACGAGTCAAACCACCTGTGCAATGAACCCTCTACACCATACAGATACAATTTCTGAAGCAGAACGCTATGATCGACTTTATCAAAGGCGCTTGAGAAATCGGTATATACAACATCAACCTGAGATCCTTTATCTACCCTTTCACAAACAAAATCTAAAAAAGAGACTAAATTAGTGGAAACTGATCTACCCCTCATAAATCCATGTTGTTTTGCTGTAATATGTTGGTCTATATGACTACTCAAAAAAATGCATACTAAAGATTCAAAAACCTTTGCGAAACAAGACAATATCGAAACCGGTCTATAGTTACCAATATTAGACTTATCACCTTTTTTATACACCGGGATTATCTTAGCTTTTTTCCAATCTTCTGGAAAAGTACCACTACTCAAGGACAAATTAAAGAGGATAGTAAGCGGTGCAGACAGTTCACTGGCACAGGTTTTAACGAAAATATGTGGGATCCCATCAGGCCCGGGACCTTTTGAAGAATCAAGATGTTTTAATTTATCCAGTACTTTTTCCTCCTCAAGTATTAGATTGCTGAATGGAAACAAAATTGAAGCTCTATCAAAGTTACGTCCCATGTCTACGCTAGCTTCTACTTCGGAATTGTTAAAAACTGAGGAAAAATGATTCGCAAACAAATTGCTTATTTCTTGAACGCCTGTACCTGACACATTATCTAAATTCATAACATCTGGAAATCTACTTTTGTTGTGACTTTTTAATTTAATACAGTTATAAAATTTGCTGCTATCTGAAGCTATGTTATTCTCAATATTTTCCACATAATCATTATAACATTTAACATACAACCTATGACAACGTTTTCGAAGAATAGAGAATTCAATTTGATCTCGAGCATTCCTGTATTTACGATACCTAGCTCTGATCTTTTCTTTTTCCTGAATCAATTTAATGAGTGGTTGACTAAACCATTGTGGATGCTTATTCTTTCTTAAGTTTGTAGTTTTACGCACTGGTACATGTAGTTGTATGATTTCATTGATTCTTTTATAAAATATAGAAATAGCCTCGTTGATATTAACCGTTTTAAGCATATTTTGCACATCAGTTGAAGCAAGTTCTATTTTAATTTTGTCAAATTGGGCTTTAAAGAAGTTATGACCTGCTCTCTGTTTATATGGAAGGCTATTCTGTAACTAACTAGGGATTGATATCAGTAAGTTAGGATGATAATTATCAATTTTCGACAGCGAATCCAAGGGTGCCGAGACAGAAAGGATATCTAAAGTAGAGAGAACCAAATCTAAAATTTTATTAGTCGAATTAACAATATGGTTAAATTGTAATAGATTACTCATATTTAAAAAATCTATAAATGTATTGTTCAGAGTCGAATTTGTGTAAAAAGGCGTAGTATAATTTACATTCTCCCCAAAAAATTGAGCTCATATTAAAATCTCCTGCAATAATAACCTCATAAACCCCCCGCATTACCGCCTCCACTGCATGTAAAAAGGCATTGAGATGTTTCAATGGTGGTGGCAAATAAACTGCACATAGTCCAAGCGTTACATTACTACTGCCTACAGTGATATCAACGCTTATCCATAAATCTTCACAATTAGATTCAGAACAAGGCATCCTAGCCGATTTGATACTGTCCTTAACCGCGATCATTACTCCGCCACCTTCCTTTTTACCACTATTTAATGAATCACTACGATCCCTTCTGTACACTACATAACGACCGTCCACCAGCTCTGCATCCCTTATGGAGGAATTAAGCCAGGTTTCTGTGAAAATGATTACATCATAATTATTTTGCAAAATGCTATTATAAATACTAGTAGTCTTTGCTCTCATTCCCTTAATATTTTGGTAATATAAATTGAATTTTAAGTAAAAACATTAACACTATTACACAAAAATCTAAACAAAATAAAAACAGTAAGAAAAAATATCCTAAAAAAAACTAAAAAAATAAAAATTATAAAGACTGTAGCTTAGCTAAATTATTAATAAGGATTGCTTGGCTTTCTTCGTCCTTTCGTACGTAGATGTGTCCATTGCGGATCCAAGTAAATTTATAGTTTTTGAGTTTAGCTGCCTTTCTTGTTTCCGAGTGGAGTGATTTGTTTTCGGGGCTCAAGTGTTCGGATACAAATATTGCTTTTTTTTCGCCTCCAAGTCCTAGATTATGAGAGTTTAGTTTGTCCTGTTTGTTTGTTTTATTGTATTTGGTCACAGCCGCCAACAAAGCATCGCGTCGAAAAGTCGTGTTTAATTTTACAATAATAGCGCGGGGTTCTCTTGACTCTCTATTCATTCTTGCCACTCTTTTACAAAACAACACATCATTTTGCCCAATAGGATTGTTGACTACTTTGGCCAGTTGATTTACAATTATCGGTAAAGACGCATTCCATGTTTTGTCTTGAATAGTACATGGCTGCACGTCTCTGCACCTCGAGATTGACCGGAAGCACACCCGCCAACACCGGCAAAGCCTCAGTGCTAACCGTCCTATATGCCTTGCACAAGAATATCAGTGCAAGTCGTTGGCCTTGTAACAGTTTGCGACGGACAGCGCCTACGGTCGCCCTATCGGCCCATACAGGTGCACCATAGCACATAGAACCTAAATAAGTAGCTCCGTATATGATCTTTAATGTATTAAATGATAGACCCCATGTCGCAGTTGATATCCTTGTCAATGCACAGAAACTCTTTTTAGACTTTTCATTAACTATTTTAATATGTTCGATAAATGAAAAGTTTATTTCTAAAACTAATCCTAGATAACACACTGTGGTTTTATTTTTTACAGTAACATTGTCAAATCTAATGCTCGGCGGTGATTTGAGGTTACCTTTTAAAAGTAGCTGGAAGGTTTTGTTGGGTGCAAAAGTTAAGCGATTACGTTCACCCCATTGAGATATCAAGTTCAAACATCTATTGGCTAATCTCTCAAGCCCCGCCCTAGTATCAGATTCCACCAGTAATAAGCCGTCATCAGCATACGCGTTCAGAGTACATCCGGATGGTATTGGTATTGCAAGAAAATCGTCGAAGCCGATATTCCACAAGTATGGACCTAGCACCGATCCCTGAGGACATCCCATTGTAAGCGCCTTCGACACAGAATGATGACAAAGTCTTAGTTTAGTTGTACCTTGTGAAAAGTACGAAAAGATAAGGGAATAAATATTTTTAAAGCACCCCAATTTCAGCAACAGCATGGGCCACCATGCGTTGTCGAAGGCGCCAGATATATCTAAGAAAATAGCCAGCACGTATTGAAATTTTGACCCTGTGACAAACTTTCTAACCGATATAACAGCGTCAGTTGTCGATTTACCCAACGTAAATCCAAATTGTCTATCATGAAATTTGACTCCACCTGGCAGAAGCCGGGGCACTACAAGACATTCTAAAAGCTTTCCTAACGATGGTAACAATGTGATTGGTCGGTAGGATTTAGGATCATCCGGTGGCTTGTCGCCACTTTTTGGTATTATACGAATATTACCGCACCGCCATATACGAGGAAATATTCCTTCAGCAATGCAACGTTTAAAGACAGTGAAAATCGTGTCACCCGAAAGTTTACAAGCTTCTTTTATCATTTTGTTAGATATTTTATCATCGCCCGAAGCCTTGTTTAGCGGCAAGGATCTAATGATACCGAGAAATTCGTCTGAAGATGTTAAATCAGACATTGGAGATAGTGGTGGTTCGATGGCCCACTGCCTGATCTGTCGGTGATGATCAGTGTCGTTTTCCGGTCGATCGTCAGGTACGAGTGAGTCTAAAAGATATTCTGCTGTTTGTTCTACTCCTGTGGTATATCTGTTATTAATTTTGATGTTCTGTATGTATGCAAGGTCGATTGATCTATTTGCCTTAAATTCGTGATACAAAGGTGACCACGGGCCCTCTCTATCGAGTTTATCAACAAGTTTCTGAATTAAGTTTCCCTTGGATTTTTCCACAGCAGCTCTGTTATGGGACCTGGCAACTCTAAGAGCAATGAGAGCATTATTGTACAAATCTCCTGTTACGTTATGTTTTTTAATAGTGTTTCATTTTCTACGAGCTTTCGCGTAACACGACGCCTGCCTTAGAGGTTTTTTTAACGCCTACAATTTGAAATCCCTCATCGCTCGGTTTAATAGCCTTCATAAGAGCTTGTTTCGTTGCTGACGAGGTCGCATAGTCCGCTAAGCGTTCCGTAGTGGGATAGGCAATAACACAAGGCCTAGGAACGCGCGCTTCAGTAGGTACCGGGCACGGAGCGGATTTAGGTGGTAATCGAAGCTTAAGTTTGTCCGCGTACGTTAAACTCGTTTGTTGAGTTGCGATACCCTCCATTTGTCGCTCAAAATTCGCTAACTTCGTTTCGTTGCTAGAGGATTTTATTGCTAACAAATATACGATACCGGTAATTCGTTGAGTAATATCCATAATTGCCGTTTTATTACCTACATTCATCCGAGATCCCTGATCATTAACTAATTCATTAATTTTTGCCAAGTACTCGGTAGCCTGTGAGACTAACTCGCAGTAATTGTATTCCCCACAGTTATAACGACCGTTAATAGACGAAACATTTCCACTTAAATCCGAATTATTAATTCGTTTACTTCTATTGTCTTTCGGCGAGAAATCCGTAGGTGACATTTCGTTAAATGTCCTTTTCCCGGTTGGTGTTAGAAATTCACTTGTACCGCCGGGATCCGGTAACTCGCTAACGACCGACATAGCCAAACAAAGACACACCAAACAACAATTTCAAAAAGAACAAATTTAAAAATAAACAACACGCAAAAAAAAATCAATATAAACAAAGGGTACCTCCTACCCACTTTTAGAAAGAAATATAAATAAACTCACCAATAGTCGTAATAAAATAATTCAGCACTATATTTATGTTTAAAAACCAATAAAAACTTACTGAAATTCTTTAAAACACTATACACAACCTTTAGCCGCCCGCAAACCGGGAACTAGTCGCAGAAAAACACAGAAAACAATATTTAAATTGTTAGCATATGAAGTCACACGTTAGTCGCACAGTGCCGCGAAGGGAAGTGCTTTTGCTGGTAGCTTTTGTACTGTCACTAATGTCAGACGAGGCAGAGAAATGTTTATTAAGTACGTCAATGTTGTCATTTTTGGGAATAGGCTCTTGGCGAGACCTCCCGACTCCCAATGTTCTTAGAAATTTCCAGACTTTTGCTGGATCTCCGTTTTCTACAGAAGAGTGGATATGTTGGCGTTGTGCGTTTCTACACATCTTATTGCAGAGATTTCTCAGGTACACATATTTTTCCAGGTTCGCTTCGGTTGGTCGACGCTTGTATTTGCTTTTCGCTATACATTTCCTGGACATAATGCTGCGTATCTCCTCAGTAAGCCATGAAGCCGTTAAATGTTTAAGTTTTATTGATCGCAAGGGCGCGTGGACGTTATAGAGCTGTATCAAGTTATCTGTGAATATTTGGACTTTATCATTAACACACTGCAAATTTAACGAATTGTTCCAGTTGATGTTTCGCGCAAGGTGAGTGAAGAAACAATCATTTTAGGTGAGTGAGTAGTAAAAATATTAGAAATCGCCAAAAAGTTTCTATTTATATTTTGTAAAAATAATTTAGACGTTTTATGATTAGAAAATCTTATGGCCTATCTCAAAGTATGGATACTTTGTATTTATGTAGCTTAATAAGAGAATCTTTAGCAGAACCCATAGAAAGTTTTGTATTTTTAGGCAACGACTATCTGTAAACCTGCAGAAAAAACACAAATAACACAGCCAGCTTCAAATATTAAAAAACAGGAAGAAGATAAAATAAATCCCGGTAATGAATCACAACAGCAATAGGATTTGACATTAGTCGCAGTGGGATCGCATATCTTCGTTTGATTCCCAGAAAATCTAATTCTGCAGAGGGACGAAGACATGTATCGACAGTCCCTGTTAAGCTCATTCAGGCTCAAACTGATCACCACAAGAGCCACTTAGATAGCAAGTTCGCTGAAACATCAATCCAATATTTGGAGAACATAGCATCCATACTTGGACCAGATCAAGTATTTTTCATATCCCAAGATGATAAAGCTCGAGTCCCTATTGGCGTAACTGCGGCAAATAAGCAAGCACCCCTTCTAATGCACATGGAATATGGAATCAATATGGCGTGCGAACGTTAGTGTTGCCAGTTGCCTCACATTATATTCCATAAAATTGTTTTTAATTACATAATAATCAATTAAATATGTTATATTTCTTAAAACATATTCATGCGCAAAGATGAAAATGCATCATACATTTATATTCGTTACTAGGATACCCTTAGTAAACTCATAAATTCGTTATATCTAAAATTTAAATTTTAGATATGACGAATTATTTAGTAATTTTATACTTTAAATTATATTCATTAAATTTGTATTACCAAAATGTCAGAGGCAAAGAGTTACTTGTAATGATAGCTTATAAATTATTTTTGCCTTGTCTTTGTTATGCCGTTTATTTGTTGTCTTTTTCTCATATTAAGTTTTTTTACATATTGGTTAAGTATTTTTTATATATTGTTTTTGGATAAATTATTGCAGTAGTGTCGTTAAATGTTGTTTTTAAACTAGAATTATTAGTGTTGTTAATTATTTTTAAAAGCTCAGTGTAACAGTTAACGCATGTCGTGGTTGCCTGTAAATATGATAACAGTAAATCTAACTTTTTATTTTCTCTATGTATATTACTTACTGTATATCACGTTGGCGATCCTAAAATAAAATAAAAATATATTTATTTCACATCAGAATTCTATATAAAATATATTTTCAATGGCAATTTACTTTAAAAACCAATTAGCCAACCAAAATTTCTCATTATTATTATAGAGCTCATTATTTATCATTATTATTATAGAGCTCATTATTATAGAGAATACGATATTGTATTTTCGGTGGCAACATTTTACAAATGTATATATTCCTCTTATGTACTTTCTTTGTCTTTTTCTTTTTCTTGCTTACCTACCCGCCCTACCTCATGTTGGTAGAACAAAGTCGACAGGCCCTGGCCTGGACAGCGTGCACGCATTTATTTGTTCTTTTCGATCCTTTGTTTGCCACGTCGTAAAACTCGTAGGTAGGTCAAAAACAAAACAAAGCGTTAGAAAACGGTAGTTCGTTTTAAAAAAATATTTTACTAAGAACTATGTGCAGTAGTGTTTTTAGTGTGTGGTGTTGTGTGCCTATTTTTTTTGACGTGACAACGTCTTATAATTTGATGGAGCCGGCTGCACGCACGAAAAAACATGACTCATGCGGCGTTACCTCGCTCTGAGGAGTTCCATTTAAGGCGTGAAGTGCAAGCGAGAGCGCGGAACGAGTGACAAAGAGGCACAATCGGCCTCCGCGTTCGGCAGCGTTCGACATCTGTCTCTCTCCTACTTGAGTGAGCGATGCGACCGCGTGGACAGCTGCTACTCGTATACAATAATACATTTTTGAAAAATGCAACCATTCCATCAGTATTTTCTTATGACGTTGTCACGTTCAACTATCGTCAGTAAACCGACTTTACAGACAACCGATTTTTTTTCATATATTTTTCAGTATTTTTCAGGAAAATATGTCGTTCAAAATAATTGAAACAATAGAAAAAGGCCAAAAACTACTGTGCATTATACCTAGTTTTTGGGAGTCTAATGGTATTTTAAGATGGCCAAAAAAGGCGATTAGATATCAATAAATTGGTCAAGGACGAATATTCGCAGCCTGTAGATAATTGGTCTTCTTCACATTGCTGTGTCAAAAGACAATTATTATCATCATACGACGAAGCAACACGAGAACTAGATCTCATGCTACAAAATAGCGACACCGAATTTGATAATCAGACAGAAGTAATCACAACAAATAGTAATATTAACTTCAGTAATTACAATACTCTAGCTGGGCAATTGGTAAGCATTATTTTGTTACTTCATTATTAGTTAGCCTTCCCCGCATGTCTATTAGACGTGACTTTATGAGTGTTTAATATATGTATAGTATCCCTACATACTTAACATTTTGGGCCAACTCCATATCCAGACTACGGTCTCTCTAAAAGTCAAAATGTTTGCATAGCGATTGACAAAAACATCATTAATCCATTTTATGTGTGATTTCAGGCACTTAATCAACCAGAGAAGTCATTAACTTCATCTACAGCTACAACATCCACACCGGTTCTTCCAACAACTGCAGCTGAATACGTTATTCAATATATAAATGACTCTGATGTGGCAACACAAAATACTAATTTCGAAATACAAATTCCAACACAAATACAGCAAAACACTGATGTGAATCAGATTGAAAATTACCTAAAATTTATTTTAGACAATCAAATAAATATGACACAAACCATAAATGTTCTAATGGACAACCAGAAAAAAATGTTACACAAATCCGCAAGTCTATCAGTGCAAATAGATTACGAGTTTTCCAAGTGTGACCATACTAAAAATACAGACGTGGTTACACTGGGCAAATCCAACGAGATTGAAAATGATACTTTTGTCATAAAACGTATTGATTCAGTTAAAGAGCTAGAAGAATTGGAATCACTTTTAACTGACAAGCAGCAAAAAAATAAACTGCTGAAGCAATACTCTTTCGTATGTTCACAATCGGATGGAAGAGGCGGAACCTGTGCATACAAAATATTAGATATGTTTTTTACTGATTATGATTTTATTATGATTTCTTATGCAAGTGTTCCTGGACTGGTGGTAGTAGAGGTACTAGTGATAACGTAAAAAATCCTCTAAAGGCTTATAAAAACGTCCTTAAGTTTTACTACGAACTGATACATATCTGGAACCAAACTTATAAAAATAATAATAATAATAAATCTCTTTATTGTACACCAGGTATCAATATATAAAGATTAACTTAAGCTAGGTTAGACAGGTACAAATAGCGGCCTTATCGCTCAGAGGCAATCTCTTACAGGCAACCTTGGTATGGAGAGAAAAACATAAAGGCAAGGAGGTGTAGGGTAGTGGCTGGTGTACTAAGAAAATACGAGTAGATTAGGAGAGGAAATCAATGTAGCATCTATATAAATATAAAAAAAAAAAGTGATAATTACAAAAAAATAACTGGTAGGACTAGGTCTAGGACTCTGATACGACTTAGGTGAATATATGACATAGGTACTAGAAGGAATATGCCATATACTATATGCTAAATAAGACTAGTGGTGTTATTAGATACATACAAGTAAATAAATAAAATAATGTGATTTACACGCAAATGTATATACTTAAATATATCTATAATATATATTAATAATATACAAATAATAATACAAATATATATACTTAAATATAAGAAATAATGTAACCTTATTGACTTAGAAGGCGGTTAATAATTATTGTACATTTATGTCTCCTAGGTAATGTGCTTTCACTTGTTTCTTGAAGGAATCAAGTGTTTGTGCACGTCTTATTACGACCGGTTCCACAACCGAACCGCTTTAACAGAGAAGGAGACGTCGAGGAATTTAGTGGAATGTCCCGGCATTTTTAGTTGCAGGTTCTCAGACGATCTCAACAGCTTGGGGTGTGTGTCATTTGAGAAAGTAAACCGTATTTTGAGGTAACGTGGAGTAAAAGGATTAAATAGAATATTATAGAGAAGAGAAAGAATATGTGCATCCCGGCGAAGGCGAATGGGTAACCACTTAAGCTTCTTGCGATATTCAGAAACATGATCATATGCAGAGATTTTGGAGTTCCTCAAGCCTTATACCATTGAAAATAATGAAAACTTTTTTAAAACTGTTCTTAAAAATTCTGTAAAGAGAAAACTCAGCAAGAATAAAAGAGCATCAACAAAACGTAGGAGAACAAACAAGATACACCTAAAAATTCCAATCAAACAAATCAAACCACCAACCAAGTTGAAAGCGTCATGATTGTTGCAGACGGCGACGCTACAAATGAAACAAAAAATACCACGGAAGATGTTACAGAGGAAAGAGAAGAAGACGAGGAGAAGGAAGAGTCCCTTTGTTAGATCACCCATCAGAAAAAAATCTCTATCTTAATAACTACATTTTCATTTATCTTATCGGGCAATGTTATCGTTAATAATTTTATTTTATTAACTTAACCCAATCTAAGTTTATCATAAAAACTTGTTTCTTTTTTGGTTACCTAGCTTTCTGAGAGTGCTTACGTTTACAAACTACATTTAAATCTTACTTGGCTAACGACAGGTGTTGATTGCAGAAACTGAATTTGCAGGTGGGGTGTGTATTATGCGGATACTCTTAGCATTTATAAAAACACGTAATCTCGAGACTGTGATTTTATTGCCAATCTAATAACTCAACATGTAAAAATTTAAAGGACCATGATTGTCCGTGCAACAGTGTAATATATAAGTTCGCATTTAAGAAGAAAACACGTAATCTCGTGACTGTGGTTGTCCTTAAGGCACCAAATTATGTGACTGTTTTTATTGCCTACCTAGTAAGTAAGTATAACAAAGAAACTATTTGATTATGTCCGTGCGACAGTGTTTGACAGATAAGTTAGCATTTAAGAAGAAAACACGTAATCTCGTGACTGTGATTGTCCGTAAGACACCAAATTATGTGACTGTTTTTATTGCCTATCTAGTAAGTAAGTAAAAACTATTTGAGTATATCCATGCGACAGTGTTTTATAGATAACTTAGCATTTAAGAACAAAACACGTAATCTCGTGACTGTGATTGTCCATAAGACACCAAATTATGTCCAGTAGTGTTTGTTTATAGTTCTTTGAACATCTGCGGGTTTAGCAAAGAATAAAAATAAAAATACATTTTCTTGATTGCAAAGTGTTTTATTTCTCTTTTAAACTTAATTTAATTTAATTAATTTAAACTGTATGCAAAAGGGGTATAAAGTATAAGTAATTTTTGTGTTCAGTACATACTAATTTAGATTTTATATCTTTAGAACTAACTACGGTTTCTGTCCGCTTGATAGTAGATAATTTGGCTTTGAATGTGTTTAAGTATGATGATTTAATTGGTTCTTCAAAAACGTCGATTAGGCCAGTAATTTTATCTTCTTAGTAATAGTAGTAATTTAAACTGCTAACAACGGTTTCTATTTTTTTCACTTCCAAAATGTCACTATTGTAACATATAAAATATTTATCCTGTGGTTTCAAAGAAATTTTGAAATCTTTCAAATGTAGTATATTTAGTTTTCTGCTATTGGTAGTCGCAAAGGGTTCAACATATGTGATTTGCTGATTTTGTCTGCTCTTGCACATTTCTAATCCTGAATTTTCACTCAATCTTTTTGCTACTTGAGCAAGAGGTTTGTTGCCATGCCTTAGCATCCTTTTTAACAAATACAGCTTGTTTTCAAAAGGATAAGCACTAAATGTATGAAGTGGACCAAATCGTTGTACTTCATCTGTGAGATGTACTACATTATAGACATTGCTAGTTATATAATCTGATCCATAAAAGTCTTTATAATGCTCAACAAAATATTTTAGAAGCTCTTTTGCCAATGGCAGAAAATGATTATAGTTTTTGTTAGAGCATATTGTAATACCACAAAAAAATGACAGGAAATGTGAAAATGCATCGTGTTGTAATACGTCTGGAAGTATTATTAAGTATTGTAAGTAGTATTACAATGCTCAAATAAAGTAAAAAAGATCTATATTCTGATGCTTTCCAATGAGAAAGACAGTCTAATCCTCTTACTGACCTATGAATTTCAGATGGCAATTTGCGTTTAATAAGAAAATTTGAAACTGTTTCGGTATCTCTGGCACTCCATTTGGTAATATATTTTCCAAAATTACCGTTACGCCAACCAACTAACAGCCGCTTCATTATTCCCAAATCCACGAGGTGTAGAAAATCTGCTACCGGAAAGTCTTGTATCATATCAACAGGCAACTTCAGTAGAGGAGAATCTTTTTTATGGTGGAGCCCATACTTTTTTTCTCGAAATTCTTGGTCTGTTCTAGGGCGGCAAATAGTTTCAGGAAATGTCACTATATGTGATAAGTATGAGTATTCTCCTACTGTGACACATTTTAAGCAACCATGTTTGCATTAAAGTTACATACACCTGAAAGTTAAATATTACAAGAATTATTTTAGTCGAATTATGGTTGAATGAAACTACGAATGAAGCCACATGTATAATTTTATATAACCACATTTTGTATAGTATAACAAACCGATTGCGTAAAAACGAAACGTAAATTTCAAACTGTGCATATCATCTTTATAGTCTCCCGCGAAAACCTAAGTCTTAGAAAATTAAAAAATCACTAAGCCTACTATGTGATTTTTTTAAATAGGCTAAATCCGTAGTTTGTTATAAGTTTTTATATCCTTTAAGTACCTTTAATGTAAGCTCTCGCTGGAGAATCACATATAAAACATCTAATTTCAATAGATATTTTTCTATCTTCGATATAAATTCCTTCTTTAATTAAATTTCCTATTTCTTTTACAAAATCATCTAAATATTGATCAATTTCTTTTGGTTTTCCAACTCCAAAATAGATACCAATAACAAATGGCTCTATATCAGGTCTTTCAAATATATATTACATAAAATTGGCCAAAATTCTTTATTGGAGCTTTTAAATATTGGGAGACCGTCGAAATTGAAATTTAATTTTACTTTGTTTGGAACATCTACCCAGTTTTCCAATGCTTTCTGTAGAGATTTAGTGAGGCCATTATGCCACTATTCTCCTTGTTCTATAGTCTTGATATTATGTATTTGTTTGACAGTACCTATAATTGCTCTAGCGTCCCGTGGTAATTTCATCATTCCCGGAAATCTGCAATTTAGTATTGTTGCTAAATCACTAAGAGCTTTTTGAGATATATTTCTTTCTATAGTCCATTCCTTAATTTTACGACGGAACAGTAAATTTTCTGAAAATTCGTCTTCTTTTCTTGTACTGCTGCATGAAAATATGTCATTATCAGTTTCCCAAGGTTTTATTAAATTTTCACTTTCAATATCAATGTTTGACGTTTTTGCTGCGAAACCTTCGTAAGACGTCGACTGAAGTGGCGCTTCTCTATAAATGACGACTCAGTATCACTAGTTTCATTTGGTTGGTAATTTGTTATATTTTTATATTCTCATTTAATCTTCCTTTTGACTCCACCAGACCTTTTTCCTTTTTTTTATTTTATTTACTATTGCAAAGATAGACGACTGACAATAAAACAGACTAAAGCTGTACTATAGAATTAATTTATTATTATAGTGTTTTAACATCACATCTGGTGTTCCACAAGGTTCTCATATCGGTCCGGTGTTGTTTAACATTTTTGTTAATGACCTGCCTACATGTTTCAATTTCTCAAAAACTTTCATGTTTGCGGATGATTTGAAGTTTGGAAGAGAAGTAGAATCCTTAGACGATGCCCTTTTGCTACAAAACGATATACATCGCTTAACAACATGGTGTGAGCAAAATGAGATGCAACTTAATACTCAGAAGTGCTTTCACATCAAGTTCTCTCGGAAAGCCAACATAACAGAAAACAACTACTACATAGGTAATGAGCGAATTCAGGAGGTAGATCAAATAAAAGACTTGGGAGTAATCATGGATAAGAAGTTTACATTCCTTCCTCACATGGAAAACGTCATTAAACGGGCGTCTCAAATGCTTGGATTTGTAATACGCAATGGAAAAATTTTCCGTAGCAGCAAGCCTAAAATCCTATTATACTGTAGCCTGGTGCGTAGCATCCTTGAATACTGTAGTGTTGTCTGGAGGCCACATTTTGCAGTCCACTCAATGCGTATGGAGCGTATTCAAAAAAGGTTTATGTGGCATTTGTCATATAATCATCAGCATATCAAAAGAGACACTCCCTACAAAAAAAAGCTTAAGATATTCGGTATGAACGCTTTATCGGATCGTTGGGATGTTAACGATAATATCTTTCTGTATAAAATTCTGCATGGCATTGTCAGTTGCCCGTTGTCAGTTGTCAATTTTTTCCAGTAGCTGCCTACTGGAAAAAATTAATTTGCGTGTTCCAGCTAAATACCCTCGGTACCGAATCACACCCTTCTACCCTCCACTACGTAGGACAGTTTATGGAGCCAATTCACCGATTCCCAGGCTCTCAAGGTTGGCAAATCAATCTAGTGCTTTTGTCGATATCAATGCAGTCTCGCTTAATAAGTTCCGATTCACACTTTTGAAATATTATCGAGATAAATAAACGTGCAACCTATCCATGTTTAGTATTTTGTTAGTTTTAATTTTCTTCTTTTGTTTGTATAAAGTGTCAAAACAGTGCATGTTGTATTTGCCTATAAGTATTTGTTACACTTTACTTAATATTATTTGTTTCTAAAACTCTGTAGCATGTAAGCGTGCAAACAAATGTTGGCAACTCATAAATAAATAAATAAACATCATATTTGTCAGAAGTCATAAAACTCTAACACTTACAAGGGTGTATAATTACGCAATAATAATGTTTTATAAAGGAGTTTGCATATACCATTATACTGAATCAAGTATAGAGTGATACCACAGAAAGCTGTAGTAAGTAAGTGATCACATGCAAAATACAGCCTCTGTGCAGTTTGAATAATAAACATTATCTTAATGTGTCAAAAATTCTTAAAGTTTTAATATTCCGTTTTAACAACTTTAGTTTTCGCGGATTCTTTTATAAAGATTTAGTACAGCTTGAGCTGTATAATAACTGGTAAATCAACCTTATAAATATAGAATCTTTTCTTGACACCCTTGTACGTCTCCAAAAGAACTCTAAGTTCTATAAGTGCTGCATATTTGATGTCGGTAACGCCTAAGTGCTCCTTGGGAGGGGACTCACGAAAAAAAAGCACCCCAAAGGAGACAAAGTTCTGCCACGTCCACGCCGTTGTCTCTGGGTAATGCTAAGAGTAGAAAAAAATGTATATGCACAGAATCAACAAAGTAGTCAAAGAACACTCAAATTTTTTTTAAAAAAAATTCAGGCATTTTTGAAAAATTAGATGTTTTGAAATTTTCGAAAATCAAAAATTGTATCCAAAAATTCTGAAAAAATTTAAGAATGTTCTTTAACTAATTTTAAGACATTTTAGTTCTTAATTTTTTTTCTAAAGGTTAGAGTTTTTAAGAAAACGATAGAATAAGATTTTTATAATTTTTTTTCATTCTGCCGCCATTTTGAAAAAACGCGTCGATAAAATTTTCTGAAATAAATTCCTTTTAATGTTCGAGTGCCATGATCACCTCTGATCACAGTAAAAAGTTGATACCTTTGCGCTATTATTGTGAAAAAAAATGCGAAAATTTCTCGTAGGAATGGAATTATGGCATTATTTTTTTGGTCCGATAACATAATAAATAAACACGTTGAAAAGTTAGTAAAAATTCTGATCACCTCGGCGTTAATGGGTTAAGCCATGTTACAATGGCAGAAAAGAAAAAATCCTACAGATATATAAGTACTAGATATACATACATATAGTTTATACATATAAATATCATAATAAATGACAAAATATATATAATATATAATAATATATCTATATATATAAAAATGAATTGCTGTTCGTTAGTCTCACTAAAACTCGAGAACGGCTGAACGGATTTATCTTATCTTAGTCTTGAAATGTTCATGGAGGTCTAGGGAAGGTTTAAAAGGCGAGAAAAAATCGAATAATTTCCGGGAAAATCCTAAAAACAGCCATTTTCTATTTCCCATACAAACGTTTTCTAGAGTCAATTTGAACTTTATTGCTATTCAATAAAGTTCATATTAAATTATAATCACTCACTGTTGTCTAAGCAATTTAGGTGTGTTCCTAACGTCAAAGAGTCAATTTGCAATTTATTACCGCTGCATAAAGTTCAAATTCAATCATATCTATGAAAATAGTCTTCGCGTGCGCTTTTGAGGATCTAATGTCGCGTTCCGAAAATAAACAAAAGTGAATCGCGAACGCGACAAAAAATGTAATAAACTATTAGTAGTACTGATTTCCAATTAATTTGGTCGGCTTCGCGAAACTTTAGTTTAGCTAAATTCAGATGTAACTGTATCAGATCATTTTTTAAGTTTGATAAATCTTAAGTTTTGTCACAAATTAAGTTTCTGAACACAACCATAATATTTGACATTTGATTTGACAACCAATATGTCGATCATTCTGTCGTACTTCAGAACACGGAGATTTATGGCTTAAAGGTAAACTCCAAAAAAAAAAAAAAACAGAACACGGAAAAAAGTATTACGATTGACGATATGGTGTAACGATCATGGTTACGATATTCTATGAGTGCATCCTTCTATCTTTGAGAGTGACGATTACCGCTACGTGCGCGAGAACTTACTTTACTTTTGTGATCCTTTGTGATAGTGACATTCCAAGTAGTGTGCTCTTTTTTTGTTGATATTTTGTGATAGTGACACTTTACTGTTAAGTTACTGTTAAGTGAGCGATAAATTTTCTCACTTTGATTAATTACGTTACGATGCCGAGGAGAAGACGACCTGACTTAGGTCGTCGCAGTCAATCAAATGTTCGAAGAGCTACCTCACGTGCTAACCGCACTGATGACCAGAGAGATACAGATCAAGAAAATAGTCGTATTGCTATGTCAGAATTGCGTTATTTAGTGAGTGACAATGAAGTGGATAGATTTAGAATGCAACGAGTTCGTGCACATCAAACACAACAACAGCGAGCACGACATAATGAAATTGAGCGAATCCGCAGACGCAGTGCTCCTGTGATTCTTGAACGAGCTGCATTCCACTATGATCCGGCAATTGATTATTGTGCCGACAAATCAGTAACAATTGGGGAAATGAAAATAATTTGTAAATATTGTAAGGCGTTAAAATACACTGGTGAATCTACTGGATTATGTTGTGCTGGAGGCAAAGTAAAATTGCCACAATTGGTCCCACCACTAGATCCTTTACGCTCTTTAATTTCTGGGATGGGAAATGATTCTAAGCACTTTTTGGCCAACATTCAGAAATATAACAACTGTTTCCAGATGACATCATTTGGCGCTACACATATTATACAGGACAATTTCATGCCCACTTTCAAGGTATTATACCAGAATATTTTTTTATAATATTCAAGTTTGTACTAAAATATATATACAGCGTGTAACGGAAGGGGGTATCAACCCTGAAGGAGGTGAATGTGCTCATGAAACTCAACAACTTTCCCCAAAGAACATAGGTTGAAATATGAAAAAAAAATTTGGCCCTCCCATAGTAAATCAGCGCCGACATATCCACAAATCGGTTGAAAACGGTGACCCAGTTAAGGTCTGGAAGTTTCTTAAGTCGTTGGGAATCGGCAAGTCACGTCCAAATTGTGCTTCAAAAGATATTGATATTGATTTCCTGAATTCATATTTTTCTGCTGCCTCCGTTTACAGAGCGGCTACCAAGACTAGGACGCTGAATTATCTTTATTCTCTGCCGATTCCTGACTGTTCCCCATTCTTTTTTAGTCAATTTGCTGCATGTGATGTAAGGAAGAGCATTATGTCAATAACTTCTACTGCAGTAGGAAGCGACAGTATCAGCCGTAAAATGGTTCTTCCTATCCTGGATGAGATTCTTCCTGTAATTAGCCATATTCTCAACTATTCCATATCCGTCAACGTTTTTCCATCTGCATGGAAAATGGCTCAAATTATTCCTCTCCCCAAGAAATGTAATCCGTCCTCCTTTTCAGATTACCGTCCCATATCTATCCTTCCTTTTCTTTCCAAAGTCCTCGAGCGTCTCATTCACACACAGTTAACTTCATTTCTTTCAAGAAATTGTCTCCTCAATCCTTTCCAGTCAGGTTTCCGTCCAGGTCATAGCACTACAACAGCTCTAGTCCATATTACGGACGATGTTAGGTCAGGCATGGACGAAGGAAAGCTAACGGTCTTTGCTTTACTTGACTTTAGCAACGCCTTCAACACTGTGGATTTTGATGTCTTGCTGGGTACATTGTGCTCTCTTAACGTATCTCCATCGGCAATTGACTGGTTTCGTAGTTACCTGTACGGTCGCCAGCAGCGTGTTTGTACTGAAAACGTTTATTCTTCTTGGCTCACAACATCTGCGGGCGTACCTCAGGGCGGCGTGTTACCACCTTTACTTTTCGCAGTTTTTATTAACTCAATCACAAATCAATTACTGTCTTCCTACCATCTTTACGCAGATGATCTCCAAATCTACTCACAAGCTACTCCAGATAATTTAACAAAAGCAGTGGATGCCATAAATAAAGACTTAATGCAAATATGTAACTATGGCCTATATAACTATGGAGTATGGCCTAAGCGTAAACCCCACAAAAACACAGGTGATTATTGTAGGTAGTCCCAGGCTACAAGGTAAAATAAACTTTCAGCAAATACCATTTGTTTGTTGCAATGGCTCGGTTGTACCTTACAGTGAAAACCCGGGAAAAAATGATCAGGCCTGATCAGACCTATTCATGCATGATCAGACCTGAAATTTGACCTGATCAGACCTGTTCATGCCTGATCAGACCTGACGTTAGACATGATCAGGCCTGATCAGACATGATCAGGTCTGGACCGTAAAATACGTTCAGATCTGATCAGGCCTGTTCATGCATGATCATGTCTGATCAGGCCTGAATGTATTTTACGGAACAGGTCTGATCATGCCTGATCATGCATGAATAGACATGAGCAGGTCTGATCAGGCCTGATCAGACCTGTTCATGCATGATCAGACCTGGACGTATTTAACACTGCAGGTCTGATCAGGCATGATCATGCATGAACAGGCCTGACGTGTTAAATACGTTCAGGTCTGATCATGCATGAATAGACATGATCAGGTCTGATTAATAGTTAAATACTTAATTATTATTCCTATATCTTTATATGCCGGCTCGATCGAGCTGGACCAACTGGATCCAACTCGAGTTGAATCAGACCAGACATATATATATATATATATATATATATATATATATACATCGAATCAACATGTCTGATGTTATCAATTGATTCAAACAGTCGCCTCTGAATCAAGCCTGAAATGTTGGAAGAAATTTTAAAAAATTAATTCGTAACAATTCTAGATGAATTTATCAAACAAAAGGTTTTAAATGATATAGTCAAAATAATTTTGTATATTGGATAATAAAATTTATTGTTTTTAGACACAAATTAAATTATTGAAATAAATGTACATATGGAACAAATCAAAAAAAATCCGCAACATATTTGGCCGCTTACATAGATAATTGCCCACTGCAATTAGATGACACATATTGTTTATTTGATAATAATTGATTAGTAAGGAAGAATTAATTTTTTTAAAAGGAATTATATGCTCAACTTGTACTTGTTTTGTTGAATGAACACAATATTTAGTCTTATCTATAACATATTCATCGAATCTTCAGTCAGAAAAAAGAGTTTAATCGAGCCGTAGACTGTAGTACTATTTTTAAAATCAATTTGCACTGTATGACTATTTGTTGTGATTATCTTATAAATTTCAGATGTGTAGATCTCATTAAAAATTTTGGCTTGTGAATAAATTTTCAAACTTTTTATGTCAAAATTATAATCTTTCAATAATTGATTATCATTAGGTATCAAAATTATGTTATTAATATTTTGTCCAATTGCTCGAAAATTAGTTATTTCGACTGTCGACTCAGAATTTCTTCCAGTAATTTTACTTTTCAGAAACTGTAATGCTTGAACTTCTTTTAAGTGATTTACTATTTCTTGTCCAATATGTTTTGAACTATGAACATAATTGGCGATATATCCGTTAAAGCTTTCAAAAGGAAAAGCTGCTCTACCCCATAAAGGCCCCCAGCGCTTAACACACAGAACAAGATGCAGAAGTTGGTGAACATTATATGTTAACTTTCGATCTCCATATAAAGTCTCAACTTATTTGACAAAAGACGAAAATAAATCTTGTGCTTCATTGAGGTTTTCCTCTGTAATGATTTTTTGAAGTAAACTAAAAAGGCCTTTAACCAAGAGTATCCAATGGTCAATAAATTTAACTGGTAAATAATTATCTAGCGCTGGAAGAGAGTAGAACAAAACCCAATTATAAAATTCAGAAGCCTTATAATGTTTAAATAATGTTAATTTACGTGGCATTCTTCCAAAAAAATAAGGTGGTCGAATATTTAACATAAAAGAATCGATTTCTTTAATTGGGTCTTTTTTTAGTTTCCACGGTCCTTTTTTTTCTAGCTACAAATTTGTGAATTGTCGAACAACTCCTAATAAAACAGAATGCATATATTCTGTGATAAAGCATGTTCCCATATTAATCAAAGTCAGTCTTGATACAATAGAATTTCCTTTGATACTTTTCACATGACTTTTATCGCAATTCATGACTTTGAGGACCTGATGTTTGATTCTTTTTCCAGTTCTTAATGTAGCTTCCTCAAATTTATAAATACGTATTGTTTTTTTTCCGGTAACAGCAAGACATTTTTTGGATTTTATTTCACAAATATTACACCCGTAACGACCATTAAAGTTTAAAATATTTTGAAGTTAAGCTCTTGCAGGTGCATCCGCTATTATCAAGGGAACTACAATTCTTGAAATTATTTCTTCACCCGTCTCGGGATGGGTCCACACAATACCATCTTTGAAACATTGTTGGAACTTTGTGACAAACGGTTTCAGAAATGTGTTCATAAGTGGTTTGCAATCTGTATCATACCAGAGGCCTATTGTCGTCAAATATAATTCTCGGAGGTAGTCTGGAAGTTCCGCTATGAAAAACATTATTGGCCAACAGTGACTTCCACTGCTTTTTACTAACGAAAGACCATCCGTATTTAACACTAATGTTAAATCGTATTTTTGACGATTCAATCTAGAATTCACTTTTATATATTCAGACCCGTCTGTAATATCTGTAATATTACCATCATCCCTCTGATGCACTTGAATCAATTTTTTAAAAAGATTCCCATGCTCAAACATGTGTTTAATCTGATCGTGTACATTAATTTCGAAGAAAAACCAAAATATTTTTTCAAAGCGTGACAAAAAGAGCAGTTTTCAATTTCTGTGTTAATATTATTGTAACAAAAACATTTTTTTACAATAAAAATGTTTAATAATGTTTAACGGAGGTGCTAATTGATGTACGTATTTAAATAATTGATACACAGTTTTTGGTAATTGATTACTTTCCGGTAAGAAATTTTGCAATAATTTTAAAATATCGTTTAAACAAGCTTTAGTTAATTTATGTCGTAAATATAGTTCTAAAACCATTGAACAACCATCCGCAATCAAAATACTTGTTGAAGTACAACCACTACAGTTATCATTCAAGCTTGAATTATTAGGTGTATTGCTCTCCCATCGTTGCAATGTTCTTGTTGGTATCCGCAGTAGAAATGAAAATAATTATATTAGTAATAAAGTAATGGGTATATTTACTTATTAACTTATAGACAGTCTTGAAATTTATAATGCTTCTTTGGAAATTTTTTATTAATATTTTTTTAATGTAAGCTATAAGCTCAGAATCATCGTTTTAATATAACAACATGAGGTCAAAAATTAATTTATATATTATATTAAATAAATTAATATATATATATATATATACCGGAGCGGTATCATCTTCTTTCCACCGTTTATATTTTTTTAATGGAGGTAGTGACAAATCAGCATCACGTTCTGGCAATCCTCCATCCGTGCTTGACATCTTTAGATCAACCCTGAATAATTTTTTTTTTTAAATTACAAGAATGAAACTATGATTATGAATTTAGATGAAATAGAATATATAATAAAATATTTTTTGAATTGTAAATAAATGAATTGATATATATATATATATATATATATATATACCTTTTGTTCCATTTCCTAACCAATGCATTTTTTTACTTTCGATTTATTTATACTTTATTAATTATTCTTTCAACTACAACGATGATTTAATATCTTCTAAATTCATGATATAGTCTTGAAATTTACAAAATTACTATTTTATTTTAATAAACATATATATTACATACTTAAAAATTAATAATAAATAATTGGTCATTGTAAATTTCTGTTATGGAAAAGACCTTTGTGTTCTTACCTTCAAGGTTAATATTTTGATTTTCTCTGCTCAAATAATTTTTAAATTTTATAATTTAATTAAAACATGTGTTTGAAATAATTAAATTTATTATAAGTGTGTTATTTGCAATGTTTACATAATATACATTTGTGGGTATACTGATCATATGTATATATCACACGCCACAAGTCATCAAGTAAATATATATGGGCACAGCTATGTGTGAGTGTCCTCATGTATAGCACACAACTTTATATGTCACGTGACACACCGGTGTAATTCACTTTCAACATGGATGCCGTCGCATAATAAGAGTATAAACTGTGTGCGTCTTCTACTAGCGTCTGTTTATGTGCAATTGTATGTGATTTATGAATTAATTAAACTTTAAATATTTCACTCTACAAAGAACAATGGCAGAAACATATTTACCTAAAGCTTAAGCGTTTAAAAAATCGAGTCACAGTAAACTTAATCAAAAATTTTTCTATGATTTATCATTACACCACCATGTGTTGTATAAGTCTTATAAGAGATAAGATATTTTTGAAGATTTTATTTGACCTAAGTACGTAATGTCAGATTCGCCATCACGTATAACTGACTAGGGATGCGTGGTGGCAATATTATATTATGGAACAATTTATCGGTAATCGATTCTTATAGCTTTGGCTGAAATATTTACCGAAGGTTCACTATTATGATTATGAATTTGCTTCTGCCCACGTCTTCACTCGTACGGTAGAGTGACTGAATCAACATAATTAGAAATGATTTAAAATATTTTTGACTCTCTTTAAACGATTTTAAACACACTAAAGAAATAGAATATAGTTACGTTATTTTCCACTACACAGTGTGATGAGAGAAAGTGTGAGTGTGAAAATACATTCTTTGATAACGGCACATAAATAGACATACATCGATATTTTCAAAATGTCGATACGTCGTCGTTTAGTACATATCTCTTAATCTGTGGTTTAGATCCTGTCAAGTTCCGGACTCACCACGTTTGTTATTTTATTTTTGTTTAATTTAGTGTTAAACTCGAATAGATGTTGTGCTTTTATTTTATTTTTTTCATATACTGTAATAATAATGAAAATAATATTTTCGGCTATCTGACACACAACGCCATCTAGTTTCAAACAAAACATTAACAATATGTTAGTACTTAACCTCGAAACATTCAAAATCCAATATCTTTTTTCTTAGACTTCTTTCGCAAGTAATTTTGATATGAGAATGGTTAAGAATAAATTCTCAAGTGTTAAGGATTTTTTGATATTTAAACGCTAACATTTCAGTTCAAATAAAATTATGTATGGGGACCTGCCATTGTCCTTTATCTGTGTTGTTTGTGGAGGCATCAATCATCTGTTCCTGCACCTGCCTTTGGACTTCAAGAATATCAACACGGTCACAGAATTGCCGCCTTTGTTGTGTTTTTCTACCAACGGGTTCAAGAGTAAATAAGATTTGAAACCAAGAACGAATCATCTTCACTGGAAGCCCCACGTCTTCAGATTGTCTTCGTAATTTGGAATCATCACTAAGGAGTTCCTGTATAACAATCATCATAGTGGTTTGCTATAAAAACAGTGAGATCGTCATTTTTCCTTATTTTTTCTTATTTTCATTTTTCGTAATCATCATCGTATTCATTTCATCTTATCATTTGAGATCACTTCATGGTAGTACATACATAGGTAAATTATTTTAATAATTGCCTAATCATTCAATCATCTTCAGTCTCATGTCTGATCAAACATTAACCACAATTTCATACATCAACTCATAAGCTTCATCTATTCATACAATAATTAGTTCATTTATAATTCGTTTTAAAAGTCATCATAATAATTTATATCATTTAGTTTATGCTTATAATAATACCCGTAGTAAAATATTCTTTTTAATTACGTAGTTGATGAGTAATGTGTGTACAAACTTGTAAACATTCACTATAGCATTACTAAGGCAATTTGTTCGCAAGAATTGCTAAAGCGCCTAGCACAAATAATAAATAAAAACAAAACAAAACAAAAAGCTTTTGCTAATTACCCCTTTATTTTCATTTCATTGTTAATTTTTATAGCTTAAATAAATTTAATACAATCTCAGTATTTCTGACATTAAGTCTCTTGTTAAAAAGCGAGCTTCCATCAAAGCAAAGCTTACGCAATTTGCTGCCTATCTTAACATTTCGAGGTCTTGCGAAAAGTTAAGTGAAGTACAGATAATCGAGGTCGAATATCGTCTCAATATATTCGAGGGCTTATACGAGAAATATGAAGTGTTGCAGAATGAACTGGAGGAAGCTGTTGACAACCCTTCCGAGCAATTTGCTGAGCGTGAACAGTTCGAGAAGCAGTATTGCAATATGGTGGCGTCAGCTGCTCACTACAGCGGCTAGCCAGCTGCTCACTACAGCTCGCAGGTCTCTTTCGGGAGATGCTTCAACCGGGGTGAGTTCTGGTAGCCTTGACACTCATTAGAATAGAATAGAATCTTTATTGTACACCAATTCAGGATATTATACATACAATAGTATTCCAAGTTAATGACCATGTACAAATGGCGGCCTTATCGCTAAAAAGCAATATCTTACAGGAAACCTTTGGATGGACAAATAGACTGTAAATAGGTAATTTCATGGGCAGATTTGGTGAGAAAAAAGTGTAAAGGAAACTAAGAACAAAAAGAAAAATATTTATACAGCACAACAGCATTCCTTTGACAATTACAAAACAAAGTAGTGTCAATTGTATACAGTAGTCAGTCCCAGCAATACCTACTTATATAAATACAAGTAAATACATAAGGAATCTGTAATACATAAACAAATACATAAACTCTACCATTCATTTGCAGAGGAATGCAGCAGATAGGATATGTTATGTAAGTAATAAATTAAAATGACAGGTAATGTTCTTTGACCATTTTTTTAAAGGTAGGTAAAATTTTTGCACGTTTTATAGGCATTGGCAAAGCATTCCATAGTCGAACAGCCTGTACAGTAAACGACTTATCGTAAAACGTAGTACAGTGTGATGGTACTGCCAGTTCCAGAGATTAAGATGACCTCAGGGACCTCGAATGTGTGTCACCAAGGAAAACAAATCGTTCCTTTAAATAAGTTGGAGTAAACGGGTGAAATATTATACTATAAAGTGAGGAAAGAATATGAGCATTCCGGCGAAGGCGAATTGGGAGCCACTTAAGCTGATTGCGATATTCAGACACATGATCATATTTGCGCAATCCAAATATAAATCTTATACAAAAGTTTTGAAGGCGCTCAAGTTTATCTAGTTGCTCCTTCGTGATATCGAGATAACTGACATCAGCATAGTCGAGTATAGGAAGGAGGAGGGATTGCGCAAGCGCAATTTTAGTTGCCGTTGGGAGAAAATTGCGTAGTCTTCGCAAGGATCCCGCCGATGCAAACAGTTTTCGACTGACCTCTCGCCTTCACAAGGTACAACTAAACTAAGACTTGGTCATCATTCTGTGTCGAAGGCGCTTACAATGGGATGTCCTCAGGGATCGGTGCTAGGTCCATACTTGTGGAATATCGGCTTCGACGATTTTCTTGCGATACCAATACCATCCGGATGTACTCTGAACGCGTATGCTGATGACGGCTTATTACTGGTGGAATCTGATACTAGGGCGGGGCTTGAGAGATTAGCCAATAGATGTTTGAACTTGATATCTCAATGGGGTGAACGTAACCGCTTAACTTTGCACCCAACAAAACCTTCCAGCTACTTTTAAAAGGTAACCTCAAATCACCGCCGAGCATTAGAATGGACAATGTTACTGTAAAAAATAAAACCACAGTGTGTTATCTAGGATTAGTTTTAGAAAGAAACTTTTCATTTATCGAACATATTAAAATAGTTAATGAAAAGTCTAAAAAGAGTTTCTGTGCATTGACAAGGATATCAACTGCGACATGGGGTCTATCATTTAATACATTAAAGATCATATACGGAGCTACTTATTTAGGTTCTATGTGCTATGGTGCACCTGTATGGGCCGATAGGGCGACCGTAGGCGCTGTCCGTCGCAAACTGTTACAAGGCCAACGACTTGCACTGATATTCTTGTGCAAGGCATATAGGACGGTTAGCACTGAGGCTTTGCCGGTGTTGGCGGGTGTGCTTCCGGTCGATCTCGAGGTGCAGAGACGTGCAGCCATGTACTATTCAAGACAAAACATGGAATGCGATTTCTTGGGCGCGCGGGATCGCGGTAAAATTACAAGATTGCTTCCGATGTCTATAATGACCTCATAGACGAATTGCAGCAACGCTGGGACGAATCATCCAAGGGGCGCCATCTTTACCAATTTTTTCCATCTGTTCGCGAACGGTTGTCGAGGACATGGCTTGAGGTGGATCACTGTGTCGCTTAATTTCTTACGGGTCATGGTAACTTTAAGAGCAAGTTGTATTCATTTAAATTAGTCGAGTCACCATTGTGTCAATGCTCAATACCTAACTCTCACTATGAACAGTCTGCTCATCATATCCTCTGGGAATGTAGTCTTTGGTATAATGAACGTAATATAATGCTGAATAGCTTGCAGGTGACATCTGGGGCGGTATACTATGGGGATCTTGTGTCAACTAGGGTGAATTTCCGTGCGTTTAGGCGATTCTGCCATACATATTATAGAAATCAAACATAGCTCACGTAGGACCCGTAATATTTGTGGCCGTGGTGCTTCCCTGTTTAAAAGGGTGTATGCCCATTTTACTTCATTTTGTCTCCCGCTTTGCTAAGGAGGGAAGTGGATTTACTGTATTTCCAACTCCTCCAATTTTCTTTTGATTAATTTCGTTGCGGGCTCCAAGACAGTTTAATTTCTTCCTGGGACTTCCCGAGTGTCATAACTCGGTGTGTTCGTGGGTCACTGCTGTGGATCCTGGTGTACAGGAGTTACAGTGGTGGGCGTGTGGGTGGGATTAAAAAAAAAAGTTCTTTCCTGACGACGACACTGAAACGACACTGATCATCAGTGTCGTTTCAGTGTCGTTTCAGTGTCGTCGTCGTCGTCGTCATCAGTGTCGTTTCAGTGACTCGTACCTGACGATCGGCCGGAAGGCCGATCGTCAGGTACGAGTGATTCTAAAAGATATTCTGCTGTTTCTTCTACTCCTGTGGTATATTTGTTATTAATTTTGATGTTCTGTATGTATGTAAGGTCGATTGATCTATTTGCCTTAAATTCGTGATACAAAGGTGACCACGGGCCCTCTCTATCGAGTCTATCGACAAGTTTCTGAATTAAGTTTCCCTTCGATTTTTCCACTGCAGCTCTGTAGTGGGACCTGGCAACTCTAAGAGCAATGAGAGCATTATTGTACAACTCTCCTGTTACGTTGTGTTTTTTAAAATGGTTTAATTTTCTACGAGCTTTCCGGTAGCTTCTACGTAGTTCGACTAATCTATCATTCCACCAATCACATCTACGAGTGTTAGTGATAGATCCGTAACCAATAGATACATCAGCGCAGTATGTGAAAGTTTCTGATAGTATTTCTGCGCCTTCCTCAGCTGATAAACTACTGCGACTGAAGTCTTTGGTATGAGTTGCAAATAGTGAACCAAACAAAGCCCAGTTCGCACCTTTAGTTTTATATCTAAAATTAAAAGGAGCCCTTTGTGGATCCCATGCAACCCTTGGTATGAATTCGTACACGATCAAGCGGTGATCACTACAGGATGCGTCCGGGAGGACACGCCATCCGGATATCGAGACGTCGCCGAGCGTAAGCGTCACGTCAATAGAAGACTCACCCATTGGGTTGCAAAAAGTTGGTGGTGCATCGGGGGTATTGTGAATAGTAAGATTCATTTCCGCAATGAAATCTTCAACCGCACAACGTCGAACCGTGTCGGTTGAACGCAACTTGCCATACCATAATGAAGATGACGCATTGACATCAGCGCCAATGATAATTTTATGTCCCACGAGGTACTGCAAGACGTAACGTAAGTGATGTAAGTGAGGATCAATAGGATGTGAATATTGAAAATAGCAGCTCACTACGTAAACCTTACAGGTAGAGGATGAGATCTCAGCAACGGCGCAGTGTGACGTCATAAGATTACGCAAAGATGTTACCGTAAAATTAGAACTTGCAACATATATCAAAGCCTGCGAACGGCAGTCAAGCTGTACTACATTACGACGCAAGCGAGCGCTCTGATATTGTTCTTGTATAAGGACAATGTCTAACTTTTGTTCTAAAATTGAACGGTCTAATTCTGATGTAGCTATTTTATCATTATGAAGATTTAACTGGCCTATCGAAATATTATCCATTACTTAGTAAGTTACTCTATAAACTTATTTTTTTTTTTTTTTTTTTTTAAGCTGAATTAAACTATTCAGTAATTGGTATTTAATATTAGCTGCTCCAGTTTTAAGGGGGGAGTTAAAAAAAAACCAAAAAAGGGGGAAAAAAAAAAAATACAAAGTAACTGGGTTTTTGGGGTTTTTTTAATTTTTGGGGGCCCCCGTGGGGTTTTTGGGCCTTTTGACTGGGCCCAAAGGTTTTTTGAACCTCCCCACCTTTGTGCCAAGTGGAGGCTAAATAATTTTCTTTTTTTTTCTTTTGGGGTAGGTTTCCCCTGTGTTTTTCTTCCATTAGCCCAGTAATTTTTTAAAGCCCTTTTTTTGCAAAAAAACTTTCCGTACTGACCGGGATTGGGCTTTAAAGCAGAAAACCACTTCCAAATTCGTTTTTTTAAATTTTGGGGGCTTTTGGGCCCGTTTTTTTAAAGTTTTTTTTGTGTTTTGGGCTAAGGGTTTCCGAAATTGCTGCCTTTGTTCCCAAGGTAACCCGACGCCCCTTTTTTTTTTAAAGCCTAAAATTTTTGGTTCCCCTTTTAAAACCCTTTTAAAATTGTTTATTCTGACGGTTTATAAAATTCCCCAAGCGGAAGTTAACGAAAAACCCTAGGGAAACCGGCGCTTTTTAATTAACGGGGCGTTTTGGGGAAATGGCCTTTGGGTTTTTCCGCGGGAAAACTCGTTTTTGGGCGTTACCCCAGTTCCCAATTCCTTTAACTTCCGTTTTGTTGCTAAGTTTTTAAAAGAACCCCTACCCTTTTTTTTTTTAACCCAAAGGGGGGCCCTTTTTTTCCCCCAAATTTGGGGAAAACCCCCCCCTGGGGGAATTTGCTTTTATTTAATTTTTTTTTCGGGGGCCCGTGAAAAAGGGCCCATAAGTCCCCCCACGGTTTCCCCCGAGGTAAAGGAGGAAAAAATTTTCCCCTTTAAGGGGCCCTTGGAAGCGTCACGGGTTCCCGATTCCCCTCCTTTTGGGGAAATTTGCGGGGGAATGCCAATTTTTTCCCTGGGTTGGTGTTTTTTAATTGTGCCGGGTCCCCTCCCATTTGCCCCTCCAAAAAAAGTAAAACTCCCTTTTTTAAAGGAAAAAAAGCTTTAAAATTAAACAAAACCGGGAAATTTTTTAAAAAAAAACCTAACCCCTTTTATTGGGTTTAAATTTTCCCCCAAATCCCCCAAAAAAAAAATTCCCCTTTTAAATTTTTGAAAAAATAAAATTCGGTGGCCTTTGAAAAACTATGCCCCAAATTTAACCCCCCGCAACCGGAAACCCCAAAATTTAAAACCGAAACCTTAAATTAAATTTTTTCTCGGCCCCGTTTTCGGCCGGGGTCCAGGGGGCATTCGGGAATGGGGGTTCTTTTTTTTTTTTAAATTTTTATTGGACCGGGCCCTCCGGAACTCTTCAAAACCACATTGCCGTAACAGACCCACCCAAAAATCAAAAAAAGAAAATAAAAAAAGGCTTAAAATTGGTTTTGAAGGAAAATTTCATTTAAAAAAGGGCCTTCCAACTTTTAAAAAATTGGAAAATAAAAAACTCAAAAACCCATATTTTTTTTAAAAAAATTGGGATAATTTTTTTGTTTTTCCAAAACCCCCGGGAAAAAAAAAAGGGGGAAAATGGCAAAAGGGGAAAAAAATTTAAAAGTAAGTTTTAAAGGGGGCCCAATCAAAAATTGGGGGTTGGGGAAAACCATGTTATCGGCCCCCCCTTAAAGCCCCCAATTTTTTTTGGGGCTTTCCAAACCAAAAAAAACATTGGGAAATTTTTTGGGGAGGGCTTTTGCGGATACCCTCTATTTGTCGCTCAAAATTCGCTAACTTCGCTTCGTTGCTAAAGGATTTTATTGCTAACATTGATACGATACCGGTAATTCGTTGAGTAATATCCATAATCGCCGTTTTATTCCCTACATTCATCCGAGATCCCTGATTATTAACTAATTCATTAATTTTTGATAAGTAATCGGTGGCCTGTGACACTAAGTCACAGTAATTGTACTCCCCACAGTTATCACGACCGGTAGGAGACGAAACATTTCCACTTAAGTCCGAATTAATAATGCGTCTACGGCTTCCGTCTTTCGGCGTGAAATCCGCAGGTGACACTTCGCCAAATGTCCTTTTCCTGGTTGGTGTTAGAAATTCACTTGTACCGCCGGGATCCGGCAACTCGCTAACGACCGACATAGCCAAACAAAGACACACCAATCAACAATTTAAGAAAGAAAAAAAAACAAGCTTAAAATAAACAATACGCAGAGAAAAATCAATTTAAACAAAGGACACCGCCTACCCACTTTTAGTAAGATAATAAATTTACTCACCAATAGTCGTAATAAAAGAATTCGGCACTATATTTATGTTTAGAAAACAATAAAACTTACTGAAATTCTTTAGAAACACTATACACAACCTTTAGCCGCCCGCAAACCGGAAACTAGTCACATAAAAGCACAGAAAACAATATTAAAATTGTTAGCATACGAAGTCACACGTTAGTCGCACGGTGCCGCGAAGGGAAGTGAGGGAAGTGAGTAAGGAAAGAACTGTGGGTTTTTTTATTTTCCATTCCAAGCCTGATGTCGTCAGTAACATTGATCAACACACTTGCCGTACTATGACCCACACGAAAACCTGACTGGAGAGGACTTAGGAGTTGGTTTTTATTAAGGAATGAATTTAACTGGATGTGAACAAGACGTTCAAGGACTTTTGAAAGGAAGGGCAATATGGAAATGGGGCGATACTCGGAGAAGGATGCGGGATTCTTCTTTTTAGGTAGTGGGATAAGTAGTGCTTCTTTCCATGCCTCCGGAAAAGTACTGGCAAAAGGGGAGTAATGTAGGTAATAGTTCATCAAGAATTGGTTGGATCATGTTACGGCTTATGCAATCGCTTCCAACAGCATTGGAATTTATGGACATAATACACTCTTTAATATCACAAGCAGTTAATTGATTAAAACAGAACAGTGGGTAATTAGGAGCTGGAAGTGTGGAAAGATATTGTAAGGTATTTGCCTTACTGGTCTGGTTAAATTGAACCGAAGAAGAGAAATGTTGATTTAGCAACTCAACAACAATGTTGATTTAGTACCTGAACGAAATCAAAAACATTTGCAAATAATAAACTTATACTCAAATCGACAGTAAGTCAAGACGTCTTCAACATCGTGGATGCTTACATCGAGCAGGCGTCATCACCGATGGAGCAAGTAAATGACACACAATAACACGAGGTCACATATAAACCAAATGAATTCCCTGGTCTCGGGTCCGCCGTCGTCCCCTTCATTAAAAAATTGTTTTGAATGGACTGAGCAGACATTTATAGAAATGCTTGGTAATGTTAGCTCACAATAAACCCAGTTCTTCCAGGAATAGTTTTATTAATGGCAGTGCATTATCTAAACCGGATGGGATTGCACGGTATACAATTCCAACGTCGAACAGAACTTCAATTCTACAACTTGGTGTATTAGCGCAATTATCTAATAGGGAGGAGAAAAAAATAGAACACAGGGTCTCGGAGAGTCACGCACTCGGTTAAAAGTAACGAAAGAATTGCATAACACCGGTTTTCTGTGATACCGTGGTATTACTCCGGTCAAGCCGGACTTGTGCCGAAGCGTGGCTCGCCCACGTACACGAACGAAATCAAAAACATTTGCAAATGATAAACTTATACTCAAATCGACAGTAAGTCAAGACCTCTTCAACATCGTGGATGCTTACATCGAGCAGGCGTCATCACCGATGGAGCAAGTAAATGACACACAATAACACGAGGTCACATATAAACCAAATGAATTCCCTGGTCTCGGGTCCGCCGTCGTCCCCTTCATTAAAAAATTGTTTTGAATGGACTGAGCAGACATTTATAGAAATGCTTGGTAATGTTAGCTCACAATAAACCCAGTTCTTCCAGGAATAGTTTTATTAATGGCAGTGCATTATCTAAACCGTGTGGGAGTGCACGGTATACAATTCCAACGTCGAACAGAACTTCAATTCTACAACTTGGTGTATTAGCGCAATTATCTAATAGGGAGGAGAAAAAAATAGAACACAGCGTCTCGGAGAGTCACGCACTCGGTTAAAAGTAACGAAAGAATTGCATAACACCGGTTTTCTGTGATACCGTGGTATTACTCCGGTCAAGCCGGTCCTGTGCCGAAGCGTGGCTCGCACACGTACATGAACGAAATGAAAAACATATTGCAAATGATAAACTTATACTCAAATCGACAGTAAGTCAAGACCTCTTCAACATCGTGGATGCTTACATTGAGCAGGCGTCATCACCGATGGAGCAAGTAAATGACACACAATAACACGAGGTCACATATAAACCAAATGAATTCCCTGGTCTCGGGTCCGCCGTCGTCCCCTTCATTAAAAAATTGTTTTGAATGGACTGAGCAGACATTTATAGAAATGCTTGGTAATGTTAGCTCACAATAAACCCAGTTCTTCCAGGAATAGTTTTATTAATGGCAGTGCATTATCTAAACCGGATGGGATTGCACGGTATACAATTCCAACGTCGAACAGAACTTCAATTCTACAACTTGGTGTATTAGCGCAATTATCTAATAGGGACGAGAAAAAAATAGAACACAGCGTCTCGGAGAGTCACGCACTCGGTTAAAAGTAACGAAAGAATTGCATAACACCGGTTTTCTGTGATACCGTGGTATTACTCCGGTCAAGCCGGACTTGTGCCGAAGCGTGGCTCGCCCACGTACATGAACGAAATCAAAAACATATTGCAAATGATAAACTTATACTCAAATCGACAGTAAGTCAAGACCTCTTCAACATCGTGGATGCTTACATTGAGCAGGCGTCATCACCGATGGAGCAAGTAAATGACACACAATAACACGAGGTCACATATAAACCAAATGAATTCCCTGGTCCCGGGTCCGCCGTCGTCCCCTTCATTAAAAAATTGTTTTGAATGGACTGAGCAGACATTTATAGAAATGCTTGGTAATGTTAGCTCACAATGAACCCAGCTCTTCCAGGAATAGTTTTATTAATGGCAGTGCATTATCTAAACCGTGTGGGAGTGCACGGTATACAATTCCAACGTCGAACAGAACTTCAATTCTACAACTTGGTGTATTAGCGCAATTATCTAATAGGGAGGAGAAAAAAATAGAACACAGCGTCTCGGAGAGTCACGCACTCGGTTAAAAGTAACGAAAGAATTGCATAACACCGGTTTTCTGTGATACCGTGGTATTACTCCGGTCAAGCCGGACTTGTGCCGAAGCGTGGCTCGCCCACGTACACGAACGAAATCAAAAACATTTGCAAATGATAAACTTATACTCAAATCGACAGTAAGTCAAGACCTCTTCAACATCGTGGATGCTTACATCGAGCAGGCGTCATCACCGATGGAGCAAGTAAATGACACACAATAACACGAGGTCACATATAAACCAAATGAATTCCCTGGTCTCGGGTCCGCCGTCGTCCCCTTCATTAAAAAATTGTTTTGAATGGACTGAGCAGACATTTATAGAAATGCTTGGTAATGTTAGCTCACAATAAACCCAGTTCTTCCAGGAATAGTTTTATTAATGGCAGTGCATTATCTAAACCGGATGGGATTGCACGGTATACAATTCCAACGTCGAACAGAACTTCAATTCTACAACTTGGTGTATTAGCGCAATTATCTAATAGGGAGGAGAAAAAAATAGAACACAGGGTCTCGGAGAGTCACGCACTCGGTTAAAAGTAACGAAAGAATTGCATAACACCGGTTTTCTGTGATACCGTGGTATTACTCCGGTCAAGCCGGACTTGTGCCGAAGCGTGGCTCGCCCACGTACACGAACGAAATCAAAAACATTTGCAAATGATAAACTTATACTCAAATCGACAGTAAGTCAAGACCTCTTCAACATCGTGGATGCTTACATTGAGCAGGCGTCATCACCGATGGAGCAAGTAAATGACACACAATAACACGAGGTCACATATAAACCAAATGAATTCCCTGGTCTCGGGTCCGCCGTCGTCTCCTTCATTAAGAAATTGTTTTGAATGGTCTGAGCAGACATTTATAGAAATGCTTGGTAATGTTAGCTCACAATGAACCCAGCTCTTCCAGGAATAGTTTTATTAATGGCAGTGCATTATCTAAACCGTGTGGGAGTGCACGGTATACAATTCCAACGTCGAACAGAACTTCAATTCTACAACTTGGTGTATTAGCGCAATTATCTAATAGGGAGGAGAAAAAAATAGAACACAGCGTCTCGGAGAGTCACGCACTCGGTTAAAAGTAAAGAAAGAATTGCATAACACCGGTTTTCTGTGATACCGTGGTATTACTCCGGTCAAGCCGGTCCTGTGCCGAAGCGTGGCTCGCCCACGTACATGAACGAAATCAAAAACATATGCAAATGATAAACTTATATTCAAATCGACAGTAAGTCGAGACCTCTTCAACATCGTGGATGCTTACATTGAGCAGGCGTCATCACCGATGGAGCAAGTAAATGACACACAATAACACGAGGTCACATATAAACCAAATGAATTCCCTGGTCTCGGGTCCGCTGTCGTCCCCTTCATTAAGAAATTGTTTTGAATGGTCTGAGCAGACATTTATAGAAATGCTTGGTAATGTTAGCTCACAATAAACCCAGTTCTTCCAGGAATAGTTTTATTAATGGCAGTGCATTATCTAAACCGTGTGGGAGTGCACGGTATACAATTCCAACGTCGAACAGAACTTCAATTCTACAACTTGGTGTATTAGCGCAATTATCTAATAGGGACGAGAAAAAAATAGAACACAGCGTCTCGGAGAGTCACGCACTCGGTTAAAAGTAACGAAAGAATTGCATAACACCGGTTTTCTGTGATACCGTGGTATTACTCCGGTCAAGCCGGACCTGTGACGAAGCGTGGCTCGCCCACGTACATGAACGAAATCAAAAACATATGCAAATGATAAACTTATACTCAAATCGACAGTAAGTCAAGACCTCTTCAACATCGTGGATGCTTACATTGAGCAGGCGTCATCACCGATGGAGCAAGTAAATGACACACAATAACACGAGGTCACATATAAACCAAATGAATTCCCTGGTCCCGGGTCCGCCGTCGTCCCCTTCATTAAAAAATTGTTTTGAATGGACTGAGCAGACATTTATAGAAATGCTTGGTAATGTTAGCTCACAATAAACCCAGCTCTTCCAGGAATAGTTTTATTAATGGCAGTGCATTATCTAAACCGTGTGGGAGTGCACGGTATACAATTCCAACGTCGAACAGAACTTCAATTCTACAACTTGGTGTATTAGCGCAATTATCTAATAGGGAGGAGAAAAAAATGGAACACAGCGTCTCGGAGAGTCACGCACTCGGTTAAAAGTAACGAAAGAATTGCATAACACCGGTTTTCTGTGATACCGTGGTATTACTCCGGTCAAGCCGGTCCTGTGCCGAAGCGTGGCTCGCCCACGTACATGAACAAAATCAAAAACATATGCAAATGATAAACTTATACTCAAATCGACAGTAAGTCAAGACCTCTTCAACATCGTGGATGCTTACATTGAGCAGGCGTCATCACCGATGGAGCAAGTAAATGACACACAATAACACGAGGTCACATATAAACCAAATGAATTCCCTGGTCCCGGGTCCGCCGTCGTCCCCTTCATTAAAAAATTGTTTTGAATGGACTGAGCAGACATTTATAGAAATGCTTGGTAATGTTAGCTCACAATAAACCCAGTTCTTCCAGGAATAGTTTTATTAATGGCAGTGCATTATCTAAACCGTGTGGGAGTGCACGGTATACAATTCCAACGTCGAACAGAACTTCAATTCTACAACTTGGTGTATTAGCGCAATTATCTAATAGGGAGGAGAAAAAAATGGAACACAGCGTCTCGGAGAGTCACGCACTCGGTTAAAAGTAACGAAAGAATTGCATAACACCGGTTTTCTGTGATACCGTGGTATTACTCCGGTCAAGCCGGTCCTGTGCCGAAGCGTGGCTCGCCCACGTACATGAACAAAATCAAAAACATATGCAAATGATAAACTTATACTCAAATCGACAGTAAGTCAAGACCTCTTCAACATCGTGGATGCTTACATTGAGCAGGCGTCATCACCGATGGAGCAAGTAAATGACACACAATAACACGAGGTCACATATAAACCAAATGAATTCCCTGGTCCCGGGTCCGCCGTCGTCCCCTTCATTAAAAAATTGTTTTGAATGGACTGAGCAGACATTTATAGAAATGCTTGGTAATGTTAGCTCACAATAAACCCAGCTCTTCCAGGAATAGTTTTATTAATGGCAGTGCATTATCTAAACCGTGTGGGAGTGCACGGTATACAATTCCAACGTCGAACAGAACTTCAATTCTACAACTTGGTGTATTAGCGCAATTATCTAATAGGGAGGAGAAAAAAATAGGAACACAGCGTCTCGGAGAGTCACGCACTCGGTTAAAAGTAACGAAAGAATTGCATAACACCGGTTTTCTGTGATACCGTGGTATTACTCCGGTCAAGCCGGTCCTGTGCCGAAGCGTGGCTCGCCCACGTACATGAACGAAATCAAAAACATATGCAAATGATAAACTTATACTCAAATCGACAGTAAGTCAAGACCTCTTCAACATCGTGGATGCTTACATTGAGCAGGCGTCATCACCGATGGAGCAAGTAAATGACACACAATAACACGAGGTCACATATAAACCAAATGAATTCCCTGGTCTCGGGTCCGCCGTCGTCCCCTTCATTAAAAAATTGTTTTGAATGGACTGAGCAGACATTTATAGAAATGCTTGGTAATGTTAGCTCACAATAAACCCAGTTCTTCCAGGAATAGTTTTATTAATGGCAGTGCATTATCTAAACCGTGTGGGAGTGCACGGTATACAATTCCAACGTCGAACAGAACTTCAATTCTACAACTTGGTGTATTAGCGCAATTATCTTATAAGGAGGAGAAAAAAATAGAACACAGCGTCTCGGAGAGTCACGCACTCGGTTAAAAGTAACGAAAGAATTGCATAACACCGGTTTTCTGTGATACCGTGGTATTACTCCGGTCAAGCCGGTCCTGTGCCGAAGCGTGGCTCGCCCACGTACATGAACGAAATCAAAAACATATGCAAATGATAAACTTATACTCAAATCGACAGTAAGTCAAGACCTCTTCAACATCGTGGATGCTTACATTGAGCAGGCGTCATCACCGATGGAGCAAGTAAATGACACACAATAACACGAGGTCACATATAAACCAAATGAATTCCCTGGTCCCGGGTCCGCCGTCGTCCCCTTCATTAAAAAATTGTTTTGAATGGACTGAGCAGACATTTATAGAAATGCTTGGTAATGTTAGCTTACAATAAACCCAGTTCATTATCTAAACCGTGTGGGAGTGCACGGTATACAATTCCAACGTCGAACAGAACTTCAATTCTACAACTTGGTGTATTAGCGCAATTATCTTATAAGGAGGAGAAAAAAATAGAACAGGTTTCCCGGTACCCTGTATTTATTCTCAACCGGTCTGTGGGCCCCCTTTTCCCAAATAAAAAAAAACAATCAAAAATCTTTACCAAACGACGAATC